>JAVIAB010000124.1:10455556-10523056 GCA_032433765.1 Megaustenia siamemsis
AAAGGAAATCTGCTTAGTAATATAAGGGAACAAATGGAGAGATGGAAAGAGCACTTTGAAGAACTTTTGAACAGACCCGGCTCAAATAATCCTCCAGATATACTACCAGCAGATGAAGAGTTACACGTTAACTGCGGAAAACCAAGCAAAGAAGAAATAATGAAAGCCATCAAACTATTAAAAGATGGTAAAGCCACAGGACCAGATGAAATTCCTTCGGAAGCCATCAAAGCAGATATTATCACCTCTACCAAGATGTTACATAATCTATTGGATAAAATTTGGGAGAGGGAAGAAATACCTAAAGACTGGAGAGAAGGTTATATGATCAAACTACCAAAGAAAGGAAGTTTACAGGAGTGCACAAATTATAGGGGAATTATGCTACTATCAGTGCCAGGAAAAATATTAGGCAGAATCATTCTGGAGACACTAAAAGAGGCTATAGAGAAACACTTGAGAGATGAACAAGCAGGTTTTAGGAAGAACAGATCATGTGCTGATCAAATAACTACTCTACGTATAATAGTTGAACAAAGTTTAGAACTAAAATCCCCACTTTATATTGGATTCATAGATTACGAAAAGGCATTTGATAGTTTAGACAAAAGAATGCTTTGGAAGTTGCTGAGTCATTACGGAATCCCCATAAAGTTTATTAACCTGATAAAAACAATGTATGAAGGAACAAAATGTAGTGTGGTGCATGAAGGACAGCTAACAGAAGCATTTGAAATAAGAACAGGAGTAAGGCAAGGATGCCTTCTGTCTCCATTTCTCTTTCTACTGGCCATAGATTGGATTATGAAAATAACTCAAAACAACAGAAATGGGATCCGGTGGTCACTGACCAAACAACTTGATGATTTAGACTTTGCTGATGACATAGCTCTCCTATCACACAGCCACCAACAGATGCAAGATAAAATGAGTATATTAGATGAGAGATCACAACAGCTAGGACTAAAGATTAATAGAGATAAGACCAACATTATGAGAATTAATGCAGTTGGCAATAACCAAATAAAACTAGGAGAAATACCTCTACTAGACGTACAATCTTATATATATCTGGGCAGTAATATAGATAAAGAGGGAGTAACAGAAAATTATACCAAAATAAGGATATCAAAAGCAAGAGGAGCTTTCATTGCACTGGGAAACATATGGAAATCCAAAGAAATTAGGCTAAATACAAAATAAAAATTTTCAACTCCAATGTTAAGTCGGTTCTATTATATGGCTGTGAAACATGGAGAATAACAAAATTGACAATCACGAAGGTACAGACTTTCATTAATGGATGCTTGCGCAGAATAAAGGGATGGAAATGGCAGGACAAAGTCACTAACGTGGAATTATGGAAATGTACCGGTCAAATACCAGTGGATAAAGAAATACAGCGAAGACGATGGCGATGGATAGGACACACACTACGGAAGCCAACTGAGAGTATTACACAACAGGTCCTTTTTTTGGAATCCCTAGGGGAAAAGACAAAGAGGAAGACCAAGGAATTCTTGGAGAAGACAGATTGAAGCAGAGATGAAGATGATGGGGAAGACATGGAATGATCTTAAAAGAATTGCAAAAAACAGAACGACTTGGAAGTGTTTGTTGAAGACCTATGCTCCACTGGGAGCTAAAAGGTAAAAGGAAAGGTCTCCAGCTCTGGAAATAGCGCAAATTGCGTTGCGTCGTTGTTTACAACGAGCTGTGATTATTTGGTTATTTGACCCAACACGTGAGACTTTAGTCGAGTGATTGCTTGAACAAACATCAAAGAAATGGACTGAGCATTTTCACGTTTCAAGAAAGCTCAGAAAAAAAGAACAACAAAGAAATCTAGACTAAATATCATGCTTGTAAAACAAATATAAACAAAGAAGTTTGGACTAAATATAATGGTGGTGTTTTGTAAAAAGGAAAGTTAGTTTGAGAGTCAAAGACGGTCGTATCGACAATAACAGATAGAGTGAAGCAAAGATTCTAGTATCTGTTTACTGGAGGCAATCATACAGTTATCAGGGACACTTAATACGCCTAAGAGATATTGAGTAGTGACCTAGGAGTACCGCCCAATCTGTAGAATATCAAGAAGCTAAAGGGCAGACACACTTGCTCGTCAGAGATCACTTTTGCTGGTCAAATTGGTTGCAACAGCCTCCATATAAACGTTAAGCGATACTGAATGCCGCTCAATGAAATGTTTCACTAGTAAAGGTAAAGGTAAAGTACGAGACTTGTGGATAGTGTCGCTTCAGGCATCGAAACTCACAATGCGAGGCGGCATTCCTCACCTTCCCAGAGTAATACCCTGGTACCCATTTCTGCCAGAGGCTGGGTCGACCTCGGGGGTATTTTTTTTTCTAGCCACGAGTACAACTCACACTGCTTCCAGCGGGAATCGAACACGGGCTATCCGAACATCGGTTGTCCAGTCGGATTGTTTACCCAACTAGACCACCGAGGATCCCAAAGTTTCAGTAGTGATGTGTGTATGGAAGGTAATGCAACAAAAGATGGCTACTAAAATCTTCAAGTCACGTGTCTTTATCTACATCTCGAGCCACTTACGACACTGATCAAGTTAACTAGAGAGGCTTGTTTCCTGAACACATGATCCAATAGTGGGGCTTAATAGCTTGACAGGGATGTTATTTTTCATCTTTTTTTTTGTATCTCTTATTATAGGATGAAACAACACTTATTTTACTATGTAGAGATTCCTGGAATTTTGACTTACCTCTGCCTTGCTTTGTCTAATATTCTGAAAGTCTTGATGGGAGAATTTGAGAAGTCGTAATGTTCTGTTTGCTCCAGATCTTCCATAGGTCTTTCATGTTGTACGCTTGTACCTTTGTGTAATCGAATGCATTTCTCTAACATAAGTTCAATATAATCAATCCTTGTTTTTCTGTCTGCATCATTTCATCTTTCGTTTTTAATTTTTTTACCGGTAAGATGACCATGGACAGATCCAAAGATCTGTATCTCTGTCGCTGTAGACGGCTCTTCGTCTAGTCCTATTCTGATCGTGAACTGTTTCATTTGCGATGTGATCTCCTCAGATGCCGACGTTTATATTTGTAAAACCGATTTTTGCAAGCTCTTATTTTACTCTCTTTATCTTCCAGTTTTAATGTGTATGGTTGGTTGAGATATAAGGACAGTGATAACACAAGTGTACATATTAGTTGAATCTTGCTGTGGATTGATAACTTTGTCCTGTCTAATATCCCATGTCCTGCTATTGTCGCATATAACATTCATTCCGCTTAAGAAACCTTCACTTCCGATGATGGATACTAAACATTTGATAACAGAATATCAGAAATGAAGAAATGAGAAAAAAAAAATTAGAAGCAACTTTCGCCACTGAATATATAAAGAAACAACAGACAAAATAGTTGGCCACCCGATAAGACAAAAAAATCAATACACAATGAGCCTGCAATAAACGTTGAGAGAACTCTAGACACAATGATCGACCACAATAAATATGGATTGATAGAATATTAGAAATACTAGGGGGTGGGGGAAACGATAGCATAAGCGAGCAGAAGAGCAAACGATCACAGACTATATCTCCCCTCGGCGTTAGAAGAAAATGGGAAATGATGGTAATAGAAGAATTATTCCTGATAGGCTGCCGTTGGTGTAGTGTTGTTCGAGAGTTGTTGGTAGTAGCCAATATTCTCATGAAGTTACTATACGTTGGTCATCATCCTTATCAGGTCATATGTCCTTTGTAGAACGTTAAACTCACTAAATTGAGTCTGAAAGAAACTATATCATTATCTAGATCTCCCACAGAACGTTACTCTCACTATACCCCGTTTGAAAGATGATGTATCACTATCTAGATCTCCCACAGAACGTTACTCTCACTACACCCCGTTTGAAAGATGATGTATCACTATCTAGATCTCCCACAGAACGTTACTCTCACTACAACCCGTTTGAAAGATGATGTATCACTATCTAGATCTCCCACAGAACGTTACTCGCACTACACCCCGTTTGAAAGAATGTATGTCTCTATCCATATTTTCAACAGATCGTTGCACACACCGCAGCTCGTATGATAAAATATCTCTCTCTATTCAGATCTCCCACATCTTCTGTCATCACATTCAAGCTCTCTCTATTCAGATCTCCCACATCTTCTGTCATCACATTCAATCTCTCTCTGTTCAGATCTCCCACATCTTCTGTCATCACATTCAATCTCTCTCTATTCAGATCTCCCACATCTTCTATCATCACATTCAATCTCTCTCTATTCAGATCTCCCACATCTTCTGTCATCACATTCAATCTCTCTCTATTCAGATCTCCCACATCTTCTATTATCACATTCAATCTCTCTCTATTCAGATCTCCCACATCTTCTGTCATCACATTCAATCTCTCTCTATTCAGATCTCCCACATCTTCTATTATCACATTCAATCTCTCTCTATTCAGATCTCCCACATCTTCTATCATCACATTCAATCTCTCTCTATTCAGATCTCCCACATCTTCTATCATCACATTCAATCTCTCTCTATTCAGATCTCCCACATCTTCTGTCATCACATTCAATCTCTCTCTATTCAGATCTCCCACATCTTCTATTATCACATTCAATCTCTCTCTATTCAGATCTCCCACATCTTCTGTCATCACATTCAATCTCTCTCTATTCAGATCTCCCACATCTTCTGTCATCACATTCAATCTCTCTCTATTCAGATCTCCCACATCTTCTATTATCACATTCAATCTCTCTCTATTCAGATCTCCCACATCTTCTGTCATCACATTCAATCTCTCTCTATTCAGATCTCCCACATCTTCTATTATCACATTCAATCTCTCTCTATTCAGATCTCCCACATCTTCTGTCATCACATTCAATCTCTCTCTATTCAGATCTCCCACATCTTCTATTATCACATTCAATCTCTCTCTATTCAGATCTCCCACATCTTCTGTCATCACATTCAATCTCTCTCTATTCAGATCTCCCACATCTTCTATCATCACATTCAATCTCTCTCTATTCAGATCTCCCACATCTTCTGTCATCACATTCAATCTCTCTCTATTCAGATCTCCCACATCTTCTATTATCACATTCAATCTCTCTTTCATGTCTTGGAACCGTCTTCTTCTTAACTTACCCCTGTCTCATCATCCAGCAAACTATGCCTCCCATGTTCTCTCCAGTCCGCTGTATCCTTCCACTTGTCCGTGGTATTTTAAATGCCAAGTTGTTGTTTATGAGCCTGTTCTTTTCATTATTTATGTCTTTTAATGTCTACAATGCTCGTTTTCATTACTCAATGTATATTGATTGGTTGGTTAGGTAGGTTGAAGACGATGCAAAGCATATGTTATAGATAGCATTAATGTGCATTCGAAGAAAAATCAGGAAGGGAAGTCAGAAAGAAAGAAAAGTGTATGATACAATAAACTTGAAAAATAATCTCCTTGGTGTGCAAATTTACACACTATAATGTCAAGTCCATGACTGATATGTACTTTAACTCAAGACTATGGAATGAACGCACGTAGAAGTGCCGCAAATAAAAGCATTCAGAAATTAAATAGATTTCAAGCTGTTGGTCTCAGTATAGAAACATGGTAAAAAACGTAAGCACACGCATGGATTCAAAACACGGTACACGGACCTCGATCGAGATCTCAATAAGAAAAAAAGTTGCTGCTTCGGGGTAACATTGAAAAGCGTTGAGCGACGTTCTATATATACCAGGAACATTCCACAGAACTGCGTAAATAGTTACTTCAAGAGCGTAGTGAAAGAACTGGTATCCAAGAACATGATATCTGGAACAACCAAAGAACAACTAGAGGGAGCACTTGCACCTTTAATGGCCATGAACTTCGATCGATTCTAACTTCGAACTTTAGAAAATTCCACAGCTAAATTCTGGGAATGTTTATTCTGACTTCATTATCATCATCATGTGCAATACCAGTTGTCGTTATCGATCATGTCCTTCCACAACTTTCTTTCCACAATGCATCGTATCAATTCTATTGTTGACTGTTTTCCACGACATGACACCAATCTATCTAGTATTTTCTCTCTTTGTCGTCTGCGTTCTCTCTTTCCCTGTATTTTGCCAGCTGTAATCAAGTACTCCAACTTTCCTCTTCTCATGATATGCTCCACATTCGTCGATTGTTTCTTTCTGATGTATTTTTAAGGACTCCTTTTTTATTTTGGCCTCTTTGAGAATATCCACGTTGGTCTTTTAATCTGTCCAGGGAATTTTCAACATTCTTCTGAGTAAAATTGTTCTTGATGTTGTATTTAATCAATAATAGTTATATATAGCTGCACAAGCTAACAATAATGCGACTGTAGCACTGAAAATACACGGTCTTAACGCAATTGCTGACTTGGACGCACAACAGAATCGAATCCAGTTGTAAATGACAGATGTAAATGGCAGTTGTAAATGACAGTTGTAAATGACAGTTGTAAATGACAGTTGCAAATGACAGTTGTAAATGACAGTTGTAAATGACAGATGTAAATGACAGTTGTAAATGACAGTTGTAAATGACAGTTGTAAATGACAGATGCAAATGACAGATGTAAATGGATGTAGTTTGAACATATAAGCATTGTAGAGAGGTAATGTGTGCTATGTAGAGCCAATTCTAACCTATGGAAGCGAATTATTGACAGTAGACAAACACACGAAATATGATGAAAGGCCACAGAGATGGGATTTAAATTAACGAAATGTAAAAGAAAGCTTGTAGCGTCAACTAGTGAAGTATACAAATGAGTTGTCAGTGGAGCATGGGAGTGCAACACGTGAGGCGGCTCTAGAAACGAGGAGAAGTGAACAAGACGCCGCAACCAGTAGTGTTAAGAGCCTGAAGAGAGAGAGAGAGAGAGAAAGAGAGAGAGAGAGAGAGGGGGGAGAGATAGAGGGAGAGTGAGTGAGAGATAGAGGGAGAGAGAGTGAGAGATTGCACCAGGAGGACAGTTATTTGTCGAAAGAAAACCACCCCCTCCCCTCCTTAGTAATATTTCACTTCCTCTCCACCAGCCACACTTGACATGACCACTCCTCACTAAGTTACACTGAACGCAGTTTTCATTTTATTATATGGAATTTATGTATTATGTTCATTTGTTTATGTTCATTTTTTACGACACTTTACCGTGATATCTTTACCTTATAATATGCATATTTGCTTTTTAAGTGTATTTATTTATTTGTTTAAAAACAATAATTTGTTTACGAAGTGAGAACGGATTAATTAATGTTTTTTGCTATTTCTAATGAATAAAAAGCACACACATTAATTCGAATTTTGAACAAATCAGAGTTCGAACAGAGTTCCTGGAATGAATGACGTTCGGAGTGTGAGGCACCACAATAGTGAGGGTTCAATGAGATGTCAATGTCAAAATAGTCCAACACTTAGTTAACTTGTTTTCTTTTTTATTGATTTCAAAATCACTGTGTGTATGCGTGTGTGTCGAGAATGTGTTTTATGTTAATGTGTATTTTGTTACAGTAAATGATGTACTATCTACATGAACTTTACATTTATTTCTCCAGTTGCTTACATGAGACACGCCTTGTACTGTCTGGAAATCCCATTTTGTATTTCTAAAACAGGTTCAAGGGCGATTACGTGAAGTTATAGCTATGTCACACTGACCTTATTAATATTACAGAAATGGGAAAAAAATGGTTGGGGTTGGGGCTATTCATAATGTTGAATTATGTATGTGCTTTCATTTATTTTGTTATCCATAGCCTTTAGCGTCTACGCCGACGCTTGGTAGCAAGAAACATGATATGTCGGTGATTTAGTACCAGATTTGTGTTTTATGCTGAAAGCTGTTTTACTGAGCAGGATCTGTGACGTCTAGATCTTCCAATTAGGGGACTGGTTGGTCTCGAGGCAAGACGCCGGCCTCGAGACAGAGAGGTTGTGGCTTCAAATCCCGGATTTACCGGGTAAAAATACCCGGATTTTTATTTATGATTTCTCTCTGCGGCAAACACCCCTGGTCTCAGCTGCGAGGCCCGGCTTGAAACGTCAATTACTCATAGACGGAGAGATAATATGAGTACCTCCGAAGTTCGAGTTACCTGCCTGTGCGGCGAGGGACTCCTGTGCACACGGCTGCCAGGGAAAAACGTATTACCACGCGAAATTCAGTTCCTAGTCTCTAGGGACTCTGTCAGAGGTAAAAGCTGGCGAGCGCACAAAAAGGTATCTTCTAATTTTAGACAGATCCGATCGAAGGATGAACATGACGTATTTGTCATTTCTAGTCATACTTCGTTTCTCCTGCGTCTTTTGTCTTCTTATTTTGACATAAACACTTCCTCGAATGCTGCTGTGCTGTTTTGTATTATTCTACATAAAATGTATCCAATTATGGTCTTGAATTTTGCTGGCATTAAATCACTTCTACAGACGTTTGTGAGAGTAAAGTAAAAGTAAAGTACCCCCGTCACGCCAAGTGGCGTATAGGGAAATATGGTGTTAGTGACCCTATATTTTACAGACCTTCAGTACATGATTTTTGGGGTAATGTGGTCAGTATTACGCTCGTGCTGCTTTACTTTCCCAGAAAAAAATCCGGTACCCATTTAAGGCTGGGTGAACCCGGAAGCCGTCGGTTGGGATCGAACCCTATCCCTTGTCCGTGGTAGTCCAGTTCACTAACCACTGAGCTATCGCGGCTCCCAGACGTTTGTGAGAGAGGCTATAAAATCCATTTTATCGGATTTACTATTTGTATTGATGTGTTGTGTGTGCGTGTGCATGTGTGTGTGTGGGTGTGTAAATCACGTCTCTTATGTGTCCAGATTGTTGGTGTGTGCTGGGAAAATGTGAAATATATTGTGACCAATGAAAGCGGGTTGAGCCATTACAGAGGTTAACTAAGAGCAGTCACCAACTTCGTCTGGACATGTGGGAGTACGAGAACATGAGAGAGCGGGTAAACTGGCTAGCTGTGCTGTCGCCGAGGAACGTCAACAAGTGGGTCCGGTGAACGTCATTTATGTCCTCTGAGAGCCAACAGGACTTTGACAAATAAGAGCCTCATCGCATTATAGAATAAAAGAGATGGGAGGAAAGATGGATACAGTCAGAAACGAGAGGATTAGTGGGCGCATAAGAAGACTTATCAATCAACACGGAACTGAAGTCGTCAGTCGCAGGACTCTGCGAGTCTTGCTGGGGAGAAGATCTGAGCACCTATGGACTTTTCGAAGTGCAATCACAATAACCCATGAATAAATCAGTTGTAAATAACCTACAGAGAACTACAATAACACTCCGGCAGATAAGAATAATCACAGTAATAATATAAATACGTGCCTGCGACAGCTGGCAAACTGGTGACATGGATCGAGAAAGACAAAGCGCTATATCAACACATTTTTTGTACAAATCCCACAGCTGAGCGGGCTAACAACTGCAAGTACAAATTGTCCAGGATAGAACAATGCGTCTCCTCACTGTGTCTCATGTCATGTATGGACTGGATAGATAATGATGGCGTAAATGGGATATAATTACAGACTTGTCTTATAGTGTGCGTTAGTGATATACTAATTACCAGTGGCGACCAGTTTATAATGATAATATTATATTGTGTGTATTTCCCTGGCCGGCTTTTACAACATATATATATATATATATATATATATATATATATAAGCTATCACATACATATTGGACAAGTCAGCTATTACGCTTTAATAATCATTAATTATGATCTCATTGTCGAATATTCTGTATATTCATTCATTCACTGAGTGCTGTGTCCGCAATGAAGGTTGTTTACCATGGAGCGGCATTCCGCCGTCTCATGCATGCATTGATGGTGCAGATTGTCATAGGCTCATTTGCCCATCTTTTGATGTCACTCGTCCATGTTAGACTTTGTCTGCTTCCTTTGATTGTATTTTTTATTCGAAGATTACTTTTAGTAGGCAGCTGTGTCTTTTGACATGCCAAAAAATTCTCATTTATCTTGTTTGAATCGTGTTTAGTAGTTCTCTTTTCATGATTAGTTGTATTAAGACTTCATCTTTTGTTTTCTTATCTTTCCATCCAATTCTTCTTATTCTTCTATAAATCCACATTTCAAACAATTCTGTACAGTTCTTCATATAAATCACAAATGTAGTGACCATCGCATACAGTTATAGCTTCAAATTTAATTTATCATTAATTGTTAGTTCTTCCTTTTCTATGGAACTATAGCCTGTTCCAAAACTCATGCCTTTTTTCAAAATACAAAAAATTAATAACCGTGTGGTTTTAATTGTTGACATTCTGTATGTAAATTGTTTATTGTCTTGACGTCATATAAATAATCCTTGGAAACAAACGGGTAGGTTTAATTTTTACGGTGATAATCTGTATATAAAAACAAATACATATGATGATACTAGTCAAATAGTATATTTACAATTTCTACTGGTCGATACAAAACGCGGAATTAATAAAGAAAAAAATTATTTGTAAGCAAAATCTTTCGACCAAGTAAACAGAGAACAACTATGGCGGATACTAACAATATATGGAGGAAACCAACATCTAACCAGCCTAATTAAGTCTCTACATTAACAGCCGCTGCACAGTCAGAACAGCAGCAGGCTACACGGGCCACTTTTAAACTAGATCAGGAGTAATCTCCCTTTTTGTTTATTAGTTGCTTGGACTACAAAAAGAAATGTATGGTAGCCAAGCCATCAGAGAGAATGAAACTAACGAGCTTCTACTTCAAGTCGATCAGGCACTAATACATGGACAAACAGAAGACCTACAAGAGCACTTCAACAGTCTTGACAGTGCAGGCACAAAATGCAATATAAAAATCAACATCAACAAAACAGAAGTCATGAGTATCGTAAAAGATTAACAGAATATAAAAAAAAAAAAAAACGATGGATGTCAGGCAACTAAAACAAGTAGAGGAACTTAGATACCTAGGAAATTTAGTAACAAACAACAATTCACAAACAGCAGAAATAGACTCAAGATGCAACAAAGCTTGTCAAATCATCTGGCACCTATTACCAGTATTGTCCAACAAGGAGATAGCTATAGAGGCAAAACAGACACTCTACAATACAATACCTAGGAAGTCAAGTGACAAACAATTCACACGCAGCAGAAATATAATCAAGTTGAACCAAAGCTTGGTAAATTAAGGTAAAGGTAAAGGTACGAGACTTGAATCGACGTCTTAGCACACGGGTTTTTACCCATATGTGCTCGGACGCCTATCCAAAAGTGTTCAGGGACTTCTGTCTAGTGTCGTCTTAAGCATTGTAACTCACGAGGGAGGCACCATTCCTCACTTTACAAGACTGCTACCCTGGTACCCATTTCTGCCAGCGGCTGGGTCGACCACAGGGATATTTTTTTTCAAACAAGAGTATAACTCACACTGCTTCCAGCGGAAATCGAACACGGGTTGTCCGAACATCGCTGCCCAGGCGGGTGGTTTTCCAAACTAGGTAACCCGGGCTTCCTATTTAAATCATCGGTCAGCTATCACCACTTTTGTCCCCCAGGTCCCAGAACATTCAGAAAAATAACATATACTGAGTTGAAATGTGTTAGACGAATGATTGGAAACAACCTGAGAGATAAGATCAGAAAAACTGAGAAATAATCTAGGCATAATTAAGAGAACACAAAGAAACACCAGATAAAATAGTTTTACCACGTGATCAGGCAAAAAGATCAAAACACAATACAACTAACCTTCCATAAACGTTGAGAGAACACCATATCCATAGGCCGACCACGAAAAAGATGGATACGTGGAATACTATAAGCACTGGTAAACACAACAGCAGGAGAGGAAAGCAGTAAAGCAAAAGATAGCAAATTATCTCCCCTCGACGCTGAAAGGTAAATCAGGAAGGAAAGGAGAAGAAAAATGCGGTGGTGAGGCATTTCCAATCGCGCTAGAAATCTAAATAACACATATATTGCTGGCCAGTAGAAAATGTAATTATTCTGTTTGATTCGTATCATTAATGTGTGTTTTTTTAATACCGGACAACATTAAATCCTTCAATTTGTTTTCACTGAATTTTTTTTTGTAATGTCATGACAACAAGCAATTTCATTTATTTATTCATTGCCGTGTCCGCATCGTAGGTTGGCTATCATATAGCGCCATTCCACTATGTTTGTTGCTTTCAGAGCGCCGGTTGTCATAGGCTGACTTGTCCATCTTTTAATGTTACTTATCCATGTTAGAATTGGTCTGCATCTGTCTCTTTTACCTTGTATTTTCCTTCCAAGATTACTTTTATTAGCGTTTTGTGTCTTTTAACATGGCCCAAAAATAATATTTTTCTTGTTCTAATTGTGTTGAGTAATTCTCTTTTCATTTTTAGTTGTTTTAAGACTTCATCATTTGTTATTCTTTTTTTTTCCATCCAATTCTACCTAGTGTTCTCATCATCAGCGAGTGCCGTCTCCGCAACGAAGGTTGGCTACCATGGAGCGCCATTCTGCTCTGTCTCTTGCTTTGATGGTGCAGGTTGTCATAGGCTGATTTATCCATCTTTTGATGTTACTCGTCCATGTTAGTCTTGGTCTGCCTCTGCCTCTTTCACCTTGTATTTTCCCCTCCATTATTACTTTTAGTAGGCTGTTGGTGTCTTTTAACATGGCCCAAAAATCGCATTTGTCTTGTTTGAATTGTGCTTTGTAGTTCTCTTTTCATTTTTAGTTGTTTTAAGACTTCATCGCTTGTTTTCTTTTCCTTCCATCCAATTCTACCTATTCTTCTATATATCCACATTTCAAAGGCTTCAATTCTCTGTTCTGTTTTCTTGTCTAATGTCCATGTTTCTGCACCATATAGGAATATTGAGAAGATGTAACATTTTGCTATTCTTAGTTTTAGCCCTGGTGTTATTTATTTGATATATGTTCTTCATGAAATTAAAATTACTTTTTGCCATTTCTATTCTTTTGTTTATTTCAGTTGTACATTTTCCATCACTGGTTATAGTATGTCCAAGGTAGTTGTAGTTCTGAACTGTCACCAGGTCTATTCCTTGTATTTTGATATCCACTTGTGGGTTTTGAGTATTTTCTTTGTTTATGGTCTAAGTTTTAGTCTTTTTGATATTCATATCTAGTCAATATTTTTTTTGCTTTTCATGTTTATTTCATTAAGTAATTGTAGATCTTTAGGATTTTCTGCTAGTAGTACAGTATCATCAGCATATCTTAGGTAATTGATTATCTTTCCATTAATTTGTAGGCCTGGCATCTCTATGATGTTTTTAAAGATTCGCTCATTGTATAGATTAAACAAGCTTGGTGATAGGATGCATCCCTGTCTTACTCCTCTTTTTATATCAATGGGTGTAGAGTTCTCTTTGTTATATTTTATTATTGCTGTTTGCTCCCAGTACAAATTACATATTAGTCGTATTTATGTGTCATCTAGATGTATATCTTTTAGACATTCTATAAGGTCTTATAGTGTACTCTATCAAAGCTTTGGTTTCAAATCCAAACTTTTTATTAAATATTGTTATTACGTAGTAACATTCTAAATAGGGGCATGAGTTTTGGAACGGATTATAGCTGCGCTGCACTGTACATTACACCTTGCGGTCCAATGCATTATTTCACAAAAGCAGAAACTTTGTTCTCTAAATTGTTGATATTAATATCAAGTGCTGCCTCCGCGTGACAAATTAGATAATAGAACTTTCATTTTCAGCTGTCTCCGCGTCATACATTAGATAAATAAAACTTTCATTTTCAACTGTGGCCTCATCATAATTTAGATATATACATTTTTTTCATTTTTAGCAGTCTCCGCGTCATAAATTAGATAAATTGAATTTTCATTTTCAACTGTATCCGGTTCATAAATTAAATAAATAGAACTTTCATTTTCAGCTGTCTTCGCGTTATAAATTAAATAAATAGAATTTTCATTTTCAGCTGTATCCGGTTCATAAATTAGGTAAATAGAACTTTCATTTTCAGCTGTCTTCGCGTCATAAATAAGGCAAATTGATCTTTCATATGCGTCTGTCTTAGACCATTGTAATTTATTTTAACAGGAAACTGTCTCACTCTTTATTATTTCTCCACCTTTTACAAAGTTCTCTTATATTTTTCTTGGCTTCAATATTTCCTCCGATATGACTTTCACCAGGTTACTATGTCTCGTTGGGAGCCGCGATAGCTCAGTGTTTAGTGAACTGGACTACAAAGGACAAGAGGTAGGGTTCGATCCCAACCGACGGCTTTCGATTCGCCCAGCCTTTAATGGGTACCGGATTTTTCTGGGAAAAGTAAAGCTGCGCGGGCGTAATACCGACCACATTACCCCAAGAATCATGTGCCGGAGATCTGTAAAATTTATGGTTACTAACAGCATATTCCCTATACGCCACTTGGCGTAACGGGTGTACTTTACCTTTTTTTACTATGTCTCGTTATACGCCCAAAACGTTTCATTGTCTTTTATCTACTTCACTTACTACTTCTAGTTTTAAGCATATTTGTTTCTTGGATTAATTTTTTTCTAAATGTGATCTCTTCTTGTGTGTTATCTCTGCCTAGACATTCAAGTTCTGTGAGACCCAGTTTCTCCTTCAGTTCAGCCACAATCTCCAAACAATCACACTCATTGACGTCATCACAGACTGACACGCATTTATTTGTTTGTTTGACACCAGTTTTTCCTCAAGATTTCATTTTTTTTATTTTAAAGCCGAGATGTTTTACCTTGCTCAGTGTTATTTCTCGCCTCTCTCTCTCTCTCTCTCTCTCTCTCTCTCTCTCACACACACACACAAACCCTTTTGTTATGTGAGTATGCATGTATAAATATGTTCGTATATGTGTATACATTTTTAATCCGTCTTTCTATGCACACAACAATATGTAAGAAGAGAGGGAGAGAGAGAAAGAGAGAGAGAGAGAGAGAGAGAGAGATAGAGAGAGATAGAAAAGCCACGAATGTATTTTGTAACACATATTTTAATTACAAAAAAAGATTCTTATGCACACACACGGGCTCATTAGTGTGTGTTATTATCTATAGATCTTTTACATAGAGGCACATACATATTATACACATACATATATCAGTGGCAGACGATGAGTTCGAAACTTAAGGAGACCAGAACGTGGCCACGTTACATACAGAAACAAAATGTCATCGACTACTCGCAAACTTACATTATTTGTACTGAACTGGTACTTGTACAGCAAATTCATTCGTAGATATTTTTTCTTGGAAAATGGTCTCAACTTGAAGATCGCCTATCTGCTGGACTATAGATAACACACAAGTTGCTCATGTCACTTTAGCCTTCAGATGACCACACCGGATTTGTTTGTGTTGAAAGCAAACACGGCGATCAAATAGAGTATCTAAGAAAATGCAACCGTCGGCTAATTCGTTATACTGCTAGATAAACATTTAATTTGGGTTTGTGTTGATCGACTACGTAAACTTAATTCAATTTTCTACTCTGAACTTTTTCCGTTTCAAGTAGTGAACATCTACCTTGAGATACAAGATACTTATCTCAGGAAGCGTATTTTCATTGTAAAAAGGGAATATCCAATAAATGGAAGAATAATTGTATCATCTGGATTCATCTGTCACTCTTTGCATCAAACTATTAGGATTACCTTTAACCTGATCATTTGTGTATAACGGATACGGCAATTGACACATTGTAAAATAGTGCCTTCATTTATTACTCTAAAAGATGACAGTTATATAATAATATCTTAGAAATTTGTATTATAAGTTCGAAAAAAATAACATCGTTTTGCTGTTAATCTCTTAATTTTTTTTCAAGCTGTTTTTATATAAAGACACAGCGCAGTGACATGAGGGTACTATTTGTTGTTCCTCCCTACAGCCATATACATACGGTAAAGTAGAGCGTCATCTAACTGGCTGTATGGCCGTCCATGGACACAGGGAGCTGTTTTATGAAATAACCTACACATTTCTTATACATGGTTATGGAAGACCCCGGTATCACTGCAGACGAATTAAAATCCTTATTTTCTAAACCGCCCGTGTCAGTGGAATCATCCGAATTACTATTTCATCTCCCAAACAAAGAAACGTAGCTTTAGCCCTCATCATAGCAGTCTCAGCACACGCCAAAAGACGTAAGGCGAAACCGCACACTTAGTGAATACAGCCATCTGTTCTTCATCATACGATATCATCATTCATCGTAAACAATCGAAATATGATCAAAACGGATGAAACACACAGCTCACAGTGTGCACAGAGCACTTAACTCAGTAGCTCCTGCAACAATCCTGACTTGGAATATGAGGAAACTGCAACAAGCAACACTTTTCAGACAAAGCATTTAATAGTTCCTGCCACCTATCCACCATATTAACCGGAAGTTCCCGTCCCTCTGAAAATGATGATCGTCATATTTTTTTTTATGAATTCTCATACATGTAACAAGGTAAATAAACATCGCTGCAGGATTGTAATAAGCTTGATCACCATAGACATTGAAACTTATATATTAGTAAAGGCATGAATTCATCACCATCACCTGTCAAAACAATCATCATTATGTGCCATACCGGTTGGCGTAGACGATTATGTCCTTCCACAATTTTCAATCCACAGTGCATTGTATCAATGTTGTTGTTGACAGTTTTACATGTCACCAAGTTATCTAGTATCTTCTTTCTTTGTCGTCCTCAATCTCTCTTTTCCTGTATGTTGGCAGTTGTAACCAAATATTCTAACTACTCATGATGTGCCTGAAAAATGTTGATTGTTTTTTTCTGCTACATTGTAGGAACTCCCTTCATGTATTGGCCTCTTTGAGAATGCCCTCGTTGTCTTTTAGCTGTCTAGGGGAACTCTCAAAATTCTTCTCAAAATCACATCTCTGTTGTCGCTAATCGTCTTTACATTTGTTTGTCTTCTGTTGATGACACTTGAATTACTTGAGCGACATCACGACAAACTGCATACGGTGGATGGTTGTACACTGACATTGAACTCAATGAGCTGGAGTGTGATTGCCTTATGTATTCTGTCTGATACACTATTAGAGGAGTCCTGGACTCCGTTGCCTGCTCTGAACATCCGCCGCTGAAATATATATATATATATATATATATATATATATATATATATATATATATCGCGCATATAAAGGAAGGTAAAGTAAAAACAAGTAAAGTTCCCCCGTCACGCCAGTGGCGTATAGGGAAATATGGTGTTAGTGACCCTATACTTTACAGACCATCAGCACATGATTTTTGGGTAATGTGGTCAGTATTACGCCCGTGCTGCTTTACTTTCCCAGAATAAAATCCGGTACCCATTTAAGGCAGGGTGAACCCGGAAGCCGTCGGTTGGGATCGAACCCTAACCCTTGTCCGTGGTAGTCCAGTTCACTAACCACTGAGCTATCGTGGCTCCCTTATATAATGGAAAGTACATAGTATAAATAGCCGCGATAGCTCAGTGGTTAGTGAACTGGACTACAAAGGACAAGGGGTAGGGTTTGATCCCAATCGACGGCTTCCGGGTTCACCCAGCCTTTAATGGGTAGCGCATTTTTTTCCGGGAAAGTGAAGCAGCACGGGCGTAATACCGACCACATTACCCCAAAAATCATGTGCTGAAATTGTGTAAAATGTATGGTCACTAACACCACATTCCTATACGCCATTTGGCGTGACGGGGGTACTTTACTTTTTTTTTTACATTGTATAAAATATGTGTAATAAGTAAATAAATATATATATAATATTAGTGTGCATCATTAAAAAAACACATTTGCAGATGCAAATTAACTGGATATTTTAAATATAAAAAGAACAATTCGCACCGCCTTGAACAATGGCGGCATGTTATTACAAAACTTAATATGCCCAACTCCCGTTTCTGGAGCTCATGTCATGGCAACCTCACAGGTAAAGGCTAAATTCAACATTTCTTATTTCAACAGCATGTCTTTCTATTAGTGTGACGTATTTCTTTGCCCTGGCCACTTATTAAACCTTTACCACTCTGTATCACGTTATGATTGCTAGCCTTGGTAAGTCAAGCGTGTTATATAACACCCACTTAGAATATCTGTGGGCTTAAAATACCATGCGCACAAAGTGTTCATTTACTGTGTGAACTCTCCCAGTGTTTGTCGTGTTTTTGGATTCAGGTAATAACATTTGCAGCAGTTTTTAACTTTACATATAGGAATTGATGAATTTTTGTTGCTTTTTCATTAGTGCAATAATCGTTCTGCTGTATGTGTACAGACATTGCTCTGTCATTAAAAGAAATAATTGAAAACTGTCTTAACTCTTTTATATAACTGACAGAGTTTTGGCAATGGCAGTAGCAGCGAATCTAGTATAGACTGTCTCACCTCCATGTACTATGGATTTATGCTGCAATAATATCCAACGTCGAGTACTTTGAATTCCTCTTGTAAAAATATTAGATGTCAAATACTGTCGATGCATGCTGTAATACTGTTCTATAACAATTACTATGAAATCATACTGTACTATTCTCTCACGTCAATTATCATGGTTCCTTGCAGTTATATTCAAACACTTCCAAATGTTGCGGGTTCATGCTATAATAATATCCCACCTCATGCATTATGGATTCATCCTGTAAAGATATCCAACCCAAAATATAGATGGCCCATGCTGTAATATTAAAGCAGAGTTCTGCATATTTCTGTGACTTGTTACCTTGACCTTTGCACACAAATACAAAATTATTTGTTTTTTTTATGGTCGATTACATTTTCCCGAATATCGCCCATTTGAAATTTTGCAATTTTTGACTGATACTTTTACAGTTTTATTTCAAAATAATATTTTTGCAGCATTTGACCCTGTCTGACCATCAAGCCACTAAATGATGGACGTCTCCGCTCTCCTGATTGCTGTCCTGATTGTGCTCATCGTCTTTGTCTGGTTCCAGCGAGCTGACCCCAATTTACCACCCAGCCCCATGCGACCATTGCCTATTGTGGGTCACCTGTTCTACCTCCCTCGCGACACCAGGACTTTGTTTAAGAAGTGGAGACAAATCTGTGGAGACATTTACAGGTGAGTGTCAATTTGTGCTTGACCTGGCGTTTTTTTCATGAATTATAAAAGTTGGACTAACCAGCTTAAACCTAGATGCAGGGAGTGGTCTGTGAGCAGTAGAGACTCAATACTGCTTAGGTGTATGTTGTTAAGGTAATCAGAGGAGCAAGGGAGCAATTGTAGATGACCTTTAACATGCTGGAAATAGTCTTGTAAGATGTTTATTTCTATTGTAGTGTGGCACAGATCTGTGCTTGGTACCTAATCTTCATCTTCGTGGATTAAATGTAATGGTCTAATAACTTCTGGACAGTTTGTAGCATCCTGTTACTACATTATCTTGAAGTTCGCTCTGATAACAGATCTAATATATTCACAGATCATCAGATAATCTACTTGAGATAACGTCACTTAGATTCTGCCCCGACAACAATTCTTTGTATTTTTGAGTGTGAAGATAACTGCTGAGGGTAACTGCTGAAGGTAACTGCTGGATTATTGCAGGCTTAAAATTATAGATTTGCAGTTGCTCTACCTCTATCCTTAAGTTCGGTTTCTACAAAGATTGCACTACTGATAGCACGATTTCCACATGCAAAGAATGTTTTAATTGAAGAGCTATTTCAATACTTGTTTCATACTTTCGGTTTCAACTGATAAATACTGCAGTGTAATCCACGACTGTATTTATTGTTGAATTCCATGCTCCCATATCAAATGTTATTCCTCTATCAAATACCTACGGACGAACTGGTTTGGGAGGTATCCGCCCAAGATAACCCAGAAGTGTGGATCTAAGTTAGAGAGCAACTTAGGAAATGTTAGACAGAAAGAGAGAGGGGGAAATAGAAAAACAGAGAGGGGGAGACAGAATAATTGAGAGAGGGAGGACGACACAAAGAGAGACTGTTAGAAAGAGAGAGTGAGTGAGGAGACAGAAAGAGAGCGGGAGAAACACACAAAGAGAAACAGACAGAACGATATAGTGAGGGAGGAAGACAGAAAGAGAGACAGACAGAAAAATGGAGTGAGCGAGACAGAAAGAGAGAAGGAGAGACAGAAAGAGAGACAAATAGAAAGAGAGACTGACATAAAGAGAGACAAGCAGAGAGAGATATATACATAAGTAGAGACAAACATAGAGAGGGAGAGAGAGAGTGTGTGTGTGTGTGCGTGGAAAAGAGAAACATCAGAAGCCAATTCAACGTGTTTATAAATGAATAACTATCATATCCACGTACAGTGCAGTTTTATTGAGAGCTGTTCTATATTTCGGAGACTGAAAATAAATTCATTTATTCTGTTGATGTGTGGAAAAGAAACCATTTATAAAATGTACGACAGACTTTACAATTTTAAAATCTGAAGTGAAAAAACGCTAAACAAACTATAGAAACGGGAAAAGCAGCAGGAACTGATAACATACAGATAGAGATGATACATACACTAGATGATATTGGCATTAAGGTGAAAACACACATAAGCAACGACATATACAGGAAACATACCAAATGAACTAAAATCATACAATCTCATTGTATTACCTAAAAAGAATGGTGCAGTTGAATACATTGATTGACGGACCAAAGAAATGAGGCTGTAAGAATGAGGATACGGGGATCTTTGTCAAATTTGTGTAAGGATGTAGGGCTGGAAGAAGATCTCACAATCACAACCGATACCATTCGCACGACACTTAAAAGATCACACAACACTGCTCCTAGTCCAGATGGTGTTCGGTATGATGACATAGGCGATTTAGCTGATGACGACTTGACAAAACTGGCCAATGAGTTTAATGCCAGTATTCGGAGTGGCCAGATTAAGGAGGAGTGGCTACACAGCTACTTACTACCGCTACCGAAGCCAAACAAGGACCATTCTCAGATCAGTGCCTACAGAATCATCACAATGCAGAACACTGCGGGCAAGCTGCTGGAGAAAATAGTTGCCCGTGTCCTTACCTGTCGCCTTGAACAGAAACGCGTATTCCCATCCACACTCGGAGGTTATAGATATAACAAAGAGACATGGCTCAATGCGGCAGTATTTGCCTATGACGTCTCCGAAGGCTTCCACAGACGAGAGGAGACATGTGCTGCTGCTATAGATCTGGAGGATGCATACAACAGGGTACCATTTGAATATCTCATGCATATGCTTCTTAAACTGGCGGTGCACCCCTTCCTCATTAGATGGATCGCCGCGGCACTGTTTCAGAGGAAGGTGATACTCAGATGTGGAAGTTGGTCTTCCGAGCCAACATTCATTTGTCCTGGGCTGCCACAAGGCTCACCATTGTCACCAATACTATTTAACGTGTACACAATAACGATCACGGCCCAACAGTTGGATGGGAGGGGAAGAACTATGACTTTTGCTGATGATATTCTGGTATATCGACAGGGAAGAGACAGACGGGGAATTGCCTCCACAATGCAAGACGAACTCGATCGCATTTCTTGCTGGTGTGGGGTTTCATGTGCCTTGGTTAAACCTAATAAAGCATCAGTTTCATGGTTCTCCCTTAACAATCATATCGTTAATACGACCACACCGGTAGTACGAATGGGAGCTGATGAGGTGACCAGGGACAAGCTGATGACATACCTCGGAGTTAAGTTTGATCGCAGCCTGTGTTTTCGGGACCACGTCGACCATGTGATAACAAAATCCCGCAAAGGATTAGCCGCCTTGAAGGTCATGGCAGCTGCCAACATCGAGCAGAGGCTACTTATTCTTCTGTTCCAGGGATTAGTCTTCGCACCAATCGAGTATGCCCTGGCCATTCTTACTGTCAGTACGACTCAAATTGATAGGCTGGAGAAAATACAAAATGAAGCCATGCGCATTATCCTGGGATGTACGAGGGACACTCCCTGTGTAGCAATGAGGTATCTTCTTGACTTTCCAACCATGGATGACAGAATCAAGATCTGGAGAGCACGAACATACCTGAAGATTAGTACAGATAAAGAGCATCCTTTGCACCACGTGCTCAACACAGAGAAAGGTACCAGGCTAAAAAGAGGCAAATCATGGGTGGGCCGGGCAGAAGATGTCATCAAACAGGTCTGTGGGCTTACCAATATCAGCGTTGGTGAGGAGTGGATACCGGTGCCTACGTCATTCAAGGGAACTTTCTCATGTATTGTCACACTCGATAGGAAAAGTAGGGAACAGAACCCGGTCGTGGTTAATGCTGAGGTCAACGGTCTCATCTGCGATAATACCGAAGAGGAAGATGCAATCATCTATACAGACGGATCTGTAAGACGACACGAAAGAAGTGCATGAGCATTTACAGCACGCTCAGCAGGCAGAATAGCCAAGGAAGACAGTGGTGCATACGCCATGACCACGAGTAGCATGACAATGGAGGTGATGGCAGTGACCAAGGCATTCAAATGGTTAGAGTCACAAGACTACATCCACGCATGTATACTGAGTGATTCGATGAGCATGATAAAAAAAGTGGAGGCGGGCTTTGTACGCATGCAATGGGTAGAGTCGTTGCAGAAATCCAAAATACGTAAGGTCACCTTTGTCTATGTCCCTGGACATGCGGAAGTACGGGGAAATGAGAGAGCGGACAGGTTGGCTAGCTGCGCTGTCGTTGAGGACGGGCAACCGATGGATCGGGCGGACATCATCAATGCCCTTCGAGATGTTGGAAGAGCACAGGACTTCGACAAACACAGATCAACGTCACTTCTTCGGATGATGGAAATGGGAGTTAAGATGGGCACGGCCAGAAATGAGAAACTTGGTGGCCGTGTAAGAAGACTTATCAACCAACATAGAACTGGAGTCGTCAGTCGCTGGACACTGAGGGAATTGCTGAGGAGGGGATCTGAGCACCTATGGACATGTTCGGAGTGCAATGATGATGACCCGCAAATAACTCAATAACTCAATAACATTGATAGAATGGTGCAGTTGAATACATTGATAGAATGGTGCGGTTGAATACATTGATTTCAGAACAATCAATCTAATGAGCCAGGTAACAAACATGTTGCTAAAAGTAATACAAGGAAGAATTGACCAATTTTAAATATGGCCATATTGAATTCAAATAAAACCAATATGGAATTAAAATGTGGATTTAGGAGAAACAGTGGGGCAAAAGAAGCAATGTTCTGCATGAAGACATTGATCGAAAATAATCAGAAGTATACAAACCTGCTTCATAGGAAAAGACTACACCAAATATTTTGATATAAAACACCAAATAAACAACATTCCTAACAGATATTCATCTAGATGACATAGACATATGATTAATTTTTAATTTATACGTGGAGCAAATATTCTATCCACAATGCATCGTATCAGATCTGTTGTTGACTGTTTTCCATGCCATGACACTAAGAAATCCAGTATTTTCTCTCTTTGTCGTCCGCGATCTCTCTTTCCCTGTATTTTGACAGTTGTAACCAAGTATTCTAACTTTCTCATGATGTGTCCCAAAAATGTTGATTTTGTTTCTTTCTGATGTTTCTTAGGAGCTCCCTTTATATTTTAACCTCTTTGAAAATTTCCCCGTTGGTCTTTTTAGCTCTCCATGGAATTTTCAACATTCTTCTCAGAAATCCCGTCTCTGTAGCCTCTAGTCGTCTTTTCATTAACAAATGAATTGGAATGGCAAAAAGCAGTTTTAATGCTATTAAAAGTTTACTAACATAAAAATAAATAACACCAGGTCTAAAACTACGAACAACAAAATGTTATATCTTCTCAACATTATTGTATCATGCAGAAACATGGGCATTAGACAAGAAAACAGAACAGAAAATTGCTGCACCTGAAATGTAGATTTAGAATAGGAGGAATTGGATGGAAAGAAAAGAAAACAAACTATGACGTCTTAAAACAAAAAAAAAATTAAAAGACAACTACTAAACACAATTCAAACCAGTGGCGTATTCTCTATGCTACCGCAGCTACCGCAGCTACCGCAGGTAGCCTGAACATATTAACGAAATACTAAAGGAAATGATAATTTATTATATTTAAAAAAAATAATTATATTACAAATTTTCGAATATTCTTTTACACATTTCGTAGGCCAATATTTGCTTTGATTTGCATTTATTAAACCAAGGTGTTCCTCTAGCCACTATAACATTTGTGAATGAAACCAAAACTACTATACCTTGAAAACCTCTAGAAGCCAGCGGTACATTTTTCCTCTATCCGGACCTTGTATTAACGACTTTAACAGTCAAAAATGGGAGTAAAAATATATAGCTGGTATTTCCGCAAGAGCAATGCGGTTACATGGCTTATTTTAAGCTCTAGCCAATCAGAATCGTCTCAAAGTGAAAGTGAAACAATGTCTGATTACCGGAACTTCCTTAGCTATTTATAACTATGTTATGCGCATCAGCATCTGTAGAAAGAAATTTTTCTGCTCTCAAGAGAATCAAATCTTATTGTCGCTCAACTCAGACACAAGAAGGCTTATCTGGTTTGGCATTAATGTCCATTGAGAAATCATTCCTTCAGAAACTTAGAAACCAACCCAACAGTACTTTCAATGACAAAGTCATCAAGACATTTTCGACTCAAACAAGACGGATATAATTAACATAAATAAGTAATTTAAAATGTAGTGATGTCATTAGAAAATATTACTTTATGTTAGCCTACTGAATATAATGTATGTTTTTATTTATTATGTCAGCGGTAGTCCAGACCCCAAAACCAGTATACACCACTGATTCAAACAACAAAAATGACATTTTAGGGCATGTTAAAAGACACCGCAACCTAATTAAAGTTGTCTTTTGAAGGGAAAATACCAGGTGAAAGAGGCAGGCCAAGACGTGGTATACACTTAGTTCACATGGACGGGCAACATGAAAAGATGGACAAGTCAGCCTATGACAACCAACACTATCAAAGCAAGAGATAAAGCGAAATGGCGCTCCATGTTAGCCAACCTTCGATGCCGAGACGGCACTTAATGATAATGATGTAAACTATGTATATTATTTTTTTTTAAAGGCTGAAGAGGGTGTTCACTTTTAAGTGTATCGTTTATTGTGTCATGTGACCCACTTCTAAATGTATCGTTTACTGTGTCATGTGACCCACTTTTAAATGTATCGTTTATTGTGTCATGTGATCCACTTTTAAATCTATCGTTTATTGTGTCATGTGACCCACTTTTAAATGTATCGTTTATTGTGTCATATGACCCACTTTTAAATGTATCATTTATTGTGTCATGTGACCCACTTTTAAATGTATCGTTTATTGTGTCATGTGACCCACTTTTAAATGTATCGTTTACTGTGTCATGTGACCCATTTTAAAATGTATCGTTTATTGTGTCATGTGACCGACTTTTAAATGTATCGTTTATTGCATTATGCGGATCACTTCAAAAAGTATCGCTTAATGTGTCATGTGACCCACGTTTAAATGTATCATTTATTGTGTCATGTGACCCACTTTAAAATGTATCGTTTATTGTGTCATGTAACCCACTTTTAAATGTATCGTTTATTGTGTCATGTGACCCACTTTTAAATGTATCGTTTACTGTGTCATGTGACCCACTTTAAAATGTATCGTTTATTGTGTCATGTGACCGACTTTAAAATGTATTGTTTATTGTGTTATGCCGAACACTTCAAAAAGTATCGTTTAATGTGTCATGTGACCCACTTCAACATCTCCAACTATTTCAGTTTCTACTTGGGCGGATCTCTGGTCATTGTCTTGAGTGGATATGACCTCATTAAAGAAGCTCTGGTACAGAAAGCTGACGCGTTCTCTGATAGGCCGCCATTTTTCGTGGATCAGGTGAATAATTATTATTACATTCATTTATACACACACAAACACACGGGCACACATTATATACATATATATTACATGCATTTATATATATATATATATTATTTATATTTATTCATTTATATTTACATATATACATATGTGTGGAAATGAGGTGTAGAGAAGGGAAAGGACTACGGCGTTAAGCGACAGATTTATTGATACCACAGGTGGACAGGCAGCCCATACGAGTTATAGGACGATTTTCCAAGGCTAAGCCACTGCGGTCATCAGATGTCCATGGCACTAAAATAGTGATACGGATGCCATCTACACCATAGTGGTCCTGCTAATTTAATTGGACTGCGTTAGAGGTACCTGCATGAGAGAAGATATTATCTGCTTACAAAAGCGATCGCATTCTCTTTTATTTCTCTCACATTACATAGTGGTAACCCCTGACACGCTTGAGAAGTCTTCCCTAATCTAGAAAGATCCTTAAGTGAAGAAGATATGGTCTGAAACGAGAACATTAAGGCAAGCCTTGCAAATACAACATTTACAACAGATTGTTTCCCGATGATTCAAGGAAGAAAGCCGGATCTTAACATGCATATCGTGGACGTTGCAACCTCGCTTAATGGCAATAGTGGGTGGTTGAAAGAAAAGCATGCAAGTGGATGGGTTAAAACTGTAAATCGGAGAATAATCCTAATAGCTGTGAGTATGTGTGTAAGGTAGAGTATAGTTCTGTTCGAGGAACTCTTTGCCTATTTCTTTAAAATAAGTTGCTCTATTTGATGACTTCGGTAATTTAAAAAAAAAATAAAGAATAAGGAAGTCAGAAGTGAGAAGGAATCCCAGGACAGAAAAAATGCCAAGCAAACCTTGAGTTTAGAGATTTCTGTTAACTGATGCAGAAGTTAAATGACTTTTTTAGTTGCATTTTAGGGTGGTTGAGATAAGTTAGTTGGGAACGTGTGTGTTGGCACCAAAAATAACATTGGATGCCAGATCTTGTTCTTATAATTATCACAATATTCTCTCACATTTTCTTCAACCCATTCATTTTAATTACATCGCGTTAGTTAAAGTTTGTAAATTAAAAAAAAAAAAGTAAAGAGCCCCGTCCTGCCAAGTGGCGAATAGGGAATATGGTGTTAGTGACCATACATTTTACAGACATTGGGCACATGACTCTTTGGGGTAATGTGGTCGGAATTACACCCATACCGCTTTAATTTCCCAGAAAAAATCCGGTAACATTTTAAGGCTGGGTGAATCCGGAAGCAGTCGGTTGGGATCGAACCCTACCCCTTTTCCTTTGTAGACCAGTTCAATAACCACAGAGCAATCACGGCTCCCTAGTTAAAGTTTGTGAGATATCGTTTACTCATGAAGAGTCTCGCAGACTGTATATTAGGTAGCACATGAAGTGAATTCTCATAGATTGTATATTAGGTAACTCATGAAATGAGCTGTCATAGACTGTATATTAGGTAACTCGTGAAGTGTGCTCTCACAGACTGTATATTAGGTAAATCATGAAGTGTGCTCTCACAGACTGCATATTAGGTAACTCATGAAGTGAGCTCTAACAGACTGTATATTAGGTAACTCATGAAGTGTGCTCTCATAGACTATATATTAGGTAACTCATGAATTGTGCTCACATAGACTATATATTACGTAACTCATGAAGTGTGCTCTCATAGACTATATATTAGGTAATTCCTGAAGTGAGCTTTCATAGACTGTATATAAGGTAACTCATGAAATGTGCTCTCATAGACTATATATTATGTAACAAATGAAGTGTGCTCTCATAGACTGTATATTAGGTAACTCATGGAGTGCGCTCTCACAGACTCTATAAGAGGTAACTCATGAAGTGTGCTTTCACAGACTGTCAATTAGCTAACTCATGAAGTATGCTCTCACAGTCTGTTTATTAGGTAACTCATGAAGTGAGCTCTCACAGACTATATAATAGGTAACTCATGAAGTGAGCTCTCACATATTGTATATTTGGTAACTCATGAAATGGGGCTCTCATAGACTGTATATAAGTAACTCATTAAGTGAGCAATTATATACTGTATATTAGGTAACTCATGAAGTGAGCTCTCACAAACTATATATTAGGTAACTTATGAAGTGTGCTCTCAAAGACTGTATATTACGTAACTCATGAAGTGTGCACTCACAGACTGTATATTAGGTAACTCATGAAGTGTGCTCTCATTGGCTATATATTAGGTAACTCATGAAGTGTGCTCTCATAGACTATATATTAGGTAACTCATGTTACAAGGATACAGTTTTGTCTTTGGTTCTAACTTTTGTTTCTATGGAACTAACATTTTCCGGTTTGCATGTAACTTGTTTGCCTTATGGAACTAACTTTTTGGGCTTTGTGTTTTACTTTTTGACCTTTGAGTGTAACATTTTTTGACTATGGAACTAACTTTCTTCAGTTTGCATCTAACTTTATTTGCCTTTGGGTCTAATATTTTTTACTTGGGCACTTAGTTTTTCTGAGTTTCGGGATACATTTTTCGCTATTGGGTCTAAGTATTTTGACTACGGGACTAAACATTTGGGTTTTGAACTTAACTTTTTTGCCTTCATGATTAACCTTTTTTTGGTGGGGTTTTGGGACTAATTTTTTTTGGGTTTGTGACTAACCTTTTGACTTTGAGACTAACATTTTGGGATTTAGGACTAAATTTGTTATGTTTGTGTCTATCATTTTTGAGCTTGATAATACGTGTTTTAGTATTCATCTAGATTGTTTTGATTTTGTGTCTAACGAATTTGCCTTTAGGACTAACTTTTTGGACTTTGGATCTAACTTTTTGGCCTTTGAGTCTAAGTATTTTGACTATGGAACTAACTTTTTGGAATTTGCGACTAACTTTTTTGAGTAAGTATCTAAGATTTTTTGACTTTATGTCTAGCTATTGATTTGGGATTATTGATTGGGATTATATTTGATTTGGGACTAAATGGTTTTGGTTTATGTCTGCTTACCTCATAACGTTCTGTACTCGCCCTGCTCCTAAGTTTGTGTACCCGTCCAGCTCACAACGTTCTGTATCCGTCCAGCTCATAACGTTCTGTACCCGGCCAGCTCCTAACATTCTGTAACCCGCCCAATCGCTCACATTCTGTTGTCCGCTCAATCACTGACATAGTGTAGTCCTCTTGATATCCTAAATTTTGTAGTCCGCCCATTCGCTGACGTTCTGTAGTCGCCTCAATCGCTGACGCTCTGAAGTCGCCTTAATCGCTGACGTTCTGTAGTCCGCCCATTCGCTGACGTTCTGTAGTCCGCTCAATCGCTGACGTTCTGTAGTCCGCTCAATCGTTGGCGTTCTGTAGTCCGACCATTCGCTGACGTTCTGTAGTCCGCTCAATCGCTGACGTTCTGTAGTCCGCTCAATCGTTGACGTTCTGTAGTCCGCTCAATCGTTGACGTTCTGTAGTCCGCTCAATCGCTGACGTTCTGTAGTCCGCTCAATCGCTGACGTTCTGTAGTCCGCTCAATCGCTGACGTTCTGTAGTCCGCTCAATCGCTGACGTTCTGTAGTCCGCTCAATCGCTGACGTTCTGTAGTCCGCTCAATCGTTGACGTTTTTTAGTTTGGCCTAGTCTACTGACGACCTGTACACTCTCTGCAAAAGATTTCTTGAATCTAAAAAATGAACGTCGCTTTCGAGCACTGGCCCCCTCCTCTGTAATCACTGTGAGATATCAAGGAAACTTTTATCTTTTTACTTCTCATTAACATTTATGTTAAGAACCATAACGTTCACTAGCACAAGATTAAGAAAACTATTATCATCTTTTTCAGGTAACTGGCCTTCCTGGAATTGGAATATTATTCTCCAGTGGACACATCTGGAAAGAGCAAAGAACTGTGGCCTTGTCAATCCTGAGAGCTTTCGGTATGGGGAAGAATCTCTTGGCAATAAAGATAGAAGAGGAGATCACACACTATTTGGAATATTTGAGGAATACCAAAGGAAAACCAACAGACATTCGAGTTCAGACCAACATTAGTGCATCCAACATTATTTGCTCTATCCTGATTGGTCATCGCTTTGAGTATGACGACCAGGAGTTCCAAGATCTGATCCACAAGTTGGAATCGATTGCAAGCGATCAACAAAATGTCAGTTTAATCATTTTTTTAGTTGGTTAAAGTACTTGCCTGGTGATTTGTTCTTGGCCAAGAAAATGGAAATCAATGCTCATGCAATTCTGAACATGCTAAAGAAGTTTGTTCAAGAGAAAAAGAGAGACGTGGATGATGCAAGCGACGCGTGCAACTTGATCGATGCATTCTTCATTGAAAGAAACAAGAAAATTCAAGCTGGTGTATCGACCACTTTAGATGACAACAGTTTACTTAAAGTTATGAACGATCTTTTCGAGGCAGGCACGGAGACAACAAGCACGACTATCACCTGGTGTGTCTTGTACTTGATCAACAACCCGGGGTACAGGAAAAGGTGTATCAGGAGATCAAAGAAAAGGTGGGAGTAGGTCGAGCCCCGAACATACAAGACAAGTCTCAGTTGACCTACCTGAACGCTTTCCTAATGGAAACACAACGATTGGCCAGTATTGTTCCAATGTCACTACCACATACTTGCTCCGAGGAAGTAACTCTCAGAGGCTACACCATACCCAAAGGAGCCCACATCCTTCCAAATCTGGATTCTGTTCTTCACGACACGACCATTTGGGGAGAAGACGCCATGAGCTTTAGACCTGAACGATTCATTGACGAGAACGGCAAGCTGAAGATTCCAGAAGAGTTCATCCCATTCAGTGCTGGACGACGTGTCTGTCTCGGCGAGGCCATGGCTAGAATGCAGCTCTTTCTATTTCTCTCTTCAATGATCCAGAAATTCCAGTTCCTTCCAGAAAATCCGGAGTTCATCCCTGCACTTGACTACACTTGTGGTGTTGTCCTTCATGCAAAGCCGTACACGGTGAGAGTGGTCGAGAGGTAGTTGTTGCCACAGTCGTGAAGGGAACAAGGACACGGTTTTTTTGGGTGCACTTTTCGTCATTGATCACAGTCTAGTATTTTCTTTCTTTCTCTCTCTCTTTCTTTCTTTCCTTATTTCTCTCTTTCTTTCTTCACCGCCTCCTTTACCCGGTCAGATGTCGAGGGATTTATAAAGTTGTGGTTCTCGCCTTTCTGGCGGCTTCAATCATTGTTTATTGATGTTGTAGCATGTCTCCAAGATTGTCTTTCTCTTTTTCTCTGGGTCTGTTTTTTTTCTTCTCCCTTCTTCTCTTTTAATATGTGCTTTTTACGGTTAAGAATCAGAAATGGAATCCAGTGGTCACTGATCATGCAACTAAATGATTTAGTCTTTTCTGATGACATAGCTCTCTTATCACGCAGCCATCTACGGATGCAGGATAAAACGAGCATAGCTGATGAGAGATCACAATAGCTAGGAATGAAAATTAATAGAGATAAGACCAGCATTATGAGAATTAATACAGTTACCAATAAACAAATAAAATTAGGAGAATACCTCTACTAGACTACAATCTTACATATATCTGGGCAGTAATATAGATAAAGAGGAAGGAACAGAAAATGATACAAAAATAAGGATATAAAAAAGCAAGAGGAGCTTTTGTTGCACTGGGAAACATATGGAAGTCCAAAGAAATTAGGTTAAATTCAAAAATAAAAATTGTTCAACTCCAATGTTAAGTCATTCCCATTATATGGTTGTGAAACATGGAGAGCAACAAAACTGACAATCATGAAGATAGAGACTTTCATTAATGGATGCTTACGCACAATAAAATGATGGAAATGGCAGGACAAAATCATTAACATAGAATTATGGAAATGTACCAGTCAAATACCAGTGGATAAAGAGATACAGCGAAGACGATGGCACTGGATAGGACACACACTACAGAAGCCAACTGAGAGTATTACACAATAGGCTCTTTTTTGGAATCCCCAGGGGAAAAAAACAAAGAGTAAGACCACGGAATTCTCGGAGAAGACAGATAGAAGCAGAGATGAAGATGATTGGGAAGATATTGAATGATCTTAAAAGAATGGCAAAAAACAGAACGACTTGGAAAGTGTTTGTTGAAGACCTATGCTCCACAGGGAGCTGAAAGGTAGAAGAATAAGATGGTTAGGAATTGCACAGTATTCTTTCCAGATAAGTACATCATTTTATTTGTTGTTTCTGTATGTAGCTTCAGATTTGTTGAAAACAAATCCGTTCTCTCATATTATCATTTTCGATGCTGTCTTTTCTATTCAATCCAAGCGCTTTTCCCAGACATTCTATCTCTGTGTTGACAAGCTTTCTATTATGCTTAGTCGTAAGCGTCTGAGTTTGGCAATGATAGCACAATACATGAATGAATATACTCTATATAAATGTTTCTTGGTGGTAATAGGTATTGCTTTATGATGAAGTATAGAGGATATCTGTCCCCATATTTGTTTTTGTTAGTCAGTATAACATATTTAGAAAAGAAGCTTTTAGTGGTCTCATTATTTCTGTCTTTCGGTTGTTCTCTCTCCCTCTCTCAATCTCTCTCTTCCCGCTCCCTCTATCTCATCGCGCTTTGTCACTTAATGAATCCAAGCAACCATTACCCGCAATGAGCAAGCACTACACTTATATAATGAAGGTTATGTCTACCTGTGCATATATCTATGAGCGGCACGATATTCTTCTCCTGCTTATTTTCCACGTATTTCTATCTTGATCATTCCACTGCCTCTATTTCCCGATATTCCTCTCTTAGTACTTCCTTTGTCCTCTATTTTACCCAGATATTCCTCTATTAGTACTTCCGTTGTCCTCCAGTTTCTCCCCTATATTCCTCACATAGTACTCATTTGTCCTCCCTTTCCCCATATATTCCTTATTTAGTACTTACTTTGATTGTCCTCTATTTCCCCGATATTCCTCTCTTAGTACTTCATTTGTCCTCCATTTTACCAAGATATTCCTCTATTAGTATCTCTGTTGTCCTCCAGTTTCCCCCCTATATTCCTTACTTCCTTTGTTCTCCGTTTCCCCAAATATTCCTTATTTCGTTCTTCCTTTGTGCCCCATTGTCCCTGATATTCCTCTCTTAATATTTCCCGTGAATATATTTATTCTCATGAAATCCCAGCCCCTTCTGTTATGAAAGCAGTGAAAGAGCACTATTGTCTTGTCATTACATTACTGATGAGATTGTGCTGCTACGACAATTGTTTGAGAACCGCTCCACTTGCATCAGCTACTATAGCAAATATGTGATATCTGCACCAACAGCAATTAATCAGTTCTGACGATTAAATCACATTGAAATATTTGTAGTCGTAAAGAAGATGGTTGACATTTACTTATTGTGCCCTCGACTTGTTAACACATTTCACTTATTCTATTTTATATATGTTTGCTTGCCTCTCTAATTAACTGGGGTTTTCATTCAACATAATCAACCAAATGAGATACATACAAGGTACATTCAACAAACAATAGGTGGCAAGAGACAAACAAGACCTGCACTTATACACGGTAACATTGTTAAAAGAGGAGTGTGCATTGTAGGTTCAAAATGTGGGCAAGGTCTACAGATAATAATTTCCAAGTTGGAGATTTTAACTTTGGTCCCTAAGATACTAAAATATAAGAGAAAATACAAGTAGCAAGGGTTGCTTATTAAACTAGTCAGTTTGAGAACACTATATATCTAGAAACACAAGTTAGTAACAATTCAATTAGTAATAATGACATTTGTTTAATATTACGCGTTTGAATGCCAAACAAAAGAGATGTACACACACAACTATCTGCTTCATTTGTACGTTCCTTGTGCCAAGACCTGCAAACTTTATGTGTATAGAAATACATTTTTAACACACACACAAAAAGACATAAATAGATAACACACAGCAGAAATTTAAACAAATAATGAATGAGAAAGTTAAATATACACAACGAAAGTGTTGTATAAAGCTTAGACAAGCGATGCCGTGCACAATAAATAGGTGTTCATGTGTTGCATATACGTTTGAATTAACCCCCGTCTCCTATATAACAAGAAAATAAAAGTCGAATCTAAGAGGCAACTTCAACATAATGCATAGGCCAACACCAAATGAACGCACAGTACGAAGATTCCAATTTACCAAAGTTGTGTTCTTAGTACACTTTTTAGAGGGAAAATGCAAGGTAAAAGAGGCAGAGGCAGACCAAGACTAACATGGGCGAGTAACATTAAAAGATGGACACATCAGCCTATGTCAACCTGCAACATCAAAGCAAGAGACAGAGCAGAATGGCGATCCATGGTAGCCAAAATTCGTTGCGGACAACAAAATTAGAAGTATTAGTTGTAACAGCAGTAGCAGACGTGGAAGTAGAATTAGTAGTTACAGTAGTACCAGTAGTAGAAATGGAAATAGTAGTAGATGTAATTACAGTAGTACCAGTAGTAGTAATAGTGGTAGTAGTAGTAGTTACAGTAGTAGCAGTAGTAGTAGTAGTAAAAGTGGCAGTAGCAGTTACAGTAGTAGTGGTGGAAGTGGCAGTAGTAGTTACAGTAGTAGCAGTAGTAGTAGTGGAAGTGGCAGTAGTAGTTACAGTAGTAACAGTAGTAGTTACAATAGTAGCAGTAGTAGTAGTGGAAGTGGCAGTAGTAGTTACAGTAGTAGCAGTAGTAGTAGTGGAAGTGGCAGTAGTAGTTACTGTAGTAGCAATGGTAGTGGTAGTAGTAGTAGCAGTAGTAGTAGTGGAAGTGGCAGTAGTAGTTACAGTAGTAGCAGATTAGTAGTGGAAGTAGCAGTAGTAGTTACAGTAGTTACAACAGTATTAGTGGAAGTATTAGTAGTAAATAAAGTAGTAGCAGTAGGAGTTGTGGAAGTAGTGGTAGTTGTAGTTACACTAGTAGCAGTTGTAGTAGTGGAAGTGGCAGTAGTAGTTACAGTAGTAGGACCAGCAGTAGTAGTGGGAGTGGCAGTAGTAGTTACAGTAGTAGTACCAGCAGTAGTAGTGGAGTTGGCAGTAGTAGTTACAGTAGCACCAGTAGTTATAGTGTAAGTGGCAGTAGTAGTTACAGTTGTAGCAGTTGTATAAGTGGAAGTAGCAGTAGTAGTTACAGTAGTACCAGTTGTATAAGTGGAAGTGGCAGTAGTAGTTACAGTTGTAGCAGTAGTTGTAGTGGAAGTGGCAGTAGTAGTACCAGTTGTATAAGTGGAAGTGGCAGTAGTAGTTACAGTTGTAGCAGTAGTTGTAGTGGAAGTGGCAGTAGTAGTTACAGTTGTAGCAGTAGTTGTAGTGGAAGTGGCAGTAGTAGTTACAGTTGTAGCAGTAGTTGTAGTGGAATAGCAGTAGTAGTTACAGTTGTAGCAGTAGTTGTAGTGGAAGTGGCAGTAGTAGTTACAGTTGTAGCAGTAGTTGTAGCTGAAGTTGCACTAGTAGTAGTTCCAGTTGTAGCTAAAGTTGCACTAGTTTAGTAGTTCCAGTTGTAGCTGAAGTTGCACTAGTAGTGGTTCCAGTTTTAGCTGAAGTTGCACTAGTAGTTGTTCCAGTTGTAGCTGAAGTTGCACTAGTAGTAGTTCCAGTTGTAGCTGAAGTTGCACTAGTAGTAGTTCCAGTTGTAGCTTTAGTAGTCATGGAAGTGGCATTTATAGTAGTTACAGTTGTAGCAGTAGTAGTAATGGAAGTGGCATTAGTAGTAGTTCCAGTTGTAGCAGTAGTAGTAGTGGAAGTGACATTAGTAGCAGTTCCAGTTGTAGCAGTAGTAGTAGTGGAAGTGGCATTAGTAGTAGTTCCAGTTGTAGCAGTAGTAGTAGTGGAAGTGGCATTAGTAGTAGTTCCAGTTGTAGCAGTAGTAGAAGTGGAAGTGGCATTAGTAGTAGTTCCAGTTGTAGCAGTAGTAGTAGTGGAAGTGGCATTAGTAGTAGTTCCAGTTGTAGCAGTAGTAGTAGTGGAAGTGGCATTAGTAGTTGTTCCAGTTGTAGCAGTAGTAGTAGTGGAAGTGGCATTAGTAGTTGTTCCAGTTGTAGCAGTAGTAGTAGTGGAAGTGACATTAGTAGTAGTTCCAGTTGTAGAAGTAGTAGAAGTGGAAGTGGCATTAGTAGTAGTTCCAGTTGTAGCAGTAGTAGTAGTGGAAGTGGCATTAGTAGTAGTTCCAGTTGTAGCAGTAGTAGTAGTGGAAGTGGTATTAGTAGTAGTTCCAGTTGTAGCAGTAGTAGTAGTGGAAGTGGCATTAGTAGTTGTTCCAGTTGTAGCAGTAGTAGTAGTGGAAGTGACATTAGTAGTAGTTCCAGTTGTAGCTGTAGTAGTAGTGGAAGTGGCATTAGTAGTTGTTCCAGTTGTAGCTGTAGTAGTAGTGGAAATCGTAGTAGTCTAGAGAGACAATGGATTTAGTGTCCTTGAAAGGTCTTTATTAAAAATTGCTTTGGTATCCCTTGTGCATATCTTGGTCGGCAATCGTTCTTATTTATATAGCCCACTTTACTCTGAGGCTAGACTTCCCCATATCCCTTCAGCTGGATCTGTCCCTAGCGAGCTCCTTCCAGTCAGTTATGTTCACACCTAGAACCATCAAGCAATGTTTAGATACGACTTGTATATGTTCAGGTGGTCTTTCGTTTGCTGAAGGCAAGATCTTTCCCTGGAATACGTCCATTCTACATTCCACGCAGATGACCTAGTTATTTTGAAGACCATGTTAGTGTACGATAGTGAATTGTGCTTGTTACCTTCAAAGACGATGCAGTGGAAGATGGTAAATGGCTTTGATACCTCAGCGCTTTATTTTACTTTCAACAGGAAAGTAAGTTTAATTATCTGTTACTGTACCTGTTCTTCAAAATACTGGTGCCGACAAACATTTAAAATGGTAATATCTTATTTGTAGCATAAAATATATTTGTGAATATGTATACAAGCACACATACATACATATACCGGGCTTTTTTTTTTTTTTTTTTTTTTTTTTTTTTGCGCTGAACGAGGTGAAGCGTGTTTCGGTAAACTTTTCAAAATTGAGAAGCCCTAATATACATATTACACAGATATACATATTACACAGATATACATATTACACAGATATACATATTACACATTTTGCACATAACTGAAACGAGTGTGACTGCAAGCATTCACATGTTATAGTTATCTCATCATCATCGAGTGCCTTCTCCACAAGGAAGGTTGGCTACCATGGAGCGGCATTCTGCTCTGTCTCTTGCCTTGATGGTGCAGGTTGCCATAGGCTGATTTTTCCATCTTTTGATGTTACTCGACCATGTTAGTCTTGGTCTGCCTCTGCCTCTTTTACCTTGTATTTTCCCCTCCAGGATTACTTTTAGTAGGCTGTTGTGTCTTTTAACATGGCACAAAAATCGCATTTGTCTTGTTTGAATTGTGCTTAGTAGTTCTCTTTTCATTTTTAGTTGTTTTAAGACTTCATCGTTTGTTTTCTTTTCCTTCCATCCAATTCTACCTATTCTTCTAAATATCCTCATTTCAAAGGCTTCAATTCTCTGTTCTGTTTTCTTGTCTAATGTCCATGTTTCTGCACCATATAGGAATATTGAGAAGGTGTAACATTTTGCTATTCTTAGTTTTAGCCCTTGTGTTAATTGTTTTGATGTTAGTATGTTCTTCATGAAATTAAAATTACTTTTTGCCATTCCTATTCTTTTGTTTATTTCAGTTGCACATTTTCCATCACTGGTTATAGTATGCCCAATGTAGCTGTAGTTCTGAACTGTCTCCATGTCTATTCCTTCAATTTTGATATCCACTTGTGGGTTTTGAGTACTTTCTTTGTTCATGATCATAGTTTTAGTCTTTTTGATATTCATATCGTGTCCATATTATTTGCTTGTTATGTTTATTTCATTAAGCAATTGTTGTAGATCTTTAGGATTTTCTGCTAGTAGAACAGTATCATTAGTATATCTTAGGTTATTGATTATCTTTCCATTAATTTGTAGACTTGGCATCTCTGTGATGTTTTTACAAATTTGCTCAGTGTATAGATTGAAGATAGTGCATGTCGTAAGAGACGACTAAGGAGGTTGATCGATGGCTTGACATGCTGTCATTGTACAAAGTATTGTTATGTAAACAGAACCATAGATTTTAGAAGCAGTGATCTCTGCAATATGTGACATTTTGGCACGCAAGGTTTATGTTTTTGAGATTGTAGTTCTGCGCTATGTGCCGTCTTCGGCTCGAAAGGACAATAGATAAATAGATAGATTGAACAAGCTTGGTGATAGGATGCATCCCTGTCTTAATCCTCTTTTTATATCAATGGGTGTAGAGTTCTCTTTGTTAATTTTTATTATTGCTGTTTGCTCCCAGTATAGATTACATATTAGTGGTATGTCCATGTCATCTAGATCAGGGGTGGCCAAATGGCGGCCCGCCAGCCTAGTTTTCTTGGCCCGCGAAGCTCCACGGACTTACTTCATTTTTTACCCCTAATAGCGGATTTCTCCTGGTTTTAATCCGTGTCGGAGTTAACTCTTCTATCGTTCAAGAATACACAATTTGAAAATCTCTGTCAATTTCTCGCAACAGCTAGATTGGCAACATAATTTCAAATAAAAAAAACACACACACACACACACACACACACACACACACACACACACACACACACGCACACACGCACACACACACACACACACACACACACACACTGCACAACTAATGGTGCCGACAATATTCAAAGTCTTTGCTTCGAGTTGGTACCGCAAAGTTGCTTTATTGTCAGTGCGGTGATAGCGTCAGATCTTTGGCTCAACATTTGTCGTCTGGACTTGTGGTGGCTCTTTCATTTCGCGGTAAGGGGTTAATGAGGTTGGGAGGGACAGGGGTGAGGGGACTTCGTAGCTCTAATTCTGTCTTTGAAGTTACATTCAAAATGTTTCACTGTTCGCCTTCATTCCCTTTGATCCCATCGTCTTGTCTTGTCCATAAAATGACTGCAACGTGTTTATTTGGTCACAATCTTTTGATTTCATTGTCAAACACAAGTCTGTGTATAACTGTCAAATCTGGACTTATTTTCGATAGTAGACCAACATTCTGTGACTTTTAACTTTGATGTGAGATTTTGTGTTAAATCATGTTAAAACGTAGAAAAGTTGATTGTGAAAATCGCATATTTAAACCTGAATGGGAATTAGATTATTTGTTCATCTTCAATAAGGATAGTAAACCTCAGTGCTTAATTTGCGTTCAAGTGTTAGCCGTTTTGAAGGAATATAATTTAAAACGGCACTATGCCACACATCATCAAAACATGTATGAGAATCATAGCATTGAAGCTAGAAGCTTTTGGTTGAACAGCTGAAGACAAAGTTGAATCAACAGCAAAGTATGTATACAAAGGGCAATAAAATTAAAGAGTCATCGATCATTGCATCATATACAGTTACCTATGAGCTTGCAAAATCGAAAAAACCCTTTACTGACGGAAATTTTGTGAAGAAATGTGCGATTCAAATGGCAAAGGCATTCGGTCAAGAAAAAATAGCCAAAGAATTTGAATCTGTGCCTCTTTCAAAACAAACTGTAGCCAGAAGAACAGAAGACATCAGTCTGCAACTGTCTCAAAGTTTAAAATCTTGTATTGAAAACTGCTCATATTTTTCGCTCGCGATTGATGAAAGTACTGACATCACTGACACTTGCCAGCTTCTTATTTTTGTTAAAGTTATCCAGGAGGATTTTACTGTTATTGAAGAATTGTTGAAAGTTTGCTCTTTGCATGACACTTGTAGAGGGACAGACATATTTTCTGCAGTTCATAGTGCCGTAGATGAAGTAGGTGGTTTTGGAAAGTTGTCTGCAGTGTGTACTGATGGTTTCAAAGCTTTTATTGGTTCAAATACTGGTTTTGTTGGACTTCTAAAGCAAAACAAAATTAACGTACCTAGATTGCATTGCATAATTCATCAAGAGGCCCTTTGTGCAAAGTCCATAAGTCTAAAAGACACCATGGCTACTGTTGTGAAAATAACAAATTTGATAAGAGGAGGACACCAGTCTTTAAATCACAGGAAGTTTTTATCATTTTTAGAGGAAGTAGATTCTAGCTACGGTGATCTCCTGCTTTATACAGAAGTAAGATGGCTTAGTCGAGGGAAATGTTTAATACTATTTTTGAACTGAAGAATGACATTTATGACTTCCTGCGAGAGAACTTACCATGCTCCATTGATCTTCAACATGCACTCAAAGACATTAATTTCCTTCATAATCTGGCATATCTCACAGACATCACACAACATTTGAACATATTGAATTTGCAGCTACAAGGGGAAAAGCAAACCATTTTTCAATTGATGGGATATGTTGATGGTTTTAAAAAGAAGCTGAATCTATTTAGACTTTCTTTGCAAAAAAATGATCTGTTCCATTTTTCAAGTTGTAAGCAGTTGTTGTCAGAGATAAAAAGTGCAAACTTCAGTAAGTACGCAGCTGACATTGAACATTTGATTTGTGAATTTGATCGACGATTTCAAGATTTTGAAATGTTTCATCCGCAAACGGAACTTTTTAATAATCCAATTAAGTGCACAGTGGAGTGCCAGCCATCAGATCTTCAACTAGAGTTGTGTGACCTTCAGTGTGACCCCTTCCTCAGTACTGTAAAGGCATTAGGAGCTGACTTCTGGAAATTGCTACCAAATGAACGTTACCCGTGTCTGAGAAAATGGGCACTAAAGATGTGCTCTATATTCGGCAGCACATATCTCTGCGAGACAACATTCTCTTCCATGAAGTTAATTAAATCTAAGACCAGGAACAGAATGACCGATTCGACATTGTCCCATTCTCTCCGAATCGCCACGTCAAAAATGGAAGTGGACTTCAAATCTCTGGTGGAAAGCTGTGACAAGTCACAATCGTCGCACTGAGACATTAAAGGTAATTTTAAAATGAATAATTAATGGATTTGTTACAAATCAAATATGTAGTCAAAGTGCAAGCATTATTTATATATTACTATATCGCATAGGTCCCTACTGTCATTTTTGACGATATTCTTAAGTGTGGCCCGCGGGTCTTGGCCTTGGCTTTAATCCGGCCCTCGGGCAACCTCAAGTTGGCCACCACTGATCTAGATGGTTATCTACAAAGATAATATACATTCACCTACTATAAAGCATCAGAGAATGTACATTCACCTACTATAAAGCATCAGAGAATGTACATTCACCTACTATAAAGCATCAGAGAATGTACATTCACCTACTATAAAGCATCAGAGAATGTACATTCACCTACTATAAAGCATCAGAGAATGTACATTCACCTACTATAAAGCATCAGAGAATGTACATTCACCTACTATAAAGCATCAGAGAATGTACATTTTAATATTATCTCATTTTATCGATTGGGATTTTATCATATTTGGATCTTTACAGGGTTCCATGTATAGACTATTAATTAAATAATTACTTCCTTATCGCAACTAGAACAATAAATTACTTACTATTCTTTAATTAACCATTTTATTTGCATGCTCTATGTTTTTATTTGGTGCCTTTCCTGTAGTGCTTATAAATATAACACTAATTCCATAAATAAATTCATTTTAATTCAACAACTTTATGCGTTTGGTTACTTACAATATTGATAATTAAAATAGCTTAATTATTTAGCTTGTTACAGGATTTAAGTATCCAAATCGATGTTAACTGCAAATATCTTGTGGTCAAACACAACATATTAGGAGCACCAACTTTATGTAGACAGACATAGAGTCAGGTCTACCTTGAAGATATGGCTTGTGTATAAATCGTAGTGCATTTCTGATATTGAGGTCACATATCTATATGTAGTGATAACTATATAGTATTAGGAACCTTCCATACAAAGCTTCGTAGCAAGAGGCAATCTAATGATTCAAGAAGGTGTTTAGACCCCTTGACTTCCCTGACACTCTAGGGAAGGTGGTTCCGACTGGTCTTGACTCCCAGACATTGACCTCCTGCTGCATTGAACTTGAAGGCTCACACGATATTCAGCATTTAATAACTCAACTTATTCTGCTCAATACTTCTGATCGAATCTACTACTGGTGTTCTCGCCATGGTGATAGCAGTCTAAAATGGTTTGCTACTCTGCTTGGTTACCTTATATACCCTCACGGTTGCTTTTAATCATGGAGTAACTCGACACGGTGGGGCGAGTCGATAGCTCATAACAGTTGATAAGGATATGTCGGGCTGGGAACTCCATTTCTTTGAGCTTTCTGTACTGCAAACGTGGGGTGTGGATCAGGCGTGGTGGATGTTGTAATTCTTTTAGCGACTTATCGCCCGAGTCTCGTACATTCAAAGATTAGACTTTTAGCGACTTATCGCCCGAGTCTCGTACATTCAAAGATTAGACTTTTAGCGACTTATCGCCCGAGTCTCGTACATTCAAAGATTAGACTTTTAGCAACTTATCGCCCGAGTCTCGTACATTCAAAGATTAGACTTTTAGCGACTTATCGCCCGAGTCTCGTACATTCAAAGATTAGACTTTTAGCGACTTATCGCCCGAGTCTCGTACATTGAAGGATTAGACTTTTAGCGACTTATCGCCCGAGTCTCGTACATTGAAGGATTAGACTTTTAGCGACTTATCGCCCGAGTCTCTTACATTCAAGGATTAGACGTTTAGCGACTTATCGTCCGAGTCTCGTACATTCAAGGATTAGACGTTTAGCGACTTATCGTCCGAGTCTCGTACATTCAAGGATTAGACTTTTGATGTACTGTAGACTTGGATGGGAGTCAGGAGAGATCGGTATGTCAATGTAGGGGATCTAATCGTCTGAGGCTCGGATTTTTCTGGTATTGCTGATATGTCCCAGCTTCCGACACATGTAGCATAATGCATGTACGGCTAACTCAGAAATAGTCTTCACTGCACTTGCACGCATTCCTCTCTCTAGTTTCTTTAATATGCCGTAAATGGGTGTAGCCACGAGCCCTTTTGCACCGACTTCCACAGTACACATTCTGACATGTCTCAGCTCGATGGCGAGATCCTTGTATTTGATTACTTCAAAAATATACTGTTATCTATCCTAGATTAGAATGACACTATGAGTTTTTTTTTATGATGACGTCGGGTTTAGCTGGTGTATATTAAATATATATTTGAAGAGTTTTCTAACACTCTATTAAATGAATATCGAGAAAATCTATATTCAATGAACACATGAACAAAGTTAACTATATAAGACAATAAGATCATCACCACAAAACTGTCTTTTTCTTTTTTTTTTTTCAACCCAAAACTGTGGGCGTCGTTGGGGACCAACTAATAGACGTCATAAACCTTCTGTATTTCTCAATCTTCAATCATTCTTCAGAACTCTGCGAAGTCGAGGATTGTCCATTCTTTCGTGTTATTTTCCCAACTGTTTATCTGTTTAGCTCTCATTCAAAAATGTTTTTACAAATTTAAATAAATGTTGAGAAAATAAAATATGAAAACACACAACATTTAGTGTACAAGGGAAAAGAAGCTAAAACGAAAGTTAAAAGCAGATTATCTTAGACATTTTATTTAAGTTTAAAAAAAAATATCAATAAAACACTTCGAGAAAACTACATATTCAGTGAATTCAATGAATGCGTGAATTGTTCGATGTGTTTTCTTGATAACTTTTTAAAAATCTGGCCGGTGGTCACATGCCGATACGAACAATCGGCCACTACCAGTGGCCAGCATGTTTGTTCCATTAAAAATAGAAATAGTCCTTGTTTTGGTTGTATTTTATAATTCAATACATAGCCATTTCTGCTTGATATAAAAATGGTATTCGAAATTATTATTTATTTTTTTATGTTAAATACATATTTGTACGTGTGTTGTATGTTTGTTCCTGTTGAAGACCTATTGCGCCGAAACGTCGTTCTGATTTGTGCTGTCCACTTGTTACATGAAGCTTTAACCAAATCATTTTCTTCTATTTTATTTATTCAATTCAACATGTGAAAAGAGGCAAAGCTCCAGGTCCCGACAATATAACAATCGAAGAGATGTGTGTATTTTAGAGCTGGGAGTACAAGTCATAACAAAACTACTTAATGACATATATAACACTGGACACATACCCGAAGATCTACTAAAATCTATCGTAATAACTATACCGAAGAAGTCAGGCGCCAATGATTGTGAAGACCATCGCACTATTAGTCTCATGAGCGATTTGATGAAAATATTACTAAGAATCATCATGAGAAGTGTTAGGAACAAAATAAAACCAGAAATAAGTGAGGAACAATGTGGATATGTGGAAGGAAAGGGCACCAATAATGCAATATACATCTAAGAACATTAATAGAAAGAGATTAGATGTAAAGAAAGATCTATCTATGTGCATTATAGACTACAAAAAAAGCATTTGACATAGTAAAGCATGTGGAAATAATCAAAATGCTGGAGAAATTAAACATTGATTACAAGGATGTGAGAATCATTAAAAAACATGTAATGACAACAAACAGGAGTCATAAGAATTAGCAACCAAATAGAACAATTCAAATATTTTTTTCGGGCACATCATGAGTAGTGGAAAGTTGGAATACTTTGTTACAACTTGCAACATACAGGAAAAGAGATATCGCAGACGACAAAGAGAGAAAATACTAGATAGCTTGATTTCATGACATGAAAAACAGTCAACAACACGATTGAAATGATGCACTGTAGATAGAAGATTGTGGAAGCATATGACAGTAGTATAGCAGGGTCAAACTTAATATCAATTGACCCATAAATTAACAAAGATATATAGTGGGCACATTTAGCGCCTAATGTACTCAAGGCGCAGGGGGAGTTAAACATGACCTCTTGTGTCGGTGACCCCGGAAGTGACCTGCTGATGTCTGGTGTGTGCTGACTTTGGAGTTCTTGATGTACCAGTACCGGATCGATAGTGATAGTTTTGTAGATTATACAACATAAAAAAAAAAAACAATAGAAATGGTGACATAACTTTGTACACTCTTTCAAAACAAGCTTATAGTTATGCAAGACAACATTAATGTATACGTAATATTTCTTTGCATCTAAAGGTAACAATTTACTCAGTGCTTGTCCGTAACCCATACACAGGCCTAGGTATGTACACGAAGGGGTGTTAATGAGTTTAACACTTAGAATCATCAGCATCATGAAATTTATTAATGTCCAAATTGACCGCTTGTCCGTAGCACGGATACCGGCGCGTTATTGACTTTAGCAGGTTCACGCGAAAGACCTCATTTCTCTATGACATTTTTCGCTTGAGTAACTTAAACCAGCTAAGTCGTCGACATGAGCTGCGCTAATGAGTTTATCAGCTGTCTAGTGTTGTTGCGTTGTTTTAGAGAGAGAGAAACGGTAAATTAACGGACTATGATATTATTTTAGTGTGTCTATATCAGAGGTGTAACTTTCACGAGTAGTATTTTATATTAGTGTAGTTTTGACAGGGAGCGTAAGTAGCTTTCATGGGTAGTAGAGTTGGGACTTGCCATGTGCTAGAATTCAATCCTTCCCTCCATTGTAACTTGTAGTTGAAGTAGTAGTAGTAGTAGTAGTGTAGTGGTTGTAGTAGTAGTAGTTGATGTTGTATTAGTAGTTGTTGTTGTTGTATTAGTAGTAGTAGTAGTAGTAGTTGTTGTTGTAGTAGTTGTTGTAGTAGTTGTAGTAGGAGTAGTAGTAGTAGTAGTAGTTGTAGTAGTAGTAGTTGTTGTTGTTGTTGTTGTAGTTGTTGTAGTAGTAGTAGTTGTTGTTGTTGTAGTAGTTGTAGTAGTATTAGTACTTGTTGTTGTTGTTGTAGTTGTTGTGGTAGTTGTTGGTGTTGTTGTTGTTGTTGTTGTAGTTGTAGTAGTAGTAGTAGTTGTTGTTGTTGTAGTTGCTGTAGTAGTTGTAGTAGGAGTAGTCGTAGTAGTAGTAGTTGTAGTAGTAGTAGTAGTTGTTGTTGTTGTTATAGTAGTAGTAGTAATAGTTGTTGTTGTATTAATAGAAGTAGTAGTAGTAGTGGAAGTAGTAGTACTAGTAGTAGTGGAAGTAGTAGTAGTAGTAGTTGTAGTAGTAGCATGTGTAGTAGTAGTTGTAGTAGTAGTAGTAGGAGTAGTAGTTGTAGTAGTAGTGGAAGTTGTAGTGGTAGTAGTTCTAGTAGTGGTAGTAGTAGTACTTGTTGTAGTAGTAGTTGTTGTAGTAGTAGTGGAAGTTGTAGTGGTAAGAGTTGTATTAGTAGTAGTAGTAGTAGTAGTTGTTGTAGTAGTTGTTGTAGTAGTAGTTGTAGAGGAAGTACCTGTAGTAGAAGTGGAAGGTTTAGTGGTAGTTGTAGAACTAGCATGACTGTCGTTTAGTAGAGTTATGACAGATGCGTAACTTTCAGGAGTACTAGAGTTAGGAGTTGGAGAGTATTAGAATTTCACGGAAGTGGTCGACTTTTCATCTGATCCATCTAGTGACCACGGTCGTCTTCCTTCCTTGTAGCCATGGTTGGTAATACTTTCGTATAGTAGGCTTATGACAGGGGCGTGACTTTTTCATGTGTAGTATAGATATAACAGAGTCTTATAGTTATTTTTATTCATGGCAACTTTATTGTAGGCCTAAAATAATTTTTTGAGACTAATGGTAACATTCAACTTACTCAGAGCTTGGTCAACTAATGCCCATAGTTTTGCTAGTGAGTTTAACAGCTGACCGGTAATGAAATTTCAGGGGCGTAATCAACTTGAGGGGTTCTGAGATTAGCTTTTTGGACTTTGCAACTAAACATTTTGCTGAATTGAACAGCTGAATGGAATTCATGTAGAAATACACACGAGTCTAATGTCGTTGTAGCAGTCACAGGTAACATGTCTTTGTTTCAGACACGTATGTCGTTGTAGCAGTCACAGGTGTCATGTCTTTGTTTCAGACACGTATGTCGTTGTAGCAGTCACAGGTGTCATGTCTTTGTTTCAGACACGTATGTCGTTGTAGCAGTCACAGGTGTCATGTCTTTGTTTCAGACACGCATGTCGTTGTAGCAGTCACAGGTGTCATGTCTTTGTTTCAGACACGTATGTCGTTGTAGCAGTCTCATGTGACATGTCGTTTCATCAAACACGTATGTCGTAGCAGTCCCAGGTGTCATGTCGTTGTATCAGACACGTATGTTATTGTAGCAGTCACAGGTGTCATGTCGTTGTAACAGTCACATGTGTCATGTCTATGTATCAGACACGTATGTCGTTGTAGCAGTCACAGGTGCCATGTCTTTGTTTCAGACACGTGTGTCGTTGTAGCAGTCACAGGTGAAATGTCGTTTTATCAGACACGTAAGCCATGTCGTTGTAGAAGTCACAGGTGCATGTCTTTGTAACAGGCACAGGTGTCATGGCATTGTATAAGACACGTATGCCATGTCGTTGTATCAGACACGTATGTCATTGTTTCAGACACGTATGCCATGTCGTTGTAGCAGTCACAGGTGTCAAGTCGATGTAACAGTCACAGGTGTCATGTCGTTGTATCCGACACTTATGTCATGTCGTTGTAGCAGTCACAGGTATCATGTCCTTGTTTCAGACACGTATGTCATGTCGTTGTAGCAGTCACAGGTGTCATGTCGTTGTATCCGACACTTATGTCATGTCGTTGTAGCAGTCACAGGTATCATGTCCTTGTTTCAGACACGTATGTCGTTGTAGCAGTCACAGGTGTCATGTCGTTGTAGCAGTCACAGGTATCATGTCCTTGTTTCAGACACGTATGTCATGTCGTTGTAGCTGGCAAAGGTGTCATGTCGTTGTAAAAGTCACAGGTGTCATGTCATTGTATCAGACACGTATGTCGTTGTAGCTGTCACAGGTGTCATTTCGTTATTTCAGACACGTATGTCGTTGTAGAAGCCACATGTGTCATGTCGTTTTATCAGACACGTGTGTAGTTGTAGAAGTCACAGGTGGCATGTCGTTTTATCAGACACGTGTGTAGTTGTAGAAGTCACAGGTGGCATGTCGTTTTATCAGACACGTGTGTAGTTGTAGAAGTCACAGGTGGCATGTCGTTTTATTAGACACGTGTGTAGTTGTAGAAGTCACAGGTGGCATGTCGTTTTATCAGACACGTGTGTAGTTGTAGAAGTCACAGGTGGCATGTCGTTTTATCAGACACGTGTGTAGTTGTAGAAGTCACAGGTGGCATGTCGTTTTATCAGACACGTGTGTAGATGTAGAAGTCAAAGGTGGCATGTCGTTTTACCAGACACGTGTGTCATGTCGTTGTTTCAGATACGTATGTCGTAGTACCAGTCACAGGTGTCATGTCGTTGTATCAGACACGTAGTGGGGCTTATGACTGGGGCGTGAATTTTTCATGTGTAGTACAGATATAACAGAGTCTTAAGGTTATTTTTATTCATGACAACTTTATTGTAGGGCTAAAAGTTCTTTGAAACTAATGGTAACATTCAACTTACTCAGTGCTTGGCCAACTAATGTCCAAGGTCGTGCTAGTGAGTTTTACCGTTACCCGGTCATGAAATTGCAGGGGCATAATCTACTTGAAGGATTCTGTGATTAACTTTTGGGACTTTGCAACTAAGCATTTTGCTAAATTGAACAGCTGAATGGAATTTATGTGGAAATACACACGCGTCTAATGTCGTTGTATCAGACACGTATGTCATTATATCAGACACGTATGTCGTTGTATCAGACACGTATTTCGTTGTTTCGGATACGTATGTCTTTGTAGCAGTGACAGGTGTCATGTCGTTGTAACAGTCACAGGTGTCATGTCGTTGTATCAGCCACGTATGTCGTTGTAACAGTCACAGTTGTCATGTCGCTTTATCAGACACTTATGTCGTTGTATAAGACACGTATGTTGTTGTATCATACATGTATGCCGTTGTAGCAGTAATATGTGTCATGTTGTTATAAAAGTCACAGGTGTCATGTCGTTATAACAGTCACAGGTGTCATGTCTTTGTATCAGACACGTATGTCATGTCGTTATAATAGTCACATGTGTCATGTCTTTGTATCAGACTCGTATATCATGTCGTTGTAGAGTTCACATGTGTCATGTCTTAGTAACAGTCACAGGTGTCATGTCTTTGTAACAGTCACAGGTGTCATGTCATTGTATCAGACACGTATGTCATGTCGTTGTATCCGACACGTATGTCATGTCGTTGTATCTGACACGTATGTCGCTGTAGCAGTCACAGGTAGCATGTCGTTGCATGTAGGTTATCAAGTGTGTGGTGATGGGTGTATGTAGGTTGTCTAGTGTGTCGTGATGAGTGTATGTAGGTTGTCTAGTGTGTCGTGATTGGTGTATGTAGGTTGTCTAGTGTAGCATGAGGGTTGTATGTAGGTTGTCGAGTGTGTCATGATATATGTATGCCGGTTGTCCGGTGTGTTGTGATGGCAGTATATAGGTTCTCTAGTGTGTCATGATGGTTGTATGTAGGTTGTCTAGTGTCTCTTGATATCTGTATGTAGAGTGTCTGGTGTGTCATGAGGGCTGTATGCAGGTTGTCGTGTGTGTCATGATGGGTGTATGCAAGGTGTGTAGTGTGTCGTGATGGATGTATGTAGGTTGTTTAGTGTGGCATGATGACTGTATGTAGATTGTCGAGTGTGGCATGGTGGCTGTAAGTAGGTTGTCGAGTGTGTCGTGATGGTTGTATGGAGGTTGTCGAATGTATCTTGATTTTCATCAGATAAGTTACTAAAAATAGATTTTGACCTATGATACAAACGATATTCACAAATTATCGAAAATAGGTTACAAAAATAACCCGTGGATACTAAAAAACTAAGCTTATCGAACGTACGGTACTAAAGTATCATACTATACTATTAAAGAACGAACATAACACTTAATTTGTGTGTGTCTGAAGGCGCGAGACACATTCTTCGTCAACAAATGGAAACATTTGTGTGATTACAAGATTCACAGTGGAGTTATAGTTACCACTAAAAACCCACCCTGGGCCTATGGGTGGGGACAACGGGCGTGGAGGTGTTAATAAAAATAGAATTGACAGCTGATGCAATACCTAATGAGTTACTAAAAATAGATTTTGACCTATGACGCAATACCTGATGAGTTACTAAAATAGATTTGTACTATATTCACCCCATTGTGAATCTTGTAATCACACATATGTTTACAGTTGTTGACGACGATTGTGTCTCGCGCCTTCAGACACACACAAATTAAGTGTTATCTTAGTTCTTTAATATTATAGTATGATACTTTAGTAACGTATTTTCGATAAGTTGAGTTTTTTTAGTATCCACGGGTTATTTTTGAAACCTAATTTCGAAAATTTGTGAATATCGTTTGTATCGTAGGTAAAAATCTATTTTTAGTAACTTATCTTGTCAAAATCAAGATACATTCGACAACCTACATACAGCCGTCACGACACAGTAGACAACCTATATACAACCATCACGACACACTCGACAACCTACATACATCCATCATGCCACACTAAACAACCTACATACATCCATCACGACACACTAGATAACCTGCATACCCTCATCATGACACACTACACACCCTGCATACATCCATTATGACACACCAGACACCCTACATACAGATATCACGAGACACTAGACAACCTACATACAACCATCATGACACACCAGACACCCAGCATACACCCCTCAAGACACAATAGACAACCAGCATACAGCCCTTATGAAACACTCGACAAACTACATACAACCCTCATGCTACACTAGACAACGTACATACATCCACCATGACACACTAGACAACCTACATACACCCATCACGTCACACTAGACAACCTACATACACCCATTACGACACACTAGACAACCTTCATATAACGGCATGACACATGTGACGGCTACAATGACATAGCATAGAAACAGTCAAAACAATCATGACATGACACCTCTGTCTCATACAACAACATGACATACGTGTCTGATACAACGACATACGTGTCTGATACAACGACATGACACATGTGACTGGTACAACGACATACGTGTCTGAAACAACGACATGACATCTGTGACTGCTACAACGACATACGTGTCTGAAACAACGACATGACATCTGTGACTGCTACAACGACAGACGTGTCTGATACAACGACATGACATCTGTGACTGCTACAACGACATACGTGTCTGAAACAACGACATGACATCTGTGACTGTTACAACGACATTGGTGTCTGATGCAACGACATGACATACGTGTCTGATACAACGACACACGTGTCTAATACGACATACATGTCTGATAAAACGACATGGCACCTGTGACTGCTACAACGACATACGTGTCTGAAATAACGACATGACAACTGTGACTGCTAAAACGACATACGTGTTTGATACAACGACATATGTGTCTGATACAACGACATACCTGTCTGATAAAACAACTTACGTGTCTGATACAACGACATGACACCTGTGACTGCTAAAACGACATACGAGTCTGATACAACGACATACGTGTCTGATAAAACAACTTACGTGTCTGATACAACGACATGACACCTGTGACTGCTACAACGGCATACGTGTCGGATACAACGACATGACACCTGTGACTGCTAAAACGACATACGAGTCTGATACAACGACATACGTGTCTGATAAAACAACTTACGTGTCTGATACAACGACATGACACCTGTGACTGCTACAACGACATACGTGTCGGATACAACGACATTAGACTTGTGTGTATTTCCACATGAATTCCATTCAGCTGTTCAATTCAGCAAATGCTTAGATGCAAAGTCCAAAAAAGATAATCACAGAACCCCTTAAGTAGATTACACCCCTAAATTCGTAACCGGGTAACTGTTAAACTCACTAGCACGACCTTGGGTATTAGTTGGATAAGCACTGAGTAAGTTGAATTTTACCATTAGTTTCAAATAAATTTTAGGTCTACAATAAAGTTGCCATGAATAAAAATAACTATAAGACTCTGTTATATCTCTACTACACATGAAAAAGGCACGCCCCTGTCATAAGCCCCACTAAACGAAAGTATTACCAATCATGGCTACAAAGGAAGGAAGACGACCGTGGTCACTAGATGGATCAGATGTAAAGTCGATCACTTCCGTAAAATTCTAATACACTCCAACTCTTAACTCTACTACTCTTGAAAGTTATGCCGTTGTGATAACTCTACTAAACGAAAGTCATGCTAGTGCTGCAACTACCACTACAATTTCCAGTACTACTACAACTACTACTTCTACTACTACTACTACAACATCTACTACTACACTTACTACAACTAATACTACTACAACTACAACAACAACAACAACAACTACTACCACTACAACTTCCACTGCTACTACAACAACAACTACTAGTACTACAACAACTACTACTACTACAACTACTACTACTACTACTACAAACATTACTACTAATAATACTTCCACTATTACTACTACCACTACTTCCATTACTACTACTACTGCTTCTACTACTACAACAACTACTACAACTACTCCTACTACAACTACTTCTACTACTACTACTAATACAACAACAACTACCACAACAAATACTACTACTACTACAACTACTAATACATCAACATCAACTACTACTACTACAACCTCTACTAATACTACTACTACTACAACTACAAGTTACTATGGAGGGAAGGATTGAATTCTAGCACATGGCAAGTCCCAACTCTACTACCCATGAAAGCTACTTAAGCTCCCTGTCAAAACTACACTAATATAAAATACTACTCGTGAAAGTTACACCTCTGATATAGACACACTAAAATAATGTCATAGTCCAGTAATTTACCGTCTCTCTCTCTCTCTAAAACAACGCAACAACACTAGACAGCTGATAAATTCATTAGCGCAGCTCGTGTCGACGACTAAGCTGGTTTAAGTTACTCAAGCGAAAAATTTCATGGAGAAATGAGGTCTTCGCGTTTACCTGCTAAAGTCATTAACGCGACGGTATCCGTGCTACGAACAAGCGGTCAATTTGGACATTAATAAATTTCATGATGCTGATGATTCCACGTGTTAAACTCATTAACACCCCCCCCCCCATTTCGTGTACATACCTAGGCCTGTGTATGTGTTACGGACAAGCACTGAGTAATATTGTTTTTCATTGATGTTGTATAATCTACTAATCTATCACTATCGATCCAGTACTGGTACATCAAGAACTCCAAAGTCAGCACACCAGACACAAACAGGTTGCTTCCGGGGTCACCGACATGAGAGGTCACGGTCAACTCCCCCTGCGCCTTGAGTACATTAGGCGCTAAATGTACCTACTATATATCTTTGTTAATTTATGGGTCAAATGATAAACAGTTGGACCCTGCTATACTTCTCATGGACGCCTACGCCAATTGATATGGCAGATGATAACGATGATGGAGTGTCCTGAGAAAATAGAAGTTTTCTATACAACAATGAGTTAATTGCTAACATAGAAAAAAAATTCACTTTCCAAATATTTTACAAAGAAGATAACCATGGTTTTGGATATAAAGCAAAATGTTTTTTTTTTTTAAATCTTTTTAGAAAAGGCAAATTTTAAAATGTAAATAGGGTGATAAATATTGTTGGACATTCTTACGATGTAAAAATAACATTTATATAAGTAGAACTCGTTAAAAATACAAAATTGAGTGCCTAAATTATAAATTAAAACATAACAACAGTTAACAAAAGTTATAATTTTTACACAAGAAAATGATATATTTTAACTTATAATGGAGTGATGTCCCTTTGGTGCTAGTGGTGGAGTGGAAGAGGTGCTTAATGTTGATTAAACTGAGCCGTTGGTTGTTCGGTACATCTCCAACAAGTAGACTATAGTAAGAGCTCGACACAACTCACAATTTTCTATGTGCCTACATACCTACGTACATACACACATACATTCCTTCCTACCTACCTACCTACCTACCTACCTACCTACCTACCTACCTACCTACCTACCTACCTACCTTCTTATTAATCAATCAATCTATCTATCTATCTATCCATCCATCCATCCATCCATCCATCTATCCATCCATCCATCCATCCATCCATCCATCCATCCATCCATCCATCCAACCATCCATCCATCCATCCATCTATCCATCCATCCATCCATCCATCCATCCATCCATCCATCCATCCATCCATCCATCAATCCATCAATCCATCAATCCGTCTATCTGTCTATCCGTCCGTCAGTTTGTCTGTCTGTCTATCTGTCGGTCTGTCTATCTGTCTATATATCTTTGTATCTGGTTGTTACCACTTTTGGTTGTTAAGAGTTTTAGTTCACTTTCCTTCTTTTCTTGATCCTCCATACGCCTAAAAAAAAAGTATAGTACCCCCTTCACGCCAAGTGGCGTATAGGAAATATGGTGCTAGAGACCATAAATTTTACAGACCTTCAGCACATGATTTTTGAGGTAATGTGGTAGGAATTACGCCTGTGCCGCTTTACTTTTCCCAGAAAAAAATCCGGTACCCATTTAAGGCTGGGCGAACCGGGAGGCCGTCGGTTGGGATCGAACCCTACCCCTTGTCCTTTTTAGTCCAGTTCACTAAACACTGAGCTATCGCGGCTCCCTCCATATGCCTTCCACTCTCATAATTCACGATAAGTCCCTCTTTCTTGTTAATGGGTTCATTTACTTCCACACTTCTTGTGGAGCAATTGCTGGTTTGTTGTTAGGATCATCATCACAGCTTATCTGGCGAATGGGTGAATCGATAACACCCGCCATAGAATATATAAAGAAACAACAGATACACTAGTGTAGCCAAGTGACAATGCAGAAAGGTCAAAACACAACACAACGAACCTTAAATGATACTACATTTTAGCTACAAACTGATGCAATTGGAGCGGTTCTCAAACATCTATCGTACCTGCATAATCTCATATTTAACGTAAGGAGATGATAGTGTTCATTGATTGTTCTGAGGATAGACCTAGCTGGCCACATCGTTTTCACATGAGAATAGAAGCACAGGATATAGTAATAGAGGGGTATCTGCGGGGCAAGAAGATCGATGGGGAGGATGTCGTGGCACAATGAACATGCACATTTAGACTTAATCAAAATTACATATTGATAGTGACAGTCGCGATAGCTCAGTGGTTAGTGTACTGGACTACTAAGGACAAGAAGACGGATTGGAACCTGATCGACAGCTCCCAGGTCCACAAAGCCTTACAATGGTACCGGATTTTTTTGCTGTGAGATTAGAGCGGCATGGATGTAATATCGACCACATTACCCAAAAATCATGTGCCGAAGGTCTATAAAAATGAAGGCACAAGCACTATTCCCTATACGCCACGTAGTGTGACTGGGCTCTTTTTCCTTCTTTGTTTACATATTGATAGTGATTGATTAATGCAGGTAATTATCGTTTGGATTGAGTGACAAAGTGCGATAAATGACAGAGCGAAAGAGCAAACGAAAGACAGAAATAAGAAAACCAGTGAAAGATTTATCTGAAACATTTAGAGCAACGAAACTGAAGCTCATTATAAATGCGTACCGAATCCTCACCTCATCCTCTCCATGTTCCTTCCGTGAACGTGACATCTACTTCCTCTCGACAGCTCTCACCTTGTACGGCTTTGCGTGAATGACAACACCACAGGTGTAGTCAAGTGTGGGGAAGGAGCCTGGATTTTCTGGAAGGAACTGGAACTTCTGGAGCATTGATGAGAGAAATAGAAAGAGTTGCATTCTAGCCATGGCCTCGCCGAGACAGACACGTCGTCCAGCACTGAATGGGATGAACTCTTCTGGAATCTTTAGCTTGCCGTTCTCGTCAATGAATCGTTCAGGTCTAAAGCTCATGGCGTCTTCTCCCCAAATGGTCGTGTCGTGAAGAACAGAATCAAGATTTGGAAGTATGTACGCTCCTTTGGGTATGGTGTAGCCTCTTAGAGTTACTTCCTCGGAGCAAGTATGTGGTACCGACATTGGAACAATACTGGCCAATCGTTGTGCTTCCATTATGAAAGCGTTCAGGTAGATCAACTGAGACTTGTCTTGTATAGATGGGGCGCGGTCTGTTCCCACCTTTTCTTTGATCTCCTGATGCACCTTTTCCTGTACCCCCGGGTTGTTGATCAAGTACAAGACACACCAGGTGATAGTCGTGCTTGTTGTCTCCGTGCCTGCCTCGAAAAGATCGATCATAACTTTAAGTAAACTGTTGTCATCTAAAGTGGTCGATACACCAGCTTGAATTTTCTTGTTTCTTTCAATGAAGAATGCATCGATCAAGTTGCACGCGTCGCTTGCATCATCCACGTCTCTCTTTTTCTCTTGAACAAACTTCTTTAGCATGTTCAGAATTGCCTGAGTATTGATTTTCATTTTCTTGGCCAAGAACATATCACCAGGCAAGTACTTTAACCAACTAAAAAAATTGATTAAACTGACATTTTGTTGATCGTTCACAATCGATGCCAACTTGTGCATCAGATTTTGGAACTCCTGGTCGTCATACTCAAAGCGATGACCAATCAGGATAGAGCTAATAATGTTTGATGAACTAATGTTGGTCTGAACTCCAATGTCCGTCGGTTTTCCTTTCAGATTCCTCAAATATTCCAAATAGTGCGTCATCTCCTCTTCTATCTTCACAGCCATCAGGTTCTTCCCCATACCGAAAGCTCTCAGGATTGACAAGGACACAGATCTTTGCTCTTTCCAGATGTGCCCATTGGAGAATACTATTCCAACTTCAGGAAGACTAGATGCCTGTAAAATATGATAATTTCTAATATTATTAAAACTGTAAAATGTGTTAAATCTCTAGTATTATTTACACTTCGCGATCTTAAACCTTGCGGTCAGTGACAAACGTGCTAAGAGAAAAGTACAAATAAAATTGTTCATCAATTTATGTCACAGTGATTGTTTGAAAAAAAATGCAAGGGGGGGGGGGGGGGTATTTGCGAGGTTATGCTTGAACGCGATGTTGATATTTCCCAAGGCTCAGCAAAGGTGAGTATTACACATTTTTAACGTAGATGTACTGAAGTAAGAAGGGCAACTGTACTTTGAAATGTGGTAGATTACAAAACATCAGTAGCAGAGCCTTAGAGTAGCAAGAACTTTAGAAGATGGGCAATCTACAGAACGGTGCCAGATGGGCGAACTACAGAGCGTTGCTAACTGTGCGAACTACAGAACGTTCCCAGTTAAGCGAACTACAGAACGTTGCCAGCTGAACGAACTACAGAGCGTTGCCAGTTGGGCAATCTACAGAAAGTTGCCAGCTGAGCGAACTACAGTACGTTGCCAATTGGCCAATCTACAGAACGGTGCCAGATGGGCGAACTACAGAGCGTTGCTAACTGTGCGAACTACAGAACGTTCCCAGTTAAGCGAACTACAGAACGTTGCCAGCTGAACGAACTACAGAGCGTTGCCAGTTGGGCAATCTACAGAAAGTTGCCAGCTGAACGAACTACAGAGCGTTGCCAATTGGCCAATCTACAGAAAGTTACCAGCTGAATGAACTACAGAACGGTGCCAGATGGGCGAACTACAGAACGGTGCCAGATGGGCGAACTACAGAAAGTTGCCAGCTGAGCTAACTACAGTACGTTGCCAATTGGCCAATCTACAGAAAGTTGCCAGCTGAGCGAACTACAGTACGTTGCCAGTTGGGCAATCTACAGAAAGTTGCCAGCTGAGCGAACTACAGTACGTTGCCAGTTGGGCAATCTACAGAAAGTTGCCAGCTGAGCGAACTACAGTACGTTGCCAGTTGGGCAATCTACAGAAAGTTGCCAGCTGAGCGAACTACAGTACGTTGCCAGTTGGCCAATCTACAGAAAGTTGCCAGCTGAGCGAACTACAGTACGTTGCCAGTTGGGAAATCTACAGAAAGTTGCCAGCAGAACGAACTACAGAACGTTGCCAGCTGAACGAACTGCAGAACGTTGCCAGTTGGGCAATCTACAGAAAGTTGCCAGCTAAGCGAACTACAGTACGTTGCCAGCTGGGCGAACTACAGAACGTTGCCAGTTAAGCGAACTACAGAGAGTTGCCAGCTGAACGAACTAGAGAACTCTTGCCAGCTGGGCGAACTTTATAACGTTGCCAGCTGGGCGAACTACAGTACGTTGCCAACTGAGCGAACTACATAATGTTAGCAGTTTGGCGGATTCCAGAATGTTAGCAGCTGGGTGAACTATAGAAAGTTAACATTTTTAGTTGCCTAAATACTTGCAGCTGTGTGGCAACTGAATTTTAGCAGCTGGGAGACCTACAGAATGTTTGCAGCTGAGGCACTCTACAGAACGTTACAAAAGCTGTTATACTTTTTCCAATACCAACATTTTTCCAATACCAACATTTTTCCAATACCAACATTATTCCAATACCAACATTTTTCCAATACCAACATTTTTCCAATACCAACATTTTTCCAATACCAACATTTTTCCAATACCAACATTATTCCAATACCAATATTTTCCCCAATACTTTCTCTTGACCCTCCGCCCAACCCAACTAAACATGTTAATTAAGTTCTGTTTAAATCGACTGGTGTTTCCAAGATCAAGGTTTTCTCAGGCATTGTCTGTCCCGGTATCCTTCATCGGTGCCTTCACTTTTCAAAACAAGTTAGTCATTAAATACAACAACTATCTCACATCCTATACTTATCCAGTCATTTTACTGAAGGATACATTTAGTTCAATTTTTTTTTTGCTTACTTTATTTTCGTTTTTTCTTTTTTTTTTGTGTGTGTGTTTTTGTGAAACCTCAGGTTTCAAAGTATTTATTGTTTTCCAATTATAATTTTTTTTTGGAGGACATCTTCTCGCCCTATTGCTTTCAATATCTTTGCAGTGTGGGTTGTGTTTAGTTGTTTGTGCTTTGTTGCATGGTCAACCAATTAAATTTGTTCTTGCTTTTGTTATTCACTGATGAGGTGATTCTTAACTGTATAATTAGTTGTTCGCTTCAAATTCTTACAATTTTTGCCTTCAAGTCGGACTCATTTCTTTTCTGTGTTTTTAAACTCAGCGTGGTTAAATCCCCTACCTAAGAACTACCTGTGGCCCACGTGACTCACGTGTGTGGTCCGCGATGCTCATCAATGGTCTTCATTAATAGACGATAAATCAATACCATAAATTACAAATTATGATTGTTTCATAATTAAGTCAATCTGATCTGCAGGTTCTATAGTACCCGCGGTGCAGAACACTGGATTCATGTAAAATTGTGGCCCAAGTTTCATGAAATATAAAAAAAAAAGATTATATTTGCGAGTAGACTAGATATTAACAAACTCATAATCATGACTTATCCTAGGAAATCGGTCTTATGTCTGTCCTGTAACGCTATTCTTGTGGGCGCGTGAATTTGGATTACATCTGGTGACTTGTAGATGTGAAGTTCTCGTCTTGTTGCGAAGCACTCTCCCGCCAAATGATTATACTAGCGTAAGAGAGTAAATGCGAAGAAATGTTTTCTATCGGCAACACTGATATATGAATAGTCTTCTTCTCCTTTCAGCTCCCTGTCTTCAACAAACACTTTCCAAGTCGTTCGGTTTCTTGCCATTCTTTTAAGAGCATTATATGTCTTCCCTATCATCTTCATCACCGCCTCTATCTGTCTTCTCCAAGCATTCCTTGATCTTCCTCTTTATCTTTTCCCTTGGGGATTCCAAAAAAGGTTTGTTGTGTAAAACTATCAGTTGGCTTCCGCAGTGTGTGTCCTATCCAGCGCCATCGTCTTCGCTGTATCTCTTTATCCACTGGTATTTGACTGGTGCATTTCCATAATTCTATGTTAGTGATTTTGTCCTGCCATGTCCATCCTTTTATTCTGCGTAAGCATCCATTAATGAAAGTCTCTATCTTCACGATTGTCAATTTTGTTGTTCTCCATGTTTCATAGCCATATAATAGGACTGACTTAATAGTGGAGGTGAACATTTTATTTTTATATTTAACCTAATTTCTTTAGACTTACATATGTTTCCCAGTGCAATAAACGCTCCTCTTGCTTTTGATATACTTATTTTTTGGTATAATTTTCTGTCCCTCCCTCTTCATCTATATTACTACCCAGATATATGTAAGATTTTACGTCTAGTAGAGGTATTTCTCCTAATTTTATTTGGTTATTGCCAACTGCATTAATTCTCATAACTTTGGTCTTATCTCTATTAATTTTCAGTCCTAGCTGTTTTCTTTTTCATCAAGTAAGCTCATTTTATCCTGCATCTGTTGATGGCTGTGTGATAGGAGAGCTATGTCATCAGCAAAGTCTAAATCATCAAGTTGTTTGGTCAGTGACCACTGGATTCCATTTCTGTTGTTTTGAATTATTTTCATAATCCAATCTACGGCCAGTAGAAAAAGAAATGGAGACAGAAGGCGTCCCTGCCGTACACCTGTTCTTATTTCGAATTCTTCTGTAAGCTGCCCTTCATGCACCACACTACATTTCATCCCTTCATACACTGTTTTTATCAGGTTAATAAACTTTATGGGGATTCCGTAATGACTCAGCAACTTCCAAATCATTCCTCTGTCTAAACTGTCAAATGCCTTTTCGTAATCTATGAATCCGATATAAAGTGGGGATTATAGTTCTAAACTTTGTTCAACTATTATACATAGGGTAGTTATTTGATCAGCACATGATCTGTCCTTCCTAAAACATACTTGTTCATCTCTCAAATGTTTCTCTATGGCATCTTTCATTCTCTCCAGAATGATTCTGCCTAATATTTTTCCTGGCATTGATAGTAGCATAATTCCTCTATAATTTGTGCACTCCTGTAAACTTCCTTTCTTTGGTAGTTTGATCATTTAACCTTCTTTCCAGTCTTTATGTATTTCATGCCTCTCCCAAATTTTATCTAATAGACTTTGTAACATATGAATAGTAGCGATTCAAATATAGCGAGAAAAGCTCGATTGACAACATTTGATAGAACGTCGAACTGGCGGATGAAGTCAAGCAGATCGTGGAGATAAGAGAATGTCTGTCAGGAAACTCTGTGATATTTCTCTGTTCCATGTTTCCAAAAGTGAACCCATTTGACGCTAAAGTAAGGTCGTGGGATGTGCAAATAGAAAGTAATAATACCGTGCATTTCTACACACTGGAGGGTCAACAGTCTTTGACACTTAAACATGCTAATGAAGATTTCAATCTAATTGAGGCATTTAGTGACAGATACAAGGTTGTGGAAAGTAAACGATTGGAATTGAACAAATTTGCGTCTATGTTCAATGTGGAACCAACAAATGGTGTTCCTGGTAACACAACAAGAAATCATTAGCTGCAGGCTAAAGATAAGTTGAAGGCTAGTCACGACAACCTCACACCTTGATCAATGTCCCACTTTGAGAAACGTGCTATGAAATAAGCATCTGTGTTCGGATCAACCTACTGCTGAAACAGTTCTCTACAAAACTCAACACCGGCAAGAGTTAACTGCCCTTCACACTGACCGACGTAAACCTGCAACATGAGTTGTAAGTACCAACATCAACACCAGTCAACATTATGTGCCTCGTAAAAGAGAAACAGTTCCAGCCATCACATTAGTGGTGAATTAATTGAATGGGTGACTAAATATAGCATGCTAATTTTAAATTTGATAATTTGTATGGCTCGCAAATGATGTTATAAATAAATGTTATTAAAGAAAAAAATATTTTTTTTCCAGAATATATTGCTCATGTTCGAAGGACAACGTTGGTATAAGGATTGTGTTCTAGCACTCTTTTCTCAAGTGCATTCTTTTCTATGCAATTCTATTCGTGGATACATTTTCATTGCAGTCAAGGCATCTGCATATCCGCTCCATCGCCCGTTCCAACATGTCTTGAAGCGTATGTAAACTGATTGTTTCTCTGAGGTGTTTATAGATACATCTGATTTTCTTACTAAGCACTCCGGATCTACCCCTTTGCCATCATTACACTCATCAGTCTCTCCATATATACATCTTTATATACATGTGCTCTATATACTCAATCTCCTCCTCTTGTCTTAAGAAATGAAGAACAATCTTGGCGATGCCATATATTTTCTCAGGCCATACTCAGTGCCAGAGCTGCCATCGAGCTTATCGGCTATTTCATTGTCGTGTACACCAACGTGCACTGAACAGTACACCCAAGTTAACGAGCTAACTTTAGAGGCACTAATGCGTGCATCCACACCACTGACACTGTCTGTCAATCTTCTGTAGCATACTTTCCGAGACCGTCACCAAAACTGAGTGATCGACATTCTGTGCAACCAGCCGTGTTATCACCGTCGTTACTGTTTCTATCTCCATTCTCATGCTGGACACCATAATGCTACATTAGTCAAATTGCCTAGCCACTTTCTCTATCATGTTGGTATGCCACAGAACCCCAACCACTGCGCTGTCATGTTGGTCTGTCACAGAACCCCAACCACTGCGCTGTCATGTTGGTCTGTCACAGAACCCCAACCACTGCGCTGTCATGTTGGTCTGCCACAGAACCCCAACCACTGCGCTGTCATGTTGGTCTGTCACAGAACCCCAACCACTGCGCTGTCACCGGGATACAGAAACATCCGTGGTGATGATGGGATTCTTAGGTTGCGACACTTTATCCACGGATTCTCTTATTCCCACCTCTGTAGCTCCGTAAACCCAGTTGCGATACTCCGCCCTCCCCACCTGTTTGATTACTTTGATTAGCCTCTTTTTTAATCCATGTTTCTTCTGTACAATCCTTACCAGTTCTAATACCATACAGTTAACATACATTGCTATGGATTCTTCCCCAGCAGCCATCCAGGATTCTCCACGCCTGACGCGAATGCCCTTGGTCGCACCCAACTCGGAATGCAAGAAATGACTAATGTTACTTATCACGTTTAAATGAGCCAGGACCTGAACAGATCTTGTAGGACTCAAATGTTCGGTGACTTATAATAACGTCCATTCATGGTTGGTCTATAACGGTGTAATTTCTTTCTTAATCTGTAAGTTTTAAGTTTCTGTGTTGACCAATAACAGTATAGTTTCTTTGTTGACCTATAATAGTGATCTCTTCTTTTGTTAGACTGTAAGCAGCCTAATTATTCCGATAATCTTCATGATTTCCTGTATCTCCATTCCTTGTTCTCTGCTTACTTTTTGAGCGATATCATTAAGTTTGCAATACATCATATCTACTGAGACTTGTTTTATTGTACTTTTCGCTCTGATCGATTGCTCCCGATATCTTGATCTAAATTTTAATGACGAATTTTATTTCAGTCTCAATGTGTTTGTTATACCAGCTGTATTCTATTCATGGTGTCAGTTTCATTGCATACCCATATCCGCTCCACCAGAAATATCAGCAGTACTTGGTTACTATTGGATGCAAATCAGTTACCTGATCCATAAACAATGCCGGCCTGTCAGAAAACACGTCAGCTCTCTGTACCAGAGCTTCTTTAATGACGTCATATCCGCTCAAGACAATGACCAGAGTTCCGCCCAAGTAGAAGCTGAAATAGTGGGACAAGTGGGTCACATGACACAACAAATGATACATGTTTAAGTGGGTCACATGACACAATAAACGGTACACTTTTAAGTGGGTCACATGACACAATAAACGGTACACTTTTAAGTGGGTCACATGACTTAATAAACGGTACACTTTTAAGTGGGTCACATGACACAATAAACGGTACACTTTTAAGTGGGTCACATGACACAATAAACGGTACACTTTTAAGTGGGTCACATGACTTAATAAACGGTACACTTTTAAGTGGGTCACATGACACAATAAACGAGACATTTTTAGGCTGTGGGTCACATGACACATAAACGGTACATTTTTAAGTGGGCCACATGACAAAATAAATGATACACTTTAAAGTGGGTCACATGACACAATAAACGATGCATTTTAAAGTGGATCACTTGACAAAATAAACGATACACTTTAAAGTGGGTCACATGACACAATAAACGATACACTTTAAAGTGGGTCACATGACACAATAAACGATACACTTTAAAGTGGGTCACATGACAAAATAAACGACACACTTTAAAGTGGGTCACATGACAAAAAAAAACGATGCACTTTAAAGTGGGTCACATGACACAATAAACGATGCATTTTAAAGTGAATCACTTAACACAATATGATACATTTTTAGGTGGCCATATGATACAATAAAGGATTGAGAGGAGAGAACACCCCTCCTCACACTTTCTCTCTCTCTCTCTCTCTCTCTCTCTCTCTCTCCTCCCCCGTCCCTATAAACTCCTACACATTTTGTATATATCAGCATACAATTAATAATGATTTTTCTCAATCTCTAAAAGTTACAAACGGTCTGAAATAGATGAATTAAACGTTGAGGATTTTATATTCAATCATGTGTTCAGTCGTTTCATTGGCTTCTCATGTATCCCTGCCTAAACTGACTGGTTGGGGGGCTGGCTGGTTTCGAGACGTGTCGCCAATCTCGAGATGGAAAGGGTGTGAGTTTAAATTCCTACTGAAACAGTTGTGATTTTTATTTGTGATTTCTCCCTGATCTCAAAAGCGAGGCCTGGCTTGAAACGTCAATTACTCATCGACGAGAGCAATATGAGTACCTTCGAAAATGGAATTATCTGCCTGTGCGGCTAGGGACTCTTGAGTACACGGCTGCCAGGGAGAAACGGATTAACACTCAAAATTCAGTTCCCAGTCTCTAGGGACTTTGCCGGAGGTGAAAGCTGACGAACGCAGCGGAAAATAAAATATATATATGTATCATGAAACATTGTTCACACTAGATTGGATTAACACTTATGAGATATCTGTGGCGAACACATTCCAAACCAGATTGTTCGTTTATAGTGGATATAGCAATGAGATTTAGATAAATAACATCATCATCATCATGTACCCTGCCGGTTGGCGTAGGCGATCATGTCCATCCACAATCTTCTATCCACAGTGCATCGTATCAGTTCTGTTGTTGACTGCTTTCCATGCCATGACACCAAGCTATCCAGTATTTTCTCTCTTTGTCGTCCGCGATCCCTCTTTCCTTTTATTTTGCCAGTTGTAACCAAGTATTCCAACTTTCCTCTTCTCATGATGTGCCCAAAAATGTTGATTGTTTCTTTCTGATAATTTTTAAGAGCACCCTTTTTGTGTTGGCCTCTTTGAGAACTTCCTCATTGGTCTTTTTATCTGTCCAGGGAACTTTCAACATTCTTCTGAGAAATCCCATCTCTGTGGCCTCTAACCGTCTTTTCATTTGTTTGTCTACTGTCCATGATTCGCTTCCATAGGTCAGAATTGGTTCTATATAGCACTGATGAACTCTCTTTCTCATTTTTATTGACAGATTTGTTGCATAAGATATTTTTCATTTTCTTAAATGCTATTTTGGCCTGAGCTATTCTGCTTTTTATTTCTGTGGTGCATCTCCCATCTGATGTAATTATTGTGCCCAAGTATTTGAAACGTTGCACTTGTTTTAGATTTGTCTCGTTAATTTTTATGCTGCATGATGGTGATGATTGTTTCTTCGATATAACCATTATTTCTGTTTTCTTACTATTCAGACTGAGACCTTTCTTGTTGCTTTCTTTTACTATTATGTCTATCATTTCTTGTAGTTCGTTCTCTGTCTCTGCTATTAAGACTGTGTCATCCGCATATCGCAAATTATTTATGTTGTGACCGTTGACTTCAATTCCTTTTTTGTCTACTATTGATCTCATAATATATTCGCTGTAAAGTGAAAACAAGTCCGGTGACAGAACACAGCCTTGTCTGACTCCTTGTTTTATATATTGGAATTGTCCTGTTTGGTTGTTAATTCGTATAGCTGCTGTTTGTTGCCCGTATATATTTTTTATGATTCGCAGATCCTTGCCATCAATGTTTAATTTCTCCAGCATATTGATTATTTCCACATGCTTTACTTTGTCAAATGCTTTCGTGTAGTCTATAAAGCACATATATAGATCTTTCTTTACCTCTATAGATCTTTCTATCAATGTCCTTAAGATGTATATTGCGTTATTGGTGCCCTTTCCTTCCACAAATCCACATTGTTCCTCTCTTATTTCTGGTTTTATTTTGTTCCTTACACGTCTCATGATTATTCTTAGTAATATTTTGTCATATGGCTCATGAGACTAATAGTGCGATGTTCTTCACAATCAGTGGCGCCTGACTTCTTCGGTATGGCTACAAAGATAGATTTTAGTAGATCCTCGGGTAAGTGTCCAGTGTTATATATGTCATTGAGTAATTTTGTTATGACTTGTACTCCCAACTCTCCTAATGCATTTATCTCTTCGATTGTTATATTGTCAGGACCTGGAGCTTTGCTTCTTTTCATGTGTTGAATTGCGTCCTCCACTTCACTCTGCATTATTGGTGGTCCTGTGTCTTCATTTGAATTGTTTAATTCTGGTCTTTCATCATCATAGAGTTGACTGATATATTCTGTCCATCTTCCCATTGGTCTTCTCCTGTCCCATTATTATATTTCCTTCCTTTGATTTCACACATCCTGAAACTTTTACTTCTTTTCTTCCTGTTAATTCATTTAACTGATTGTGCATAAATTTTGGATCTTTCTTTTGTTGTTTTTCCATTTCTTCACATTTCTGTTTTAACCATCCTTCCTTTGCTTCTCTGCACTTGTTTTGGATCTCTTTGTGCAATATTTTGTATGCTCGTTCTTCTTTCTTATGTTTTCTTCTTTTGTCCATTAGTTGTAATATTTCTTCTGTCATCCATTTCTTTTTGTTGATTCTTTTAGTCACTGGTATTACGTCTTTTGATGTTTGTTGAATCGATTGTTTGAGCATTTCCCACTGCTCCTGGATGTCCTGTATTTTCTCAATAGCATTATATCTATTTTGTACTATCGTGCTGTACTTATCGCTCATCTGTTTATCTACTCTAGCATATTTAGTTCTAATGTTATATTTCTTGGTGATTTCTGTGCCTTCCGCAGTTTTATTCTTATCTTTCCAACTACTGGTACATGGTCACTATTACAATCTGCTCCTGGCCTTGTTTTAACAGACGTTAGCCCATTCCTAAATCTTCTCTGTACTAGTATAAAATCAATTTGATTGTGTACTTTTGTGTCTGGGCTTTGCCATGTCCATAGTCGCCTAGGGTGTTGTTTGAACCAGGTGTTACCTATAATCATTTCATGTGTCTTTGCCCAATCTATCAATCTATCCCCTCTGTCATTCGTCTCGCCAAGGCCATGGCCCCCAGTCACATTTTGCACTTTAGCTGTTCCTACCTTTGCATTGAAATCCCCTAATACAACAGTTATTTCATGGGATTTACACTGTTCCATCGCTGCCTCTAGCTCCTCGTAAAAAGTGTCAATGTCTTCTTCTTCGCTATTACTTGTTGGTGCTTAAACTTGAATTATGTTGATATCCATTGGTCTGCCTCTCAATTTTACTAGCAAAATTCTGTCTGATACTGACCAAAAT
>JAVIAB010000124.1:11128056-11393056 GCA_032433765.1 Megaustenia siamemsis
AATTAGTAGACTTGAAGGACACTAAGTGGATGAATTAGTAGACTTGAAGAACACTAAGTGGATGAATTAGTAGACTTGAAGGACACTAAGTGGATGAATTAGTAGACATGAAGGACACTAAGTGAATGAATTAGTAGACTTGAAGGACACTAAGTGGATGAATTATTAGACTTGAAGGACACTAAGTGGATGAATTAGTACACTTGAAGGACACTAAGTGGATGAATTAGTAGACTTGAAGGACACTAGTTGGATGAATTAGTACACTTGAAGGACACTAAGTGGATGAATTAGTAGACTTGAAGGACACTAAGTGGATGAATTAGTAGACTTGAAGGACACTAGTTGGATGAATTAGTACACTTGAAGGACACTAAGTGGATGAATTAGTAGACTTGAAGGACACTAAGTGGATGAATTAGTACACGTGAAGGACACTAAGTGGATGAATTAGTAGACTTGAAGGACACTAAGAGGATGAATTAGTAGACTTGAAGGACACTAAGTGGATGAATTAGTACACTTGAAGGACACTAAGTGGATGAATTAGTACACTTGAAGGACACTAAGTGAATGAATAAGTACACTTGAAGGACACTAAGTGGATGAATTAGTACACTTGAAGGACACTAAGTGGATGAATTAGTACACTTGAAGGGCACTAAGTGGATGAATTAGTAGACTTGAAGGGCACTAAGTGGATGAATTAGTAGACTTGAAGGACACTAAGTGGATGAATTAGTAGACTTGAAGGGCACTAAGTGGATGAATTAGTACACTTGAAGGACACTAAGTGGATGAATTAGTAGACTTGAAGGACACTAAGTGGATGAATTAGTAGACTTGAAGGGCACTAAGTGGATGAATTAGTAGACTTGAAGGACACTAAGTGGATGAATTAGTACACTTGAAGGACACTAAACACAGGAACAAAATACAACATGAAAATCAACATCAACAAAACAGAAGTCATGAATGTCGCCAAAAATAAACAGAACATCAACATAACTATAGAAGGCAGACAACTAAAACAAGTAGAGGAATTCAAATACCTAGGAAGTCTAATGACAAACGACAATTCCCAAACAGCAGAGATAGAATCAAGATGCAACAAAGCTTGTCAAATCATCGGACAGTTATCACCACTATTGTCCAACAAGGAAATAACTCTGGAGGCAAAACGAGCACTATACAATACAATCTTCATTCCAACGTTGTGCTACCAATGCCAGACCTGGACTCTAGATGCAAGAACAATAAGAAAAATAACCTCTACAGAGATGAAATGTGTTAGACGAATGACAGGAAACAGTCTGAGAGATAAGATCAGAAATGTAGAACTGAGAAAAAAGCTAGGAATAGCCCCAGCCATAGAATATATAAGGAAACAACAGATAAAATGGTTCGGCCACGTGACAAGGCAGAAAGAACAAAACACAACACAACGAGCCTTCAACAAACGTTGTGAGAACAACAGACCCAAGGGTCGACCACGAAAAAGATGGATCGATGGAATATTAGAAGCACTAGGAAACATAACAGCAGCAGAGGCGAACAGAAGAGCAAAAGACCGCAAATTATATCTCCCCTCGACGCTGAAAGGCAGATGAGGAAGGAAAGAAGAAAAGAAGAAGAAGAAGGACACTAAGTGGATGAATTAGTAGACTTGAAGGACACTAAGTGGATGAATTAGTAGACTTGAAAGACACTAAGTGGATGAATTAGTAGACTTGAAGGACACTAAGTGGATGAATTAGTAGACTTGAAGGACACTAAGTGGATGAATTAGTACACTTGAAGGACACTAAGTGGATGAATAAGTACACTTGAAGGACACTAAGTGGATGAATTAGTAGACTTGAAGGACACTAAGTGGATGAATTAGTAGACTTGAAGGACACTAAGTGGATGAATTAGTACACTTGAAGGACACTAAGTGGATGAATTAGTACACTTGAAGGACACTAAGTGGATGAATTAGTAGACTTGAAGGACACTAATTTGATGAATTAGTAGACTTGAAGGACACTAAGTGGATGAATTAGTACACTTGTAAGAAACTTAGTGGTGGAATAGGTAGCCATTTTACGACACTCACAGGATGAATTGGTAGCCTTGTACGATACTCACAGGATGAATTGGTAGCCTTGTACGATACTCACTGGATGAATTGGTAGCCTTGTACGATACTCACTGGATGAATTGGTAGCCTTGTACGATACTCACTGGATGAATTGGTAGCCTTGTACAATACTAACTGGATTAATTGGTAGCCTTGTACGATACTCACTAGATGAATTGGTAGCCTTGTACGACACTCACTGGATGAATTGGTAGCCTTGTACAATACTAACTGGATGAATTGGTAGCCTTGTACGACACTCTCTGGATGTATTGGTATCCTTGTACGATACTAACTGGATGAATTGGTAGCCTTGTACGACACTCACTGGATGAATTGGTAGCTTTGTACGATACTCACTGGATGAATTGGTAGCCTTATACAATACTAACTTTATGAATTGGTAGCCTTGTACGATACTCACTGGATGAATTGGTTGCCTTGTACGACACTCACTGGATGAATTGCTAGCTTTGTACAACTCTCCAGACGAAATGTTAGCCTTGTACGACACTCACCGAATGAATTTGTAGCGTTGTACGATACTGGATGAAGTGGTAGCCTTGTGCAACACTCACGGGATAAAATGGTAGCCTTGTACGACACTTATTGGCTTAGTTAGTAGCCTTGTATGAAAACTAACTGGATGAATTGCAAGCCTTGTACGACACTCAATGGATGAATAAGTAGCCATGCGCGACACTCGCTGGATGCATTAGTCTACTGGATTATTATATTAGTGCTCTTCCTTTGCCTTCTGACATGATGGTGAACTCATGATGATATGGAAACCTCACCTCCTGTTACTCTACGTAACTGGTTGTACTTCGCGTTGTTTTCTGTTTCATGATGGTATTTGGGCTAGACAAGCCCACTGGATAAAAACAAATAATCATAGCAATAGCCATTCAGTTATTTGACGAGTCTGATGGTAAACAATGACTTCCCATACGTTTATTCATACGCTCTACTGCATATACAATCTCAGTACACACGTTTGGACGGCTTGGATGACCGCTCCAGTGTCAAAGTAGTGCTAGGGAGGTTTTGTTGATCTCCTAACTATTTGTAACTAATCTCATAACTCTGTCATCACACATTACATCAGTTACCTCTGTCTACATTCTCTGACACATGTTACACGACTTAGAAAACCATCGTAATGTTCATGTCATAACTACTATCATGGAACATATCATTATAGACACCTACTAGTCTACTCACTGTCGCTCCACAGTATGATTAAATAACATCCGATTTCCTAAGGATCCGGTCTCACTAGTTCCTTTAGCTGTAACTGCATTTAACTTCTCCTTAGATGATACGTACACAGTCTCTTGCTTCTCTACACAGATAACTAATATGGGTTTTCGCCCTGAAACTACTAAAAATGGTCCATGCCCTATTGGCGTGTCCCAACCATCTATCTTCTTAGACTACATGTGACTGCTTTACTTTTCTGTCTTGCAGACCTTTAAATAGCTCATGTCTCAACCTATGAAATCTCACCACGTCAGTCTCAGCTTCGTCTCTCCCAAACATTTCCAAACATTCCCGAGATCTACCCTCTCCTTAAATTACGCCTTAACTCTACTCACCAGTGACACTGAACGCGTGACTGACTCACCTGTGACACTGAACGCGTGACTGACTCACCTGTGACACTGAACGTGTGACTGACTCACCTGTGACACTGAACGCATGACTGACTCACCTGTGACACTGAACGCGTGACTGACTCACCAGTGAGACTGAACGCGTGACTGACTCACCAGTGACACTGAACGCGTGACTGGCTCACCTGTGACACTGAACGCGTGACTGACTCACCAGTGACACTGAACGCGTGACTGACTCACCTGTGACATTGAACGCGTGACTGACTCACCTGTGACATTGAACGCGTGACTGACTCACCTGTGACACTGAACGCGTGACTGACTCACCTGTGACACTGAACGCGTGACTGACTCACATGTGACACTGAACGCGTGACTGACTCACCTGTGACACTGAACGCGTGACTGACTCACCAGTTACACTGAACGCGTGACTGACTCACCTGTGACACTGAACGCGTGACTGACTCACCTGTGACACTGAACGCGTGACTGACTCACCTGTGACACTGAACGCGTGACCGCTTTCACTGACTCGCTCAAAACTTATCTCGTGCATGTCCCTTTCACTTAACACATCACATGGTTCTTAATTCTTACACTCCACACGATGGTTCTCTTAATTCTCCTTACACTGTCCCCAAATGTGTTATCATTACATCCACTACTACATTAGTAGTATTGTACACCACTAATTGGATGAATTCGTTGCCTTGTAAAACACTAGTTAGATTAATTCGTAGCCGTGTACACCACTAATTGGATGAATTCGTTGCCTTGTAAGACACTAATTAGATTAATTCGTAGCCGTGTCCACCACTAATTGGATGAATTCGTTGCCTTGTAAGACACTAATTGGATGAATTCATTGTCTTGTACGCCACTAATTGGATGAATTTGTTGCCTTGTACGCCACTAATTGAATGAATTAATTGCCTTGTACGCCACTAATTGGATGAATTCGTAGCCTTGTACGCCACTAATTGGATGAATTCGTTGCCTTGTACGCCACTAATTGGATGAATTCGTTGCCTTGTAAGATACTAATTGGATGAATTCGTAGCCTTGTACGCCACTAATTGGATGAATTCGTTGCCTTGTACGCCACTAATTGGATGAATTCGTTGCCTTGTAAGATACTAATTGGATGAATTCGTTGCCTTGTACGCCACTAATTGGATGAATTCGTAGCCTTGTACGCCACTAATTGGATGAATTCGTAGCCTTGTACGCCACTAATTGGATGAATTCGTTGCCTTGTACGCCACTAATTGGATGAATTCGTTGCCTTGTAAGACACTAATTGGATGAATTCGTAGCCTTGTAAGACACTAATTGGATGAATTCGTAGCCTTGTAAGACACTAATTGGATGAATTCGTTGCCTTGTACGCCACTAATTGGATGAATTCGTTGCCTTGTACGCCACTAATTGGATGAATTCGTTGCCTTGTAAGATACTAACTGGATGAATTGGTAGTCTTGTAGGACACTTACAGGATGAATATGTAGCCTTGCGCAATACTCACTGAATGAATTATTGGTCTGGTACTACATTCACTGGATGAATAAGTAGCCGCATACGACTCTCATTGGATAAATTAGTAGCCTTGTACCACACTCATTCGGTGACTTAATAGCCGTGTACGATAACCGTGTACGACACTCACTGCATGAATTTGTAAGTGCTTGCAAAACTCAGTGGATGAATTAGCAGCTTCGCATTACATTCACTGGTTGAATTAGTAGGTGTGTACGACACTCAATGGATGAATTAGTTAGCCTGAACGACACTCAGTGGAAGAATTAATAGACGTGTATGACACACATTGGATGAATTAGTAGCTGTGTACGACATTCAAATGATGAAGTTGTTGCATTGTGCGACATCCACATGATGAATTGGTAGCCATGTAGGTCACTTACTGGATGAAATGGTAGATCTGTACAACACTTTTTTGATGAATTAGTAGCATTGTACGACGCTCATTGGATGATCTAATAGCCTTGTATGACACTCACTGGTGGAATTTGTAGTCGTGTACGACACTCAGTGGCTTATAAAACCGTGTATGACACTCAATGCATGAATTAGCAACTTCGAACTACTCTCACTGAATGAATTAGTGTAAAGGGGATAATAATGTAATAATAATATATTTGGGGATAATAGAATGAAAATGGAAAAAAACATCGTATGTTGTGAGTTCCGGCTCTCGCATGAAAGGGCGTGATAAGTGAGCGTGAGCAGAGTTAAGGGAATTTCGTGAATATGAGAGGTGTCCAGAAACACAGTGTGATTAGAATTCGAGATTGAGGGTATGACATGGGTGAATTTCATTGGTTGCGACGGGGAGTATTAATTGTTTTGCGCAAGAAGTATAGTTATGGAGTGACATGTAGTGGATGGGAAGTATTAAGTCGTTTCCACGCCAGTAGGGCGTGCGGCCTTTAATAAGTGCCTGGGCGAATGCCTTATAAAGTTAGAAGTGTACATAGTTCAGAGTGAGAGACGACACCACAGGTAGCCCAGGGAAGGTAGTATGGCTGGTTCACCTGTAGTACAATGGGCTTTTAGTTAGTAACAGGGCGAATACCCTTTGGAGTTAGACGTGTGTATGAAACAGTGTATAGAGGGGGTATGTTTCAAACTTACTATTGCTATAGTCTGTTTCAACCATACCCCCTCTATACACTGTTTCATGTATAAAGGGAATACTTCAATCTGAGGATTTGTTCACGAATAGTTTAGTGTGGCAATAAGGATATGGTTTAGTTAAGAGGAGGAGGGACAGTAAGCAAACGGTCCAGTTAGTGCTGTGATGTACTACATCTTATGGAGGTGAATGTAAACATGTGTGAAGTGAACAGACAGCTAGGAGGTTAAGCATACATAGTTTAGAGAAAGTCAGTCCCCTGTTAGCACTACTTTGTCTAGCGGAAGTCAGTCCCATGTTAGCACTACTTTGTCTAGAGGAAGTCGGTCCCCTGTTAGCACTACTTTGTCTAGACGAAATCAGTACATCGTTATCACTACTTTGTCTATAGGAAGTCAGTACATCGTTATCACTACTTTGTCTAGAGGAAGTCGGTCCCCTGTTAGCACTACTTTGTCTAGACGAAATCAGTACATCGTTATCACTACTTTGTCTATAGGAAGTCAGTACGACACTCATTGGATGAAATAGTAGACATGTACCGCACTCAGTGGATGAAATAGTAGACATGTACCGCACTCATTGGATGAAATAGTAGCCATGTACCGCACTCATTGGATGAAATAGTAGACATGTACCGCACTCAGTGGATGAAATAGTAGACATGTACCGCACTCAGTGGATGAAATAGTAGCCATGTACGGCACTCATTGCATGAAATAGTAGCCATTTACGGCACTCATTGGATGAATCAGCAGCCGTGTACGACACATAGTAAAAAAATTGAATATATAATTGACGATATCATCATTCATCGTAAACAACTGGAATATCGAAACATGATCAAAACGGATGCAACACGCAGCTCATGGTGTGCACAGAGCACCTAACTCAGTAGCTCCTGCAACAAGCCGGACTTGGAATATGAGGAAACTGCAACAAGGAATATTTTCATACATAGACTTCAATGGTTCCTGCCGCCTATCCACCATATTGACCGGAAATTCACGTTTTCCTGAAAATTATGATAGTCATATTTTTTAATGTATAGCGCTTGATGATTTTAGGACATCGTTTTTACTCCAATTCCGAATATATAAAACACAGTTAGTCGTCAGAATGTCCCCGTCGCACATCAAACAACTGACCGTAAGATTAGCGTATGGCCGGTCTAGGGATATACGATGAGCTATTATGATGACGTAGCACACACAACAATGACTGCGCCCATAGATTCCTGAATACTCTATTGAATGCAGCCTACAACGAGCGACACACGGTGCAATTTCCCTAAAGAGATACAATTTCGGCTGACTTGACGAAGCAGTCCACATTAGAGAGTTGTAACTTGAAATAACTTGCGTAAAACAATTCCAGCAACGGTCATTGAACAGCACTCAGTCAATGTGACGTAAAACGCAGATCAACTCTAGACGGTGGAAGGTCGCATTCACAACACTTGATTTGTTAGAAAGGAATATTGCCGTGAGTACGACTCTGCTTCATCGACGCAGATGTGTTAAGTAGAACATCCTTTTGACTTTAACGCAGAACATTGCAATGGAGAGCCGAAATTAATCAGACCCCAAATGCAATTTCTGCAGCAATCGAGAGAACGTGAACTAGTTCCACCATTTTGGAAACGGAAGTCCTATCCAAAATATATTTCAGACAAGTATATTTGATAAAATATGAAAATATCGTGCGTTTTTAAATAATTGATTTCCACTCTTCCGGCTCTCATGACAGCTCTGTGTTTGTAAAAGAAAACAAGTGTGCACTCTTTAAATACTCTCTGATATCCTTTACTTTGACCTATGGAAACGAATCATGGACAGTAGAAAAACAAATGAAAAGACGGTTAGAGGCCACATTGATGGGATTTCTCAGAAAAATGTTGAAAGTTTCCTGGACAGCTAAATAGACCATTGAGGAAATTCTCAAAGAGGCCAACACAAAAAGGCAACTCCTAAAACAACATAAGAAAGAAACAATCAACTTTTTCGGGCACATCATGAGAAGAGGAAAGTTGGAATACTTGGTAACAATAGGCAAAATTCAAGGAAAGAGAGATCGCGGACGACAAAGAGAGGAGGTACTGGAGAGCTTGGTGTCATGGCTTGGAAAACAGTCAACAACAGAACTGATACGATGCACTGTAGATAGAAGATTGTGGAGGGACATGATCGCCCACGCCAATTTGTATGGCTCATGATGATTATGATGATACTCTTTACAAGACATTTCCAAGTCCCGTGCGGGCAGTTTGCTTGGTACGAGCTATATCTTTTCTCTAGCTTTATCTACATGTTTGCTTGGTACGAGCTATATCTTTTCTCTAGCTTTATCTACATGTTTGCTTGGTACGAGCTATATCTTTTCTCTAGCTTTATCTACATGTTTGCTTGGTACGAGCTATATCTTTTCTCTAGCTTTATCTAAATGTTTGCTTGGTACGAGCTATATCTTTTCTCTAGCTTTATCTACATGTTTGCTTGGTACGAGCTATATCTTTTCTCTAGCTTTATCTACATGTTTGCTTGGTACGAGCTATATCTTTTCTCTAGCTTTATCTACATGTTTGCTTGGTACGAGCTATATCTTTTCTCTAGCTTTATCTAAATGTTTGCTTGGTACGAGCTATATCTTTTCTCTAGCTTTATCTAAATGTTTGCTTGGTACGAGCTATATCTTTTCTCTAGCTTTATCTAAATGTTTGCTTGGTACGAGCTATATCTTTTCTCTAGCTTTATCTAAATGTTTGCTTGGTACGAGCTATATCTTTTCTCTAGCTTTATCTACATGTTTGCTTGGTACGAGCTATATCTTTTCTCTAGCTTTATCTAAATGTTTGCTTGGTACGAGCTATATCTTTTCTCTAGCTTTATCTAAATGTTTGCTTGGTACGAGCTATATCTTTTCTCTAGCTTTATCTACATGTTTGCTTGGTACGAGCTATATCTTTTCTCTAGCTTTATCTAAATGTTTGCTTGGTACGAGCTATATCTTTTCTCTAGCTTTATCTAAATGTTTGCTTGGTACGAGCTATATCTTTTCTCTAGCTTTATCTACATGTTTGCTTGGTACGAGCTATATCTTTTCTCTAGCTTTATCTACATGTTTGCTTGGTACGAGCTATATCTTTTCTCTAGCTTTATCTAAATGTTTGCTTGGTACGAGCTATATCTTTTCTCTAGCTTTATCTACATGTTTGCTTGGTACGAGCTATATCTTTTCTCTAGCTTTATCTACATGTTTGCTTGGTACGAGCTATATCTTTTCTCTAGCTTTATCTACATGTTTGCTTGGTACGAGCTATATCTTTTCTCTAGCTTTATCTACATGTTTGCTTGGTACGAGCTATATCTTTTCTCTAGCTTTATCTAAATGTTTGCTTGGTATGGCTATATCTTTTCTCTAGCTTTATCTAAATGTTTGCTTGGTACGAGCTATATCTTTTCTCTAGCTTTATCTAAATGTTTGCTTGGTACGAGCTATATCTTTTCTCTAGCTTTATCTAAATGTTTGCTTGGTACGAGCTATATCTTTTCTCTAGCTTTATCTAAATGTTTGCTTGGTACGAGCTATATCTTTTCTCTAGCTTTATCTACATGTTTGCTTGGTACGAGCTATATCTTTTCTCTAGCTTTATCTAAATGTTTGCTTGGTACGAGCTATATCTTTTCTCTAGCTTTATCTAAATGTTTGCTTGGTACGAGCTATATCTTTTCTCTAGCTTTATCTAAATGTTTGCTTGGTATGGCTATATCTTTTCTCTAGCTTTATCTAAATGTTTGCTTGGTACGAGCTATATCTTTTCTCTAGCTTTATCTAAATGTTTGCTTGGTACGAGCTATATCTTTTCTCTAGCTTTATCTAAATGTTTGCTTGGTACGAGCTATATCTTTTCTCTAGCGTTATCTAAATGTTTGCTTGATACGGGCTATATCTTTTCTCTAGCTTTATCTAAATGTTTGCTTGGTACGAACTATATCTTTTCTCTAGCTTTATCTAAATGTTTGCTTGGTACGAACTATATCTTTTCTCTAGCTTTATCTAAATGTTTGCTTGGTACGAACTATATATATCTTTTCTCTAGCTTTATCTAAATGTTTGCTAGGTACGGGCTATATCTTTTCTCTAGCTTTATCCAAATGTAAAAGAACTAATAATAGTGTTGTATACCTGTCTTGGCTTTAACCAAACACATTGCTGTACTTTTCAGTCCAATACAGTAGCTACTAAATGCAACGCCATGCGTATAAGATGGAGTGGAAACGTAATAGGTGATAAGGACAGGTCGGGATGGGAACTTCTTTCTACTACCCGGTGTAGCACACCTACGGTCGATGATGTCATTTGTAATTGCATACAGCCGCGTCTCATCCAGGATTCAATTGTCGTTACGCTGTTGGGAATCTGGAGTGGTCGCGGTGTTAATTAATCGCCTTGTCGTCTGACCATCAGGTTATTGGGAATTTATTGGAAAAAGCCCGTATTGCTCACCTAAGTTCAATGATGTAACGTTGTATCACTTATCGCTGCGCCTCGGGTATTCCAGACTCAAGTTTCCCTACGCAGTTGACTATAAATGGGAGGCCGGAGTGGTCGAGGTGTAAACTGGTCTCGTATCTTCTGAACATCAGATTAATCTTCTTCTTATTCTTCCTCTTTCTGTCCTCACCTGCCTTTCAGCGTCGAGGGGAGATATAATTTGCGGTCTTTTGCTCTTCTTTTCGCCTCTGCTGCTGTTATGTTTCCTAGTGCTTCTAATATTCCATCGACCCATCTTTTTCGTGGTTCAGATTATTTGATTGTTTATTTGTTTCTATTCTGTCAGAGCCAGCATGGCGTTCTTTCGGCGGACTCAACAATCGTTTTCATTGTTCTTCTCCGCACCCCGCCATCCTCTTAATTACTATCATCTTTAATAGGTTGTAGTGGGATGAGGTCGTGGGTCTTCTGGTACTAACCACCACAGAAAACACTCAAATCTGAAATCCCTGCTGTCTCTCTCAGTGGCGTGATACTTGTATTTGGATAGTTTAAATATATGCTGTTCCTCTGTCATAGATTATAATGGCACTGTGAGGTCTACTAGGATGACGTGCGTAGTATCTGATGTGTAAAGTGCAATGTCCTGACGCATTTTAGATCTCTTGATGCGTTCTGGGTACTTCCCTCGACCTGGGAGGTCAACATCCATCTCCCAGATCGAGTGAAATAAAGAGAAAAGATAACATACAGATAAGAGAATGGCTTGGGAGAAGGTCAACAACAGAAATGATAAATAACTGTCGAGATCGAAAGTTGTGGAGAGACACGATCCCCAATGTCAGCAGGCCCGGTACTTGATGATGATGATACAGTCTTAATCGCTAAGAGTGAAATTTAATTACAAGAAATGTTGGACATTATAGTGAAGGAAAGCAAAAATAAAGGACTCAGTCTTAATAGCAAAAAGACAGAGGTAATGGCAACAAGAAAGAAAAATACATCACCTCAGTGCAAAATAAAGACAAGTGGAACAATATTAAAACAGGTAAATGAATTTAAATATTTGGGAACTTTGTTAACCTCAGACGGAAGATGTACAAAAGAGGTGAGATGCAGAATGGCTCAGGAAAAAGCAGCTTTCCAAAAAATGAGGAAGATACTATGCAATCCATTTTTGACAATAGAAACAAGAAAAAGAGTTCTTAAATGTTATGTAGAGCCAGTCTTAACATATGGATGCGAATCATGGACAAGAGGACAACAGACAAGAAAATCACTGGAGTCTGTAGAAATGTGGTTTTACAGAAGAATGTTGAGAGTACCATGGACAGCTAAAAAGAGTAATGAAGACGTTCTGAAAGAGGTCAAAGCAAAAAGAGAGTTAATTTCCTTAATTAAGAAGAGACAATCATCATTTTTTTGGCCATGTAATGAAAAGAGAACAACTGGAATATATTGTAACAACTGGAACAATTGATGGACGAAGAGATAGAGGGAAGCAAAGAGAAAAAAATAACAGAGAGCTTAAGAGAATGGCTTGGCAGAAGGTCAACAACAGAAATAATCAATAGCTGCCGAGATCGAAAATTGTGGAGAGACATGATCACCTACGCCAGTAAGCACGGTACTTGATGATGATAACCGCTACATTAATATCTTAGTACTATTGCTACATTAATATATTAGTACAACCGCTACATCAATATCTTGGTACAACCACTACATTAATATCTTAGTACAACCGCAACATTAATATCTTAATACAAACACTACATTAATATCTTAGTACAAACACTACATTAATATCTTAGTACAACCATTACATTAATATCTTAGTACAACCATTACATTAATATCTTAGTACAACCATTACATTAATATCTTAGTACAACCACTACATTAATATCTTAGTACAACCACTACATTAATATCTTAGTACAACCGCTACATTAATATCTTAGTACAAACACTACATTAATATCTTAGTACAACCACTACATTAATATCTTAGTACAACCGCTACATTAATATATTAGTACAACCACTACATTAATATCTTAGTACAACCGCTACATTAATACCTTAGTACAACCGCTACATTAATATCTTAGTACAACCGCTACATTAATATCTTAGTACAACCATTACATTAATATCTTAGTACAACCACTACATTAATATCTTAGTACAACCACTACATTAATATCTTAGTACAACCATTACATTAATATCTTAGTGCAAACGCTATATTAATATTTTAGTACAACCGCTACATTAATATATTAATATAACCACTACATTAATATCTTAGTACAACCACTACATTAATATCGTAGTACAACCGCTACATTAATATCTTAGTACAACCGCTACATTAATATGATAGTACAACCGCTACATTAATATCTTAGTACAACCGCTACATTAATATATTAGTACAACCACTACATTAATATCTTAGTACAACCGCTACATTAATATCTTAGTACAACCGCTACATTAATATATTAGTACAACTGCTACATTAATATCATAGTACAACCGCCACATCAATATCTTAGTACAACCACTACATTAATATCTTAGTACAACAACTACATTAATATCTTAGTACAACCACTACATTAATATCTTAGTACAACCATTACATTAATATCTTAGTACAACCGCTACATTAATATCTTAGTACAACCGCTACATTAATATCTTAGTACAACCACTACATTAATATCTTAGTACAACCATTACATTAATATCTTAGTACAACCGCTACATTAATATCTTAGTACAACCATTACATTAATATCTTAGTACAAATACTACATTAATATCTTAGTACAACCACTACATTAATATCTTAGTACAAACGCTTCATTATATCTTAGTACAACCATTACATTAATATCTTAGTACAACCATTACATTAATATCTTAGTACAACCGCTACATTAATATCTTAGTACAACCATTACATTAATGTCTTTGTACAACCGCTACATTAATATATTAGTACAACCACTACATTAATATCTTAGTACAACCGCTACATTAATATCTTAGTTCATCCGCGACATTAATATCTTAGTACAACCGCTACATTAATATCTTAGTACAACCACTACATTAATATCTTAGTACAACAACTACATTAATATCTTAGTACAACCACTACAATAATATCTTAGTACAACCGCTACATTAATATATTAGTACAACCACTACATTAATATCTTAGTACAACCACTACATTAATATCTTAGTACAACCGCTACATTAATATCTTAGTACAACCATTACATTAATGTCTTTGTACAACCGCTACATTAATATATTAGTACAACCACTACATTAATATCTTAGTACAACCGCTACATTAATATCTTAGTTCATCCGCCACATTAATATCTTAGTACAACCGCTACATTAATATCTTAGTACAACCACTACATTAATATCTTAGTACAACCACTACATTAATATCTTAGTATAACCACTACATTAATATCTTAGTACAACCACTACATTAATATCTTAGTACAACCACTACATTAATATCTTAGTACAACCACTACATTAATATCTTAGTATAACCACTACAATAATATCTTAGTACAACCGCTACATTATATCTTAGTACAACCATTGCATTAATATCTTAGTACAACCACTACATTAATATCTTAGTACAACCACTACATTAATATCTTAGTATAACCACTACAATAATATCTTAGTACAACCGCTACATTATATCTTAGTACAACCATTACATTAATATCTTAGTACAACCATTACATTAATATCTTAGTACAACCGCTACATTAATATCTTAGTACAACCGCTACATTAATATATTAGTACAACTGCTACATTAATATCTTAGTACAACCGCTACTTTAATATCTTAGTACAACCACTACATTAATATCTTAGTACAACCGCTACATTATATCTTACTACAGCCATTACATTAATATCTTAGTACAACCATTACATTAATATCTTAGTACAACCGCTACATTAATATCTTAGTACAACCGCTACATTAATATATTAGTACAACTGCTAAATTAATTTTTTAGTACAACCGCTACATTAATATCTTAGTACAACCACTACATTAATATCTTAGTACAACCATTACATTAATATCTTAGTACAACCGCTACATTAATATATTAGTACAACCACTACATTAATATCTTAGTACAACCGCTACATTAATATCTTAGTACAACCGCTACATTAATATCTTAGTACAACCGCTACATTAATATCTTAGTACAACCATTACATTAATATCTTAGTACAACCACTACATTAATATCTTAGTACAACCACTACATTAATATCTTAGTACAACCGCTACATTAATATCTTAGTACAACCATTACATTAATATCTTAGTACAACCATTACATTAATATCTTAGTACAACCGCTACATTAATATCTTAGTACTACCATTACATTAATATCTTAGTACAACCGCTACATTAATATTTTAGTACAACCGCTACATTATTATATTAGTACAACCACTACATTAATATCTTAGTACAACCGCTACATTAATATCTTAGTACAACCGCTACTTTAAATATCTTAAATAAGTAAAGGTACCCTCCACACCTTGCTAGGCGTATGGGGAATACGGTGTTAGTGACCATATTTGTCTATGACCACGGCACATTTTGGGTGATGCATTAATATCTTAGTACATAAGTAAACGATAACATCTTTCAAAAAAGCAGAAGGAAACATGAGTTTTGGTAGTCTTGAAACAGTTCTTTCCCTTTAAACACAGGAATAGCGCGGCTCAAATACGAATATCTTTGATATTTCTAAAATGTTTATTAATCAGCCTAAGGATTTCTAAATGCTCAATTTACATAAGTAGGTTAATGGATTAGCCAATAATTCATGTTAAGTGTTTTTATTGTAGACGTTCAATAAAAAAAAAACCATTACTGTCTAAACGATTTTATAATGTGTTACAGCTTTGATATCTTAACCAGGAATATTAATGGAGTTGTCTTTCCTGAATAATACATGAATTTATCAGCGAAATGTCAAATCACAACTAATCTGTGGAATTGATATAATCGTCGTTGGACATGCGGCCCCATGCACAAAAAGGGAAGTGTGTTAGAGCGGGACAAGCGCCGTTATATCGTGCATTAAATAGTTGCTATTTTGTTTACAGAACGAAACTATACATAGCCGACAAGAGAAATGAAGACGTTCTAAAATAGAATTAAATTAAATTAATTGAAAAAAAAATACTGGGAGAATCAATAATTCGTTTTTTTTATGTAATTAGAAGGAAACAGCTGTGATATTTTGTGACAGCAGAAAGAATAACTGAAACTAGCCGGTATCTGATCGTTTTGTGTCAATCTGTGTGCATTTTATATGGTTTCTTGACCAAATCCCGTAATTTAAAATGTGTAATGTTGCAAATATGTTATTTGTATTTTAAATTGATAGATTATTATGGAATCTCTTTGTCTATGGGTATACAATTTCAAAATGAAACTGGATTTTCAATGTGATGATTTATTTTGTTATAGCTATAGGTTAAACAATGTTCTGAATTTATTTGTTTTAAATTGTTGACACTCTATCACTGTGAATGGTAATGATGATGTTTGTGCTTTAAGATGATTCAAATTAACATACAAATGTGTATATTTGGATATACTATGATAAGTATGTCGATTTGTAATGATACTTTGGATATAAATATTTTAGTGGATATTTGGTGTGCATTTTGCACGGTTTTTTCTTTGTTTGTCTACTCATTATAGCACATATTTTATGTGGGAACATTGTTTACCTTAGATTCATAGATGTATAACAGAGGAGACATGCAGAATTGCTTAGGAAAAATCAGCTTTCCAAAAAATTAGGAAGATACAGCGTAATCCATTTATTACAATAGAAACAAGGAAAAGAGTTCTAAAATCTTATGTAGAGCCAGTCTTAACATGTGGTCGCTAATCATGGTCAATAGGTCAACAGACAAGAAAATCACTGGAGGCTGTAGAAATGTGATTTTACCGAAGAATGTTGAGAATACCATGGACAGCTAAGAAGAGTAATGAAAACGTTTTGAAAGAGACCAAAGCAAACAAAAATAGCTAATTTCCCACTTTTAGGAAGAAATAATTATCATTTTTTGGACATTTAATGAGAAGGAAACAGCTGGAATATATTGTAACAACTGGAAAAATTGAGGTTCGAAGAGATAGAGGGAAGCAAAGAGAAAAGATACCAGACAGTTTAAGAGAATGGCTGGGCAGAAGGTCAACAACAGAAATGATAAATAACTGTCGAGATCAAAAGCTGCAGAGAGACATGATCACCTACGCCAGGGGGCCCGGTACTTGATGATGATGACTCATTATAGCACATTTTTTAATGTAATTGTTCTAATACAAACAGATCATACAATTGTAAATGAATAGAGCATCTTTTTTTGAACGGTTTGATATATGCTACTTAACCAAACATTGACAGACATCAGATATACAGTAGCTACATTTCTTGAGACTGTTATGTGTAAACACAAAATGTTAGAAAATAGTGTATCTAAAGAGTGCCCCCGCCGTTTTACTTTGTGCCTGCTAAGGATAATATGCGTATTTTCAGTTCTTTTTATATGGTGAAACTGTTCAGTCTATAAAACAGGTTTTTTTTTAAATAATGAAGGACGCGCTCATATATGTGGCTATGAAATTTATTGTAATTTCCACACATTGGAACAAAATTAAAAAATTTAATCAAGATGGTAAACTTTACTAACGGATAAACACAGGGTGCGTAATAAAAGTGGCTAGAAAATAGTAGTTCAGTAATATGCCCATTCAGCAACAATCCTTTACACTGTTCGTGAACTTATATGGAAATTACTGTAAACATAAACTGATGAAAACAAGAGGAGTTACTGCAATTCAAGCATAGTCTGAGGACATAACTATAAGTTAAGTAAATGCAGTTTGTTGTAGAAACAAGCTCAGTGCTGCCTGAGTACATCAGCAACAAAGTGAGGGGAATATCATCTGAGTAGGCAGTCAATGAGACACACACGTAACGAAAGTACAGTGATCCATGAACAATTAATGAGAAGAAAATCAAAAAGGCGTTACCAAGGGAGGAACCAATTATAGCCACCTAGGCCGTACATTGTAAATTAGAGAGTGGCACAAGAAAGAAGAGAAAGAATGGAGGTTAAATATCTGGGAATAATGACGTAGTTTTTTGTCATTCAAAGATTACTACAATCGTTCACGGACGCCAACGATTTGAAAGTCAGTCAACAAGTTTACAGAACAGTTATTGTTACAGTCAAACTCTTTTTTAATAGCCGTGTTAACATATGTTAAACTCCGGTATGCTACCCATGATAACATATGTTAAACTCCGGTATGATACCCATGATAACATATGTTAAACTCCGGTATGATACCCATGATAACATTTGCTAAACTCCAGTATGATATCCTTGCTAACTCTTTGATGATATTCGTGCTAACATATTTTCAACTGTTGTTATAGCATCATCATCATCGAGTGCAGTCTCCACAACAAAGGTTGGCTATCATGAAGCGCCATTCTGCTCTGTCACTTGCTTTGATGGTGCAGGTTGTAATAGGCTGATTTGTCCATATCTGATGTTACTCGCCCATGTTAGTCTTTTGTCTACCTCTGCCTCTTTTACCCTGTATTTTCCCCATCAAGATTACTTTTAGTAGGCTGTTGTGTCTTTTAACCTGGCCCAAAAATCGCATTTGTCTTGTTTGAAGTGTGTTTTGTAGTTCTCTTTTCATTTTTAGTTGTTTTAAGACTTCATCGTTTGTTTCTTTTCTTCAGACAATTCTACCTATTCTTCTATATCCACATTTCAAAGGCTTCAATTCTCTTTTCTGTTTTCTTGTCTAATGTTAATGTTTCTGCAATATACAGGAATGTTGAGAAGATATAACATTTTGATATTCTTAGTTTTAGCCCTGGTGATATTTGTTTTGATGTTAGTATATTTTTCATGACATTAAAATTACTTTTTGCCATTCCTATTCTTTTGTTTATTTTAGATGTACATTTTCCATCACTGGTTATAATATGTCCAAGGTAGTTGTAGTTCTGAACTGTCTTCATGTGTATTCCTTCGACTTTGATATCCACTTGAGGTTTTTAAGTATTTTCTTTGTTTATGATCATAGTTTTAGTCTTTTTGATATTCATATGTTTTCCATATTTTTTACTTGTTATGTTTATTTCATTAAGTAATTGTTCTAGATCTTTAGGATTTTCTGCTAGTAGTACAATATCGTCAGCATATCTTAGGTTATTGATTATCTTGCCATTAATTTGTAGGCCTGGCAGTGCAGTGATGTTTTTAAAGATTTGCTCAATGTATACATTGAACAAGCTTTGGTGATATTATGCATCCCTGTCTTACTCCTCTTTTTATACCAATGGGTGTAGAGTTCTATTTGTTATATTTTGTTATTGCTGTTCGCTACTAGTATAAATTACATATTAGTCGTATGTCTGTGCCATCCAGATGTATGTCTCTTAGGCATTCTATAAGTTGTTTGTGGTGTACTCTATCAAAAGCTTTGGTGTGGTCAATGAAGCAGGCATATATTGGTTTGTTTACTTCTGTGTACTTTTCAATTGATGTTCTCATGCAGAACATGACTTCTTTTGTCCCATTATTTTTCCTAAATCCAAATTGCTGCTCATCTAATTCAGTATTGATTTTATTCCGAATCCTTCCTTGTATAACTTTTAGCAAGATTTTTGTAACATGGCTCATTAGGCTTATTGTTCTAAAGTCACTGCATTCAACTGCACCATACTTTTTAGGCAATGCAATGAAAGTTGATGTTTTTAGTTAATTTGGTATGTATCCTGTGTGGTGTATGTCGTTGCATATGCCTGTAATCACTTCAATTCTAAAATCCTCTAGTGCGTCTATCATCATCTCCATCTGCATGCTGACGGGTACCGCAACTTTTCCCTTTCCATTGTTTTTATAGCTTTTTCCACCTCAGATGTTAAGATTTTAGAGCCTGATGTATATTTTATAATTGTTTTCTTGTCTCTTTGATCATGAAATAGTTCTGTTATATATTCCTGCCTTCTATCTATTATATCTTTATTGTCTGTTAGCAATTTTCCTTTTTTGTTTGCAATGCATCCACCATCTGTGGCTTTTTTTTGCATTTGTATTAGTCATTCTCTTTATTTATGTTTACATTCCTATTAAGTGTTATTTGCTTTCCATAGTTTATATGTCTATACATGTTATGCTGAACCAGTCTTCTTTTGCCTTTTTGCACATTCTGCGTATTACATTATCTATTTTATTAAATTGGATTGTTTCTTCGCTTGTCTCCTTTCTTCCATTTTTTTTCTAAGATGGTGTTAGTTGTCAATTTTTGTTTTTTGTTCTTTTCTTTTTTGTGTAATGTGTCGCAAGTTTCTTGTATGATTTTCTTTATGCATTGACATTTGGTTGTGACTTTTTCATCAGGATTTTCTCTTCTGTATTGCTCAATTCCTTCTTCTAGCAGCTTCTGATATGTGTTCTTTACTTGTTTTGTATAAGTATCCTTAATATCTTTTTGATTTAAAGCTATTATATCTGGTGGTAATGTTGATGAATTAGTCTTTTGTTTGTTTCTCTTAAGTTTGATTTTCATTTTAATCATTACGGGATTGTGATCTGAGTTAATATCTGCTCCTGGATAGGTTTTTGCTTTCTTTACGCTGTTACGGAACCTTTCTTTTATCATTATGTAATCTATTTGATTCCTTTTCTTATCTCCAGGGCTTTTCCATGTGTATAGTTTCCTCTTCTCTTGCTCAAAGTAGGTGTTACATATTATCAGCCTGTTTTCTTCACAGAATTGTGTTAATCTTTCTCCTCTGTCATTTCTTTTTTCCTAAACCATGGTTTCCTATAATGGTCTTGTATCTGCCTTTTCCTACTTTAGTCTTCATATCACCCATTACAATCAAGATGTCTGAAGATTTCACTTGCTTCATAACTCTTTATTTAGATCTTCATTGTATGCCTCTAGATGTTAGTAGTCTTGAGTAAGTACGTATGCCTGTGTTATTGCTATGCCAAATGATTTTGCCTGCAATTTTAATTGTATAATTCTATCATTTTATGTCCAGTGGTATTTATTTTTGCAGCTCTCTTTTTATTTGTATTCTTACCCATCTTTGATGTTCTGTTGTGTTTCCTGAGTATATAAATGTGTATTTTTCGTCCTATATGTACCCACATTCTTTCCAACTTTTCTATGATATGCCTAAAATATAAATAATCGTTCTGCTTCTTGAATCAGATTTTCTAGTTTTCCTTCTTGGTATAGAGCGCTAACATTCCAAGTACTTGTTTTTAGATCTTTCTTCCGACATAAGCTCGAATTCCTCTCCATGTCTTCCTCTGGACTAGTACGTGATGAGGCTCCAATCTCTTTCACGGCGGGGAACAGGCAAATAATTGCAATGCTGCGGTAAAGCTGGTAGCAAGAAGCCAGTGGTGGGGAGTGTTAAACACTCCAAGGTATGGTGACAACTTTACAAGGAAAGAACACAACACAATACTGACGTTTCGGCCTGTGGCCTTCTTCAGGATACAGGGTCAACGACAACAAACGAGATGTGTAGTTATAGATAATTGTGCTTCATCGTTTGTTGTCGTTGTCCCTGTTTTCTGAAGAAGGCCACAGGCCGAAACGTCAGTATTGTGTTGTATTCCTTCCTTGTAAAGCTGTCACCATACCTTGGAGTGTTTAACGCTCCCCACCACTGGCTTCTTTCACGGTGGTCTGACTCTTCCGCCCCATCCACCGTCACAGACTTTATACAATTCAGGAATGGACTCCAGAGGTCGCTGACCAAGAAACTTAATGATTTAGACTTTGCCGATGACATAGCTCTCCTAACACATAACCATCAACAGATGCAGGATAAAATGAACATTCTTGATGAGAGATCACAACAGCTGGGAATGAAAATAAATAGAGATAAGAACACAATTATGATAATTAATGCAGTTGGCAAATAACCAAATAATAATAGGAGAAATGCCTCTACTAGATGTACAATCGTACATATATCTGAGCAGTAATATAAACAAAGAGGGAGGAACAGAGAAATACAAAAATAAGGATATCAAAAAACAAAAGAAGCTTTCGTTGCACTGGGAAACATATGGAAGTACACCAAGCAAATCAGGCTAAATATAAAAATTAAAATGTTCAACTCCAATGTTAAGTCAATATTATTATATGGCTGTGAAACATGGAGAACAACACAAATGACAATCATGAAGATACAGACCTTCATTAATGGGTGCTTACGCAGGATAAAATGATGGAAATGGCAGGACAAAATCACCAACATAAAATTGTGGAAATGTACCAGTCAAACACCAGTGGATAAAGAGATACAGCGAAGACGATGGCGCTGGATAGGACACACTCTGCGGAAGCCAACTGAGAGTATTATACAACAGGCCCTTTTTTGGAAACCCCAAGAAAAAAGACAAGACGGAAAACCAAGATATTATTGGAGAAGACAGATGGAAGCAGAGATGAAGATGATGGGGAAGACATGGAATGATCATAAAAGAATGGCTAGAAACAGAACGGCTGGGAAAGTGTTTGTTGAAGACCTATGCTCCACTGGGAGCTGAAAGGTAGAAGAGGAAGAATATACGTTAAAGTCTTGTTTGATAACCTTGCTAATATTTGTTCAACTCTTGTATGATACTCGTGCTAACATATGTTCAACTCTTGTGTTATAACCGTGCTAATATATGTTAAGCTCTATATGATCATCAAGTAGCAAGCCTGCTGGCGTAGGTGATCATGTCTCTCCACAACTTTCGATCTCGACAGTTATTTACAATTTCCGTTGTTGACCTGCTGCCAAGCCATTCTCTTAAGCTGTCTGATATCTTTTCTCTTTGCTGCTCTCTATCTCTTCCTCCCTCAGTTTTCCCAGTTGTTACAATATATTTCACTGTTCCGTTCTCATTACATGGCCACAAATTATAATTGTATCTTCTTAATGTTGGAAATTAGCTATTTTTTGTTGCTTTGAGCTCTTTCAGAACGTTTTATTATTCTTCTTAGTTGTCTATGTCTCAACATACTTCGGTAAAACCACATTTCTACAACCTCCAGTAATTTTCTTGTCTATTGTCCTATTGTCCATGATTCACATCCATATGTTAAAACTGATTCTACATAACATTTAAGAACTCTTTTTCTTGTTTCTGTTGTCAAAAATGGATTACATAGTATCTTCCTCATTTTTTGGGAAGCTGCTGTTGCCTGAGCCATTCTGCATCTCACCTCTTTTGTACACCTACCATCGAAGGTTAACATTGTTCCCATATATTTAAATTAATTTACCTGTTTTAATATTATTTCACTTGTTTTTATTTTGCACTAAGGTGATGTCTTTTTCTTTGTTGTTACCATTATTTCTGTCTTTTTGCTATTAAGGCTGAGTCCTTTATTTTTGCTTTCTTTCACTATAATGTCTAACATTTCTTGTAACTCATTTTCACTCTTAGCGATTAAGACTGTATCATCAGCATACCTTAAATTATATATAATATGATCTCCGATTGTTATTCCAGGCATGCCCCTTATGGATCTTAAATAATCTCACAATAAATATTAAACAAATCTGGTGACAACACACAACCTTGCCTAACACCCTATTTTATTTGTTGAAACATTCCCAGTTGGTTTCCAGTTCTTATGACCCCTGTTTATTGCCAGTAAAAAAAAAAAGTAAAGTACCCCCGTCACGCCAAGTGGCGTATAGGGAATATGGTGTTAGTGACCATACATTTTACAGACCTTCGGCACATGATTTTTGGGGTAATGTGGTCGGTATTACGCCATTGCCGCTTTACTTTCCCAGAAAAAAAAATCCGGTACTCATTAAAGGCTGGGTGAAATGGAAACCGTCGGTTGGGATCGAACCCTACCTCTTGTCCCTTATAGTCCAGTTCACTAACCACTGAGCTATCGCGGCCTCCATTTGTTGCCAGTACATGTTCTTTATTGTTCTTATATATTTGCTGTCTACGTATGCTTTCTAAGTATTGTGTTTATTTCTTGGTGCTTTACTTTGTCAAATGCTTTGGTATATAATCTATGAAACATAGGCATAGATCTGTTTTCCCCTCTATGGCCCTTTCTACTAAAGATCGTATGATGTATATGGCATTGTTTGCTTCTTTATCTCCAACAAAACCGCACTGCTCATCATTAATTTCTGGACTGATGTGTTTCCCACTCTTGATTCGCATGATGATTCTTAGTACTATCTTAGTCATGTGACTAAGTCCATGAGCTTTTCCTGCTTTCATATTGCGCACGGCGTCTTCCACTACTTCTTTGAGCATTGCTGGTCCTTCTCCATTATCCTTTATATTTACTTCATCATTATAAAGATCTTTAATGTATTCTGTCCATCGTTCCCTTACGCTTTTTTGTTCAATCAACAGTTCTCCTTCCTTTGATCTTAAACATTAAGTTTTTTTATTGCGTTTTCCCGTTAATTCTTCAATTTGTTTGTATTTAACTTTGACATCTCCTTTTTGTTGCCGTTCAATCTCTTTGTATCTCTCTTTTAGCCATGCTTCTTTTGCTTCATTACATTTTATTACAATTTCTTTATTTAATCTCTTATACTCATCATTTTTTTTTCTTTATTTCTCTTTCTTGTATCCATTAGCTGCAAAATGTCATCTGTCATCCATTTCTTTCTTGAATTTGTCTTCATTGGTGGCATGAACTCATTTGATATTTGTTGCATTGATTCTTATAGAATTTCCCACTGTTCATCAATGCTTTGTATCTTCTCTATTGTATTGTACCGGTTCTGAATTGTGATTTTATATATGTCTTGCAATTTCTTGTCTGATTCTAGTAAATCTAAATTTAACTTGATGTTAACTGAGGCTCGTTTTGTTGTTTTTAATTTTACTCTAAGCTTACCCACAACTGGTATATGATCACTATTGCAATCTGCCCCTGGTCTAGTTTTCACACACACCAGACTGTTTCTAAATCTATTGCTTATCATTATATAATCAATTTGATTACGTGCGTTGTCCCCTGGGCTTTTCCATGTCCACAGACGTCTTGGATGTTGCTTAAACCAGGTGTTTCCTATCATCATGTTGTGTGTTCTTGGCCAGTCAATAAGTTTCTCACCTCTTTCATTCCTCTCGCCGATGCCATAATGACCAACTACTTCCTCAACTCTTTTCTTTCCTACTTTTGCATTAAGATTTCCTAGAACTATGGTGTTTTCATGTGGTTTGCATTCATGAAGTGACTCATTTAACTCGTAAAATGTATCAGTTGTTTCCTCTAGACTGTCTGCTATTAGTGCATAAACTTGTATAAGATTTATATCTATTAACTTTCCATTCAATTTCACTAAAAGGACTCTGTCAGATATTGGGTAAAAGCTTTCACTGTTCTTGCTCTTTCTGCATCCAAGATGATACCTACTCCTCTCTGGTGGAATAATCTATTCCTACAGAATAGATTATTTTATGTTTATCAGAATACATCTCCCCTGATCCGGTGTATCTCATTTCGCAAAGTCCCAGTAAATGTAAAACTAATCTTTTCATTTCCTGTTTGATGTTTTCCAGTTTTCCCTTCTCCTGAGTGTTCTCACATTTCAAGTACCTTTCTTTAGAGTCTGTTTTACCTTTTTTTTTGCTTACAGTAGCTTGATGACGATCGGGTATCACCTGTAGCACATGATGTCCCCTACCGAACGAGGGTTTTCCATTGGAATCCCCCTTAACGTTGTTGTCGTTATTTCTATTGTTGTGGCGATTCATGATTGTACAAAGAAATTACGACGGTGGTCTTCTGTCGCCTTCCGACGATTTGTTTACGGTTAGCTCCGCTAGCCTTTGACTAGAAAGTCTCACCCACAAGGCAGTGGGGTTGTTTCATTCTGGGTACCCTTCCTTAGCCTTTTACTCTCCCGAGCATACTTGCAAGGCAGCAGCGCAGCCGCAGGTTATACTGTTTACTGCATACCGTAGTAGGTAAATTACCCGACCTGACACTCTATATGATACTCGTGCTATAATATGTTCAACACTTGTATTATACCCGTGTAACATATGTTCAGCTATTGTATGATACCCTATCTAACATATGTTCAGCTATTGTATGATACCCGTGCAAACATATGTTCAGCTATTGTATGATACCCTATCTAACATATGTTCAGCTATTGTATGATACCCGTGCAAACATATGTTCAGCTATTGTATTATACCCGTGCTATCATATGTTCAGCTATTGTATGATGCCCATACTAACATATGAATGTGATAGCTGGGAAATCAACTAAGATCTAAAATAAAAAGACCAATTGTCTTTAGAAATAAATATCTACAGGGATTTTAAAAAACGCAATTGGGAGACTTTTCGTGAAACGATACAATGAGATACAAAACCAAACAAGAAAACATGTCCGGATATATACGTCGTAGAATACGGTAGAAGTACATCGGTCACGTAAAATTTTTTTCTGGGAAAGTAAAGCGGCACGGGCGTAATACCGACCACATTACCCCAAAAAATCATGCGCTGAAGGTCTGTAAAATTTATGGTCACTAACACCGTATTAACCTATACGCCACTTGGCGTGACGGGGGTACTATACGTTTTTTTTTTTTTTTTTTTTTTACATATTTTACATCGGCCACGAGTTCAAAATGGACGAAAGAAGACTCCCACTCTAGAGATTTATGTGGACATCAGGAGCAAACATAAATCATAGAAAATAAAACATACTTGAAGAAGAACAATTAGTAGAGAGAGAGAGGTGGGGGGGGGGGGGTGAGAGAGAGAGAGCTCGACTTTAAGCTTAAGAACAAAACAAGACCTACAAATCAGGTACTATATAGTTTATCGTGTTTCATCATGTGTTTCTTAAACTTGTATGTTTGATCAGATTTCGTGTTTAACCCGAGTGTGTCATCACTTCTGTGTGTTTTGGCTTGCAGTTCTCATAGTATTAAACCTCGATTTGAGTGAGGATGAAGATAAAGTGAAACACACAACAATAAAGTGTGCTTTTCTATACGTTTATTTTTATACTTATATATTCAGTTTGTTGACCGCTATTAGGTAGTTGGAGAAAAAAAACAAATTAAGCTACAAAATATTATTTTATCAAACCTATTTAAAAAAAATAAATTTAGTAGTTCAGTAAAAATCAAGAAACAAGAACTGATCAATCACTTTATCAAGAAGCGTGCACAATTAATAATAAATAGTGCATGGTTAATTTTATTTTGTTAAACTCTGTGATTCATATCTTAGTCTTTTAGATTATCTTCAGCCATGTACCTGATCTCTACACTGGTAACCGCTGTCTGTCTGCTGCTCGTCTACCTCTGGTTTCGACCACGTCCTGACAGACGGCTTCCCCCATTCCCTGCTCGATCACTTCCCATTGTAGGGAACCTACTGTCCATGAGGCATGACACAAGGCCTTTGTTCAAGGCCTGGCAAAATCAGTATGGGAACATATTCAGGTCAGTTGTAGTTATATGTTCAGGTAAGTTGTAGGTACGTGTTCAGGCGTGTCATTGCTGCATGTTCAGGTGAGTTTTTGGTATGTGTTGAGGTGAGTATTTTATCCATGTTCAGGTGAGTTTTGGTACATGTTCTGGTGAGTTTTTGGTATGTGTTGAGGTGAGTATTTTATTCATGTTCATGTGAGTTTTGGTACATGTTCAGGTGAGTTGTAGATATATATGTTCAGGTGAGTTTTGGTACATAATATATCGGTCGAGTTGTAGATATATGTTCAGGTGGGTTTTGTTACATGATCAGGTGAGCTGTAGATATATATGTTCCGCTGTGTTATGGTACAGGTTTAGACAAGTTGTAGATGCATAATAAGGTGAGTATTTGGTACATGTTCAGGTGAATATGAGGACACGATCGCTTGTGATGTTATTGTTTGTGCAAGCGATCTCTGCGGCCATTTTAAGGTTTGATGTTAGGCTGTGTTAAATGAACTGTTCGACATGTTTAGGAGAGATGTTAGGCTGTGTTAAATGAACTGTTCGACGTGTTTGGGTGAGATGTTAGGCTGTGTTAAATGAATTGTTCAACATGTTTAGGTGAGATGTTAGGCTGTGTTAAATGAACTGTTTAACATGTTTAGGTGAGATGTTAGGCTGTGTTAAATGAACTGTTCGACATGTTTAGGTGAGATGTTAGGCTGTGTTATATGAACTGTTCGACATGTTTAGGTGAGATGTTAGGCTGTGTTAAATGAACCGTTCGACGTGTTTAGGTGAGATGTTAGGCTGTGTTAAATGAACCGTTCGACGTGTTTAGGTGAGATGTTAGGCTGTGTTAAATGAACCGTTCGACGTGTTTAGGTGAGATGTTAGGCTGTGTTAAATGAACTGTTCGACATGTTTAGGTGAGATGTTAGGCTGTGTTAAATGAACTGTTCGACGTGTTTAGGTGAGATGTTAGGCTGTGTTAAATGAACTGTTCGACGTGTTTAGGTGAGATGTTAGGCTGTGTTAAATGAACTGTTCGACGTGTTTAGGTGAGATGTTAGGCTGTGTTAAATGAACTGTTCGACGTGTTTAGGTGAGATGTTAGGCTGTGTTAAATGAACTGTTCGACATGTTTAGGTGAGATGTTAGGCTGTGTTAAATGAACTGTTCAACATGTTTAGGTGAGATGTTAGGCTGTGTTAAATGAACTGTTCAACATGTTTAGGTGAGATGTTAGGCTGTGTTAAATGAACTGTTCAACATGTTTAGGTGAGATGTTAGGCTGTGTTAAATGAACTGTTCAACATGTTTAGGTGAGATGTTAGGCTGTGTTAAATGAACAGTTCAACATGTTTAGGTGAGATGTTAGGCTGTGTTAAATGAACTGTTCGACGTGTTTAGGTGAGATGTTAGGCTGTGTTAAATGAACTGTTCGACGTGTTTAGGTGAGATGTTAGGCTGTGTTAAATGAACTGTTCGACGTGTTTAGGTGAGATGTTAGGCTGTGTTAAATGAACTGTTCGACATGTTTAGGTGAGATGTTAGGCTGTGTTAAATGAACTGTTCGACATGTTTAGGTGAGATGTTAGGCTGTGTTAAATGAACTGTTCGACATGTTTAGGTGAGATGTTAGGCTGTGTTAAATGAACTGTTCAACATGTTTAGGTGAGATGTTAGGCTGTGTTAAATGAACTGTTCAACATGTTTAGGTGAGATGTTAGGCTGTGTTAAATGAACTGTTCAACATGTTTAGGTGAGATGTTAGGCTGTGTTAAATGAACTGTTCAACATGTTTAGGTGAGATGTTAGGCTGTGTTAAATGAACTGTTCAACATGTTTAGGTGAGATGTTAGGCTGTGTTAAATGAACTGTTCAACATGTTTAGGTGAGATGTTAGGCTGTGTTAAATGAACAGTTCAACATGTTTAGGTGAGATGTTAGGCTGTGTTAAATGAACTGTTCAACATGTTTGGGTGAGATGTTAGGCTGTGTTAAATGAACTGTTCAACATGTTTAGGTGAGATGTTAGGCTGTGTTAAATAAACAGTTCAACATGTTTAGGTGAGATGTTAGGCTGTGTTAAATGAACTGTTCAACATGTTTAGGTGAGATGTTAGATTCTGTTCAAATGAACTCCTAGAATATTTACAATTAAAGTATTGGAACATGTTCATGTGCGATGCTTGGTAATATTCAAGTTATATTCTTTGACAAATCAAGATGTGTTTGTGATGGTATGCGCAGATGTGTTGATCAACATTCGCTTGCTTTATTTAGTATGTTCGTGTGAGCTGGAGGTATGTTTAGTTGACATGTTGCAACATATTTATGTGATTTAAAAATTGTTATCTGAGTAGACTAGGCTGTCTTGTAGTGCTTTGGTGGAGACATATTTAGGTCAGTTGAGATATAATCTTAATGGAAAAAAAATTGGGTAATTTTAGTACATAGTTGGGAAATGTTACTGAATTAAATGTGTATTTGTCAGTGACATACGAAGACATTCAAAGAAAATGTATTGTGTTTACTATTATGTCTGATCACACAATTTTAACTTGCACAACCTCTCGGGATTTTTAAAAGTTATCCCAGTTTATATTATCGAAGACCTTTTCAAAGACGACACGACAATTATTGAAATGAAATTATATTGACAAGTCAAAACATGCACAGAAGTGTACCGATAATGTTTTACTTCCAGTCTCTACGTGGGAGGGACTCTGATAATTGTCCTCAACGGCTACAGCATCATCAAGGAAGCCCTGGTCAGTAAAGGAGACGTGTTCTCTGACAGACCCATTGTGTTTTTTGAGAAGGTTTGTCCAGAGTAACGATGCCTTAAACAATTATTGCAAATTGTTTCTTTGCTAAAAATGTTTATTTCTAAAAGTTGTATTTATGGCAAGTTGTATTTATTGCAAGTTCAGGAAGTATACAAAAACAGTTCCAACATCTCTGTTCTATTAATAAATCAATTGAATAAAGTTAAATTATTCTACACACTCATAACAGGAAACAGCCTTAGATGAGTAGGATTGGAAATATTGAATTAAAACTTGGAATGAAACCCACTATTGAATACATAATGGCACAGTTTCCATGTGACAGGACAGAGAGAGTGGAAATATTGAATTAAAACTTGGAATGAAACCCACTATTGAATACATAATGGCACAGTTTCCATGTGACAGGACAGAGAGAGTGGAAATATTGAATTAAAACTTGGAATGAAACCCACTATTGAATACATAATGGCACAGTTTCCATGTGACAGGACAGAGAGAGTGGAAATATTGAATTAAAACTTGGAATGAAACCCACTATTGAATACATAATGGCACAGTTTCCATGTGACAGGACAGAGAGAGTGGAAATATGGAATTAAAACTTGGAATGAAACCCACTATTGAATACATAATGTCACAGTTTCCATGTGACAGGACAGAGAGAGTGGAAATATGGAATTAAAACTTGGAATGAAACCCACTATTGAATATATAATGTCACAGTTTCCATGTGACAGGACAGAGAGAGCTCAACATGATACGTTTGGTCACTAACAAAACCTAAAAACTAAATCAATTTGTCGACCAGGAAAAGGATGCATTTGTGGAATGTAAGGGAGAGAAAAGGATATGTAATTGACAGATGAGAAAGGGAAAGTTTCAAGATAGCAAACGGTGCATTCCTTCGAAGTAGGGAGGCATTTGAGGAAGGATAGAAGAATAACATCAATATTCTTCTAAAATGAAATAAAATACACGATTTTACAATCACCTTACACACAGTATTATCTACATTTGTAGATCTTGTCAATCTTCTAATAAAGGTTCGCGAACATGGATTCAAGCTTACAACAACAAGTGAATTCTTCTAACAAGCAATAGCATAGACAGAAGTGAATTCTTCTAAACAAGTAGTAACATTGGCATGAAGTGAATTCTTCTAAACAAGTAGTAACATTGGCATGAAGTGAATTCTTCTAACAAGTAGTAACATTAACAGAAATGAATTCTTCTAACAAGTAGTAACATTGACAGAAGTGAATTCTTCTAACAAGTAGTAACATTGACAGAAGTGAATTCTTCTAACAAGTAGTAACATTGACAGAAATGAATTCTTCTAACAAGTAGTAACATTGACAGAAATGAATTCTTCTAACATGTAGTAACATAGACAGAAATGAATTCTTCTAACAAGTAGTAACATAGACAGAAATGAATTCTTCTAACAAGTAGTAACATAGACAGAAGTGAATTCTTCTAACAAGTAGTAACATAGACAGAAGTGAATTCTTCTAACAAGTAGTAACATTGACAGAAAGTGAATTCTTCTAACAAGTAGTAACATTGACAGAAAGTGAATTCTTCTAACGAGTAGTAACATAGACAGAAGTGAATTCTTCTAACAAGTAATAACATTGACAGAAGTGAATTCTTCTAACAAGTAGTAACATTGACAGAAAGTGAATTCTTCTAACAAGTAGTAACATAGACAGAAGTGAATTCTTCTAACGAGTAGTAACATAGACAGAAGTGAATTCTTCTAACGAGTAGTAACATTGACAGAAAGTGAATTCTTCTAACAAGTAGTAACATTGACAGAAAGTGAATTCTTCTAACATGTAGTAACATTGACAGAAAGTGAATTCTTCTAACTAACATTGACAGAAAGTGAATTCTTCTAACAAGTAACATTGACAGAAAGTGAATTCTTCTAACAAGTAATAACATTGACAGAAGTGAATTCTTCTAACATGTAGTAACATTGACAGAAAGTGAATTCTTCTAACAAGTAGTAACATAGACAGAAGTGAATTCTTCTAACAAGTAATAACATTGACAGAAGTGAATTCTTCTAACAAGTAATAACATTGACAGAAGTGAATTCTTCTAACAAGTAATAACATTGACAGAAAGTGAATTCTTCTAACAAGTAATAACATTGACAGAAGTGAATTCTTCTAACCAGTAATAACATTGACAGAAGTGAATTCTTCTCAGTAATAACATTGACAGATGTGAATTCTTCTAACAAGTAATAACATTGACAGAAATGAATTCTTCTAACAAGTAATAACATTGACAGAAAGTGAATTCTTCTAACCAGTAATAACATTGACAGATGTGAATTCTTCTAATTCGCACATATAGTTACGAAAGATCGTTACCTTTGTTTACACTTTATTTAGCAGAAAGAGATTTCTGCTGGGAAGCACCTTATATGTGTAGACGAGTTAACGGCTTTAGATAAAGAAATAAAATGAATCGTTCTATTTTTATTTATGTTATTTAATACAAGCGCTTCTTGCTACTAGACGCCAATTGAATAAAAATTGGATTTTCTTTAAATATGTCACAGTGTGACACTACTAAAGATCAAATGTATGAGTAAAAGTGGATTTTATTCAAATTTAAATCTTCCCGTAAAAAGTAGAAAGATACAACAACGTTTATTTAATCATAGGATAGATGCCACTTCTACTGTCCAATAAGTTTAAAACACTCGAGGCAAAACGGTTACGCTACAACACAATCTTCATTCCATCGTTGTGCTGCTAGAGTCAGACCTTGACCCTAGACTAAAAATTAATACAAAAAAATAATCACTACCTGAATTAAATGTGTTAGTCGCATGACAGGAAACAGCCTGAAATATAAGATCAGAAGTGTAGAGCTGAAAAAAAAACTAGGAATACCTTAACCGCAGTTTAATAAATAAAGAAACGACAGATACAATGGTCTGTCGACGTGATACGATAGGAAGATCCACTTACAGCATAAGGAGTTTTCAACAAGCATTATAAAAACACTATAGTCCGTTTCATAACTCGTGCCCAACTTTTAAAATCGATAGCTTTTTAACCGCTTGTTGTAAGTTGTTCAAAATTTGCATGTAAAGTTATAATGATTAGAACCCAACAGGGAATTAATTTCATTTAAAAAAAAAACATTTGGTTATTATTGTTGCTTATTTGATTTATATAAATTTATAACGACCCATTGATGTAGTCAAAACTTAATGTTTACAGTATTTTCAGTTAAAAATGGCGATTAAAAATCCATACACGGTACAATTGACGTGATTGCACGCTTTCAACGTGGGCTTTCTGACACAATTAGACACTTGTAGAAAACACGAGGCATTGTGTGTTCCATTTCCGTTGATTCAGCGGCGAAGACGTGGAACGATAACATTTATCATGAGTCTTAAAATGAAATTCTGCAGTTTACAAAACATCGCAATAAAAATGTATGACTATTTTTGCAAAGAGGATAAACGATGAAGATTATTTCATTCTTTAGAAAACCCTGAGAATAGGACAAGACACATTTTGGATTTATCTAAACGGTCATTTAATCGCTGGATTCAAGCACGTGACCGTCAATGCTCAAAATATACACAATCACAAGGAAGAGCAAAAATGTTGGATAATTTCGACAGTGAACTTATTAGAAGTGAAATTCGCAAAATGTTGGGTATGAATAAAACTGTTACAATAAGAAAATTAAAAGTATCGCTGAAAAAGAACAACAGTATTGAAATATCAAAGTCTACATTATGGAGGAATGTGAGAGCTGCAGGCTTTACATTCAGAAAGTATTCCAATGGACGAAACATCATCTGTGAGAAGCCACATATAGTAGTCATGAGAAGCAAATACTTACGTGAAGTAAAAGAGGTGCGCAAGTAAGGTTATGATATTGTGTACTTGGATGAAACATGGATCAATGCTCACCACACTAACCAAAGGGAATGGCAGTCATCAGATGGAAAGATTAAGAGATTAATACCTAGCAGCAAAGGACAGCGCTTGATAATTGCTCATGCAGGTAGTCGACAACATGGACTAATACAGAATGCAGAGCTCATTTTTCTTTCAAAATCCATAGACAATCGGGATTATCACTCTGAGATGAATGGTCACATATTTAGACATTGGATTGAAAATTTGGTTCTCCCATCACTAGATCGACCATCTTGCCTAATAATGGACAATGCAGCGTACCACAACATTGTTGCACTTGAAGATAAAGTCCCGACGTCATCCAGTACAAAAGATGCTATTAAGATATGGCTCACAAAGGAGCACATACAATTTAATAACATGTACTTAAAACCTGAATTACTATCTCTAGTAAAGCAAAAACAGGACAAAGACTTTTCAAATAGATAAGATTATCCAAGAGCACGGTCATATAAGTTTGAGGCTGCCACCTTACCATGTTCATTTAAATCCAATAGAACTAATCTGGGCAAAATTAAAAGGACAAGTAGCAGATGAAAATACAACATTCAAAATATGCGATGTAAAGACTCTTGCTAATCTCGCTTTATTAAATTTAGACAAAGATTATTGGGCTAAATGTGAAGACCACATCTTAAAACAGGAAGAGGAATATTGGAAAAATGATGGTTTGTGGAATGTTCAACCCCAAACAGTTATTAATCTTTTAGGCTCGTCTGATTCAGAATGAAAGTATATAGCCCCCACAATGTTGGCCCCTATATTACCTTAAATTAGTTCAACAAACGGTCCTTTTCAGGACCACACAACTATGAAAATTTGACATACAGGTATACCTTGATATTATCGTCCGTCCTCGAACTGAGCAGACAATAATTCTCCTAGTGTTTTGTCTTATTAGGTTATTTCCCCATTACAGCCACGCCTTTACCTAGTGAAAATTAATCATAGACCAGCAACTACGGTAATTTCTATTCTTTAAGGCTTCACAATTTACAATTTTGACAAACATCAAAGAAATTCGCCGCTTTAAGAAAACTGCAGCTGCAATATATTTGTTAAATATACATTTAAAGGGTCTTTTGCATTCTAATAACACTTGGAAAATTTCAACAGTTTTTAACAAATGTTTTCTGCGTAATAGCGTTTTGAAGTTGGGCACATGATTTGAAATGAGCTATAGACGCAGGAGGCGACCAAGAAAAAGTTGGATTTTATGGAATATTAGAAACACTAGAAGCTTAACTACAGGAGAAACAAAAGACGAGCATTTTGAAACCCAAAAATGTGTATGGAGGTTTAGCAGACAACCTGAATGATGCCATAAACACAGTGATCTTTAGACCCCTTTTTGAACCATAGGCCACCGTCCATAGTCATTCTCTCCATACCTATTCTTGGACCTTTTCTCTATTTCTCTCCAACTATGGTCAATGTTCTTGATGGTTTCCATGACTTATATCCTCCCTTGCTATTTTGGCATCATGATTTCTTAGTGTGGGTCTAATCCATTTATATTTTCTATTTTAAAAATATGTTATTCAATTGCTCCTTCTTTTGTTATTTTCCAGACATCTTCCTTTTCTGATCTTGTCATACCCATCTGATGTTCAGTATTTTTCTCAAATGTTATTTGCATATGTCTGTAATTTTTGTTTAGTTGCTGTCTTTATTTAACAACCGTGTCTATGCGGCCCATGAGAGGACTGTTTTACATTTATATTAAATAATCGTATTTTTTGGTGCTGGTTTTTTTATTTTTGTTGCTCATAGTTTATTAAGTTAGATGAAAGTTGCTCTTGCTCTTTGTTCACAGCCTAGCATCTCCCTCTGCGCCTCATCCCCGGTTGATATATCTATCTATTGACCTTGCGAGCCGTAGCCTGCCCATGGGTCATAGACCCAGGTACTCTTTCTCTTATATATATTTTTATTCTATATATAAATATGTATATATAAAATTATATATTATAAATATGTTATCAAATCTCGCCATTTGTCTCTGTTCTGTGCAAGCAACTCTATCTCATTGAGGGAGCCGATTCTTGCTGCTCTTGCTTCTCTGATCAATGTTCTTCTCAGTGTCTCTCTGGATCGACCTCATTTCCTCTTACCTGTTGTTTCTCACATGAGGTCTTGCTTTGCTATTCGGTTATTATCTCTTCTCATCACATGTCCAACATACGACCATCGTCTTTTCTTTATTACTGAAGATATTAGTGGTTGATTGGCGATTTCTCTCATTTCCTCGTTTGTTTTAAATTCATTCCACGCTATACCAAATATTTTCCGTAGATATTTATTTTCGAATTCGTTCAACTTTGTTTATATGTCTTTTGTTGATTTCCAGCACTCACATGCTGATGAGTTTTGATTTCCACAACTTTTCAAGGCTTCTGAAAGACATTACTGCTTTAATTATTCTGATTCTAATTTCTTTGCTTGTATCCCCTTCTCTATCAATGTGACTTCCAAGATAGATAAAGTGATCGATCTCTTCCACTGGTTTGTTTTCCATGTATATTTTGTCGTCTGTTGGAATTAAGCTTTTCTTGACTTTAGTCTTTTCATGATTGATCTCAAGCCCAATTTTGATTGCTATTGATGATAGTTCATTTGTGTTTTCCAGCATCGTTTTTATCTGAATGCTGATGAGAACTATGTCATCACCAAAGTCGAGGTCCTCCAAATGATCTCCTTGTATCCATTCGATGCCTTTATTACCAGTACAGCATTTCTTCATTATGAAGTCCTTAACAACTCCAAACAACAAGGGCGATAAAATACAGTCCTTGTTTAACCCCATTTTCTTTTGGGAAAACATTAGCTCAGCCCTTTCTCTGTTCGAACTGCACATGTGTAACCATCATAGATGTTTTTAATAATATTTATGATTTTTGATGGTAAGCCATATTGGTTCAGAATTTTCCACAAAGAATCTCTATGAATGCTGCCGAATGCTTTTTTGAAGTCGATGAAGTTAAGTACAAAAGGTTTTTGCTTTTCAATGTGTTCCGTCAATATAAGTCGTAGAGTAAAAATGTTGTCAAAGGCAGCTTCTCCATATTCTAACTGGTCGATAGTGCTGCTCAAGTATACAAACGTCATCCAATTCCTCGATTGTATTATACTTCGTTATCTTTGTTTTGTCAATATTAATTTGTGGTTCGATTTTTATTTGTATTCTTAGTTCCTGTAACTTGTCTTTCATTTGGTTATGGCTGTGTGGAAGGAGTGCACTATCATCAGCAAAATCCAAGTTCGTCCCAAAGTGTCCACTGGATTCTATTTCTCTGCTCTGCATGGTGGTCTTCAGAATCCTAACTATTGCCAAAAGAAATAAGAAGGTGACATTGCGCATCCTCGACGCACGTCTGTCTCTACTTTCAATCATTCTGTCAGTGAGCCACCATGTACGATCCTACATGTTGTGTTTTCATAAATGCTCATTTTTAAGTCTTATAATTTTGATTGAATTCCATAATTCACTGTCAGTCTACACGTACTATTAACAGTATTAAAAAGCCTTCTCGTTGTCAATAAATGTAATAAAAATTGAGTTGAGTTCTATAGATTGTTTTAAAATGATTCTCAGTGTGGAAATGTATATTGTCTGAATCTTGCCTGCTCTTCTCTGAATTTGTGTTATCTATAGATACTTAACTCTTTAACAAAAAAGTATTAATGTTGATAGAGCACAAACAAAACATTACAATAATTTGTCATAAACAAACACTGTGTTTCAGCTAGAAAATATATATATATATTATGAACATCACAAAAACAATACTATCTCTTATATGTCGTTTACAATACAATTATTTCAGTTCCAGCACAAATACTTTACTCCTATGAAACATTTATTAACTTTACCTCAGCACAAACAACTTTACTCCTATGAAATATTTATTAACTTTACCTCAGCACAAACACTTTACTCCTATGAAATATTTATTAACTTTACCTCAGCACAAACACTTTACTCCAATGACATATTTATTAACTTTACCTCAGCACAAACACTTTACTCCAATGAAATATTTATTAACTCTACCTCAGCACAAACACTTTACTCCAATGAAACATTTATTAACTTTACCTCAGCACAAACACTTTACTCCAATGAAATATTTATTAACTTTACTTCAGCACAAACACTTTACTCCAATGAAACATTTATTAACTGTACCTGAACATAAACACTTTACTATTATGAAACATAAATTAACTTTACCTCAGCACATACAATGATTTATTCTCTTCCCTAGGCCACTGGAATTCTTGGAAAAGGAGTAGCGTTCGCTAACGGAAATTACTGGAAAGAACAAAGGGCGGTAACAGCTTCCATTATGAGATCGTTGGGTGTTGTCAAAAACGTTATAGCAGACAAGATTTTAGAGGAAGTGACGTATTTCACAGCATACTTAACTAGTCTGAAGGGCAAGCCAACTGATATACACTACATGGTTCATTTCTGTGTGTCCAATACTCTCTGTTCAGTTTTGTTTGGACAGCGATTCGAATTCGACAGCAGAGAATCCCATCATCTGATGCAGACCCTGCTGACTGTGGTAGAAGATATCGAAAACACAAGTTTAGTGAGCTTCTTTCTGTGGCTTGAATACCTCCCTGGTGACTTCTTTAGGGCTAAGAGAATGACGTCAGCGTCAAGAACACTGTTGAGTCTGTGGACACGAATTTTGCAGACAAGACATCAAATTGATCAAGACGTGGAAGACATAAATAACTTCATTGATGCTTATCTCAACGAAATGAAGAAACGAGTGAAAGCTGGTGAGTCTACATCTTTGGATGAGGAGAGCTTGTTGAAAGTTATGCTGGAGCTTTTCGAAGCTGGGACTGAGACCGTGAGCTCGACTATTAAATGGGTTATCTTGTACATGGTGGTCAACCCTGACATTCAAGAAAAGGTGTATCAGGAGATCAAAGATAAAGTCGGAACAGAACGAGGTCCGACTATGCAGGATAAGCCTCAGTTGACCTATCTTAACGCTGTCATAATGGAAACTCAACGTCTCGCCAGTGTTGCCCCGCATTCTCTCCTACGCTTGTGCTCTGAGGAGACAACTCTGAGAGGCTACACTATTCCAAAAGGAGCCTGGATCCTCCCAAACCTGGACTCTGTCCTACACGACAAGATCACGTGGGGAGCTGACGCCATGAGCTTCAGACCCGAACGATTCATTGACGACAACTGGAAGATAAAGAATCCAGAAGAGTTTATTCCCTTTAGTATTGGTCGACGAGCTTGTCTAGGAGATTCCATAGCTAGGATGGAACTCTTCCTGTTTCTCTCATCCATGATCCAGAAGTTCCAATTTCTTCCTACCGATCCCAAGAAGCCTCTCTCCACTAAATACATTACAGGCGTTTTAGCATCCCCGGAACCGTTTGATTTGATTATAATTGAAAGAGTTAACTGATATATGAACTATATATGAACTATATATGAACTATATATGAACTATATATGAACTATATATGAACTATATATGAACTATATATAATGAACTGATTGGCAGGATCTTGAATCTCCCGATTCTCGAAATTATCGAATCATTCCTATTTTTTTTTTTTTATAACAAGAACGAAAAACTTGAAAAAAAAAATACCCCTCTTTCTTAAAACTGAAAACGGTTTTAATTGAAGCAAAATGTGAATGTGTTTAATGCAAAACAAATTAGAAAAATATTTTTCATGAAAAATACCCACATTAGTTAAGAAGACACCAATGCAGTTTATATTTAGTAAGTGAAGTACAGAATTACAAATGAAAACTCTTGAATCATGAGATTTATTTCCCTTTTCTGAGCGCAATTTGAAGAAGAAAATATTTGAGTAACATTTCGTGTTTGTGACACCTGTCGTTAATAACAAAAGTTCCTAAACATTTTTTTTAATCAAAGCAAGTCTTTGTTTGAGAGGCGGAATGAAAGGGAGTGGGGGTATTTTAAGAATGACAGTAGGTAAACATGAAACACTAAATTGTTTTTACAAAGTTGAAAAAAAAATTATAAAAATGTTTAATTTAAATTTTATGTTATGGCCACTTGTGTCAATCATTTGGTCTACCAAGATCATTCTGCAAGGGAGAGTGAGAGAAGAGAGAAGAAGTTGTAGGCGGAGAAAGAGATTGGAAGATAACATCAAAGACTGGACAGACCCCGACAATGTAGAGTCTCAAAAATAGCGAAAGAGAGAAATGGAGAAAGTTGACGAAAACTGTCACTGATGTTCAGCAACAGCAGAAAAAGAGGACGAAGAAGAAGAAGAAAGAGAAGTAGAAGAAGAAAGAGAAGAAACACTAAACACTTGCAGCTCAGTGTAAAAACAATCAGAAACCTATTTATTGGAGATTGTTATTGAAAACGCTAAAATAGAAATCGCTCTGTGTTTAGTGTTACACTGCGCTGTTTGTTTATCAATTATAACACCTGATGTGCTGAATAGTCTTACTGACATTACTGCCTGTGGCGTTGTTTATTTATCAATTATAACACCTGATGTGCTGAATAGTCTTACTGACATTACTGCCTGTGGCGTTGTTTCTTTATCAGTTATGACACCTGATGTGCTGAATAGTCTTGCTGACATTACTGTCCGTGGCTGTGTTTCCCAGAGATATACCTCCAATGTTGTTGTTATCCAATCAGCAGTGACAGATGTCTACTGACGGTAGAAACCTTTTTTCTGTTAAGTCGGCATTTTGTTCTTCAAAAAACAAACTGTAGCTCTGTTCATTCCTGGTAGATGACGTCATCCATTGAGAATATAACCCCACGTCCTGTTGCTAAGTTGGCAATTGAGTGGTATCCCTTTGACTTTGTTCTGATCACTGTCACCTGTTTGCAAAATACAAATATCAGAAATGTCAATGGCCGTTTTGTTTGACTTGATCAAGCTTTGCTTTACCAAAACACACGCTCTCTTTGAATCGAGGACCCGGTGTAGTAGAAAGAGCATACTATTTTTCAGTCTTAAATTAGCATTACTTCTATTTCTGTCCACCATCAAAATTTAATTTCATCCTAAAAATGTAAGTCTGAATTATATTAATTTAGTCGACGAATCATACTCATTACACATCGGATAGGTCCGTAATTGCTGAGATCTCCTCCCCAGTATGCCCATCAAGTGTGGAGACCGGCTATTATAGTTATGTGTTGATTTATTTAAGCCTCATGGAGATAACAAAATAAACTCCATTTCTCCAATGGAACGAATGCGCATGTGAAGCTGAGACTTTCGTAGGTTCGTCTTATATCAAAAGCTATCTTGTCTTGTATCAGAAAATGTTAAAATATAATATTGAGCAAACGTCGTTATTAATGAACCTTCCTGGATATTTCAGTTATGGTACAGTTACTTAAGATCGTCTTTGCAGCCAAATTCTCGCTTTCATTTTGTTTTTCTCCTGACCACATGTAACGTTTTATAGTTCTTCCCGCTGTCTGCTATTCAGTGATTTCTATTCAGTTATTAGTTGTATTCAAACGAACTTCACATCATACTTAAGTAGTTTGAACTAAGGAAAATACTTGGTATAGCGTGGAACGAATTCAAAATAAATGAGGTAATTAAGGAAATCGCCAATCAACCATTAATATCTTCAGTAATCAAGATAAGACGATGGTCATATGATGGACATGTGATGAGGAGAGATAATATCCGAATAACAAAGCAAGCCCCCCATGTGGGAAACAACAGGTAAGAGGAAAAAAGGTCGATCCAGAGAGACACTGAGAAGAACATTGATCAGAGAGGCAAGAGCAGCAGGAATCAGCGCCCTCAATGAGATAGAGTTGCTTGCACAGAACAGAGACAAATGGCAAGATTGGATAAAGTATCCTTACAAGGATTGAAAATTGCTAGAATAAAATGTAGATAAGAGAAAGAGTATCTGGGTCTATGCCCTATGGGCCGGCTACGGCTCGAAAGGTCAATATATTGTTAGATAAATTAGTTGTTTTGTAGTACAATGTGTCAAATACATGAGCACAATAATAACATCAGACGGAATATGCACCACAGAAATAAAAAGCAGAATATCTCAGGCCAAAATAGCATTTCAGAAAATGAAAAACGTCTTATTCATCAAATATATGTCCATACAAATGAGAAAGAAAGTTCATCGGTGCTATATAGGGTTATTTGGTTATTTGGTTATGGAAGGCCCCGGTATCACTGCAAACGAATTAAAATCCCTAATTGCTCAACCGCTCCTGCCAGCGTAATCATCCGAATCTCATCTCCCAAACAAAGATAGGTAACTGTAGTCCCCATCTTAGCAGTCTCAGCACACGCCAAAAGACATAAGGCAAAACCACGCAGAAAGTGAACACAGCCAACTGTTCCCTGACATACGATGTCATCACTCATCATAAACAATTGGAATATCGAAACATGATCAAAACGGATGAGACACACAGCTCACGGTGTGCACAGAGCACTTAACTCAGTAGCTCATGCAACAAGCCGGGCTTGAAATTTGAGGAAACTGCAACAAGGAACACTTTTCATGCATAGCCTTCAATTGTTCCCGCCGCCTATCCATCATATACCGGGATTCACGTCCTCTTGAAAATGATGATCGTCATATTTTTTTAAAATGTAGAGCGCTTGATGACGTTAGGCCATCGTTGTTGACTCCAATTCCGAACATATAGACACACAGTTAGTCGTCAGATTATCCCCGTTGCAGATCAAACAACAGACCGTAAGATTAGCGTACGGCTCCTTCCTACCGGTTCAGAGTCTAGGGATATACGATGAACCATTATGATGACGTAGCACACAAAAAAGTCGTACACACAATTTCGCTCCATTTTGATTTCTGATTACTCTAGTAAAAGCAGCCTAAGACGAACAAAACACTGTGCAAATTCCGAAAAGATATGAAACTGCGGCTGACGAAGTAGTTTACATTGATAAGCAACATGGAAATAACTTGCGTCAAGGAATTCCAACAACAGCCATGAACAGCACCAATGTGACGTAAAGCACAGATCAAGTCTAGACGTTGGAAGGTCGCATTCACAACACTTGATTTGTCAAAAATGGACTGTTGTCGGCGTACAACATCGCTTTAGCGGCGCAGATGTAATAAGAAGATCATCACTTTTACTTTAACGCAGAAAAGTACAACGGAGAACCGAAATTAAGCAGATTCCGAATGCACTTACTGCAGCGATCAAGAGAACGTGACCTAGATCACACCATCTTTACAACGGAAATCAATATATGGAGCTCATTCTGACCTATGGAAGCGAATCATGGAGAGTAAACAAAGAAATAAAAAGACGATTAGAGACCACAAAAATGGGATTTCTCAGAAGAGTGATGAAAGTTCCCTGGACAGTTAAAAATGCCAACGAGGAAATTCTCATAGAGGCCAGTAAAAATAGGGAGCTCCTAAAATTATCAGAAAAAAACAATCAACATTTTTCGGGCACATCATTAGAAGAGGAAAGTTAGAATACTTGGTTACAACAGGCAAAATAAAAGGAAAGAGAGATCGCGGACGACAAAGAGAGAATATACTTTATAGACAGTTTGGTGTCATGACATGCAAAACAGTCAACAACAGAATTGATACGATGCACAGTGGATAGAAGATTGTGGAAGGACATGATCGCCTATGCCAACCGGTATGACACATGATGATGATGATTATTATTTGTATAGGCTCTGATACTACCTGCTAAGTATTCTCTCTTACCTGTACAACGTCGGATCGAATTGATCCGTACTGGGATGCTCCGTGTACATGTGTCGTCATCAAGACATTTGGTCCCTGTTTGTTCCAGAAATACGTTTAAATGTGTTTACTGCAGTGGACATCCATGTAAGACTATGGTCCTTAGTCCATTGTAAGACGAGTTGCATATTGACAAGCACTGAGCTCGTTGCTTTTTGCATATAATTGTTGTATTATGTATTATTATTATTTGTTGTTGTTAGGATCAACATCACTGCACACTGGAGGAATCCATATGATGTTTGTACTAGTTTCTTCCCAATACTGTATTTATTCATTGTATCTCATATATTGATGGGCACTGTCAAATACATACTTCAAGTTAAAGAACATGTTGCTGATACTTTCTAAATGTTGTGATTGTTTTTCTGTTAGCAGAATACTCAAGTCAGACATCTTATCTATAACGCTCCTGATGTTGTTTGCAACCAGTCTACATCAGCAATGATTAACTAGTTTAAATATATTGGGGTAATTGTGTGCCAGACTTTGCTGACATGTCTAATGAGGTTAAAACAATGAATTAGCGGAATGTCAAATCCGGCACAAACTAATGTCGTACATACCAATGTAAATTAAATACGGGAGTCAAAACGTTGCATTTCCTTGTAAAGCAGAAAATAAATGGAAAGATTGAAAATAGAGGGATAGAAAGAGAGATTGAGCCGGAAGGATAGAGATTGAGTCTTAGGGATTAAGAGTGAAACTGAGGGATAGAGGGATAGAGAGTGAGACAGAGGGATAGAGAGAGGGTAAGGCAGGGGGAAAGAGAGATTGATACAGAGTTATATAGAAGATAGAGAGGGATAGAGAGCGAGACAGATGGATAGAGAGAAGGTGAGACAGGTGTTAGAGAAGAGAGAGAGAGATAGAGAGTGAGTCATGGATGTAGAGAGAATGAGACCGAGTGGTACAGAGAGTAGGAGTGAGAGAATGAGTGAGGCAGAGGGATAGAGAAGAGAGGGAGTGAGACAGAATGATAGCGAGAACGAGAGAGACACAGGGATAGAGAGAGAGAGTGAGACAAGGGATGAAAAAGAGAGCGAGAGAGAGTGGAGGGTGAGTGGAGGGAGAGATAGGAATATATCACATCAACCAATGATAAAGATTAAACATGCGACATGTTTGAACCTTCCTACCGACATGTTTAACCCTTCCTACCGACATGTTTAACCCTTTCTACCGACATGTTTAACCCTTCCTACCGACATGTTTAACCCTTCCTACCGACATGTTTAACCCTTCCTACCGACATATTTAACCCTTCCTACCGACATGTTTAACCCTTCCTACTGACAGGTTAACCCTTCCTACCGACATGTTGGACCCTTCCTACCGACATGTTTAACCCTTCCTACCGACATGTTTGACACTTCCTACCGACATGTTTAACCCTTTCTACCGACATGTTTAACCCTTCCTACCGACATGTTTAACCCTTCCAACCGACATGTTTAACCGTTCCTACCGACTAGTTTGACCCTTCCTACCGACATGTTTGACCCTTCCTACCGACATGTTTAACCCTTCCTACCGACATGTTTAACCCTTCCTACCGACATGTTTGACCCTTCCTACCGACATGTATAACCCTTCCTACCGAAATGTTTCACCGTCCCTACCGACATGTTTATCCCTTCCTACCGACATATTTAACCCTTCCTACCGACATGTTTAACCCTTCCTACCGACATGTTTAACCCTTCCTACCGACATGTTAACCCTTCCTACCGACATGTTTAACCCTTCCTACCGACATGTTTGACCCTTCCTACCGACATGTTTAACCATTCCTACCGACATGTTTAACCCTTCCTACCGACATGTTTAACCCTTCCTACCGACATGTTTAACCCTTCCTACCGACATGTTTAACCGTTCTTACCAACATATTAACGCTTCCTACCGACATGTTTAACCCTTCCTACCGACATGTTTAACCCTTCCTACCGACATGTTTAACCCTTCCTATCGACATGTTTGACCCTTCCTACCGACATGTTTAACCGTTCCTACCAACATGTTTGACCCTTCTTATCGACATGTTTAACCCTTCCTACCGACATGTTTAACCGTTCCTAGCGACATGTTTGACCCTTCCTATCGACATGTTTGACCCTTCCTACCGACATGTTTGACCTTCCTACCGACATGTTTAACCCTTCCTACCGACATGTTTAACCTTTCCTACCGACTTGTTGACTTCCGTTTCCAAGATGGCGGAACTGAGTCACGTTCTCTCTATCGCTGCAGAAATTCCGTTGGATTCTTATCAACTTCGGGTTTCCGTTCCAATTTACTGCATTCCAGTCGAAATGATGTTCTACTTGTTATATCTGAGCCATTGAATTGGCGTTGCACGCACAGCAATGCTCCGTTTTGACAATTCAAGTGTTGTGAATGCGCCTTCCAACGTCAAATGTTGATCTGCGTTTTACGTCACACAAAGTGCTGTTCAGTGACCATTTGATGGAGATGGTTGACGCAAGTTATTTACAAGTTACAACGCATTAATGTGGTGGGCTCCGTCAAGTCAGTCAAGTCAGCGTCTTTGGGAAGTTTGTACCATGTTTCGTTCGTTGTAGACTGCATTCAGTAGAGTAATCATGAATACATGGGCGCAGACATTTTGTGCGTGCTACGTCATCATAATGGATCATCGTTGGCCCAAGACCGACCATGCGCTAATCTTGCGATCTTGCGTTTGGTGTGCATAGGGGATAATCTGAAGACGAACTGTGTTTTGTATGTTCGGAGTTGGAGTTAAACACGATGTCCTAACATCATCAAGCGCCATACATTTACTATGACGATCATCATTTTCAGGAGGACGTGATCTTCCGGGCAATGTGATGGATAGGCGGCAGGAACCATTGAAGACTATGTCTGCAAAGTGTTCCTTGTTGCAGTTTCCTCATGTTCCAAGTCCGGCTTGTTGCAGGAGCTACTGAGTTAAGTGCTCTGTGCACACCGTGAGCTGTGTGTCTCATCCATTTTGATCATGTTCCGATACTCCAATTGTGTACGATGAATGATGGTATCGTATGACAGGGAACAGTTGGCTGTGTTCACTTTCTGTGCGGTTTCGCCTTATGTCTTTTGGCGTGTGCTGAGACTGCTATGATGGGGACTACAGTTACCTTTCTTTGTTTGGAAGATGAGTTATAATTCGGATGATTCCACTGGCACGGGCGGTTGAGCAATTATGGATTTTAATTCGCTTGCAGTGATACCGAGGCCTTCCATAACCAATAACCAATGTTTAACACTTCCTACCTACATGTTTAACCCTTCCTACCGACATGTTTGATCCTTCCTACCGACATGTTTGACCCTTCCTACCGACACGTTTAACCCTTCCTACCGACATGTTTAACCCTTCCTATCGACATGTTTAACCCTTCCTACGGACATGTTTAACCCTTCCTACCGACATGTTTAAACTTCCTACCGACATGTTTGACCCTTCCTACCGACATGTTTAACCCTTCCTACCTACATGTTTAACCCTTCCTACCGACATGTTTAACCCTACCTACCGACATGTTTAACCCTTCCTACCGACATGTTTAACCCTTCCTACCTACATGTTTAACCCTTCCTACCGACATGTTTAACCTTTCCTACCGACATGTTTAACCCTTCCTACCGACATGTTTAACCCTTCCTACCGACATGTTTAACCCTTCCTACCGACATGTTTGACACTTCCCACCGACATGTTTAAGTATGATCGTTTTTTTTAATAAAGAAGATGAACCTGCCATTATTGATTGTTAAAGACAAGAAAAGTGATCAATTAAAGCAGATATTACGTGAGAAGAATTCTCTCAACACGACACACATCACATGTCAGTAATTGTACAAATCACAGTCTGTGTAACCTTAATCAATGCGTTAGTTATTTTGTCCACAAGTCTTGAAAATAACATTCACGATAAGTAATGGCAGTGATAATATTATGTTGTGAAGTTTGAAGCGTTGCATCTCAGAGTCAACCGTCAGTCGGTGATGTGGTGTTAACCTTGATTATAACTTATGTTCCTTAGAAAATGATTCATTGACATTTAAACTTTGGTACGATACTACGAGTTCTTCTGCTTCGGACGGGTTTCTTTGCTATGACACCAAGCTATCCAGTATCTTCTCTCTTTGTCCTCTGCTATATCTCTTTCCCTGTACTTTGCCAGTTGTAACCAAGTATTCGAACTTTCCACTTCTCATGATGTGTCCGAAAAATGTTGATTGTTTCTTTCTGATGCTTCTTAGGAACTCCATTTTTGTGTTGATCTCTTTGAGAATTTCCTCGTTGGTCTATTTAGCTATCCCGGGAACTCTTAACATTCTTCTTAGAAATACCATCTCTCTGGCTTCTAACCGTCTTTTCATTTATTTTCCTGCTGTCCGTTGTCCGCTTCTATAGGTCAAAATTGGCTCTATGTAGCACAGATGAACACTCTTTCTCACTTCTATTGACATAGATTTGCATAAGACGTTTTTTTCATTTTCTGAAATGCTTTTTTGGTCTGAACTATTCTGCTTTTTATTTCTGTGGTGCATACAATTATACAGAATTTAAAATAGAGAGATAGTGTGAGGCGACACATATGAGTTACTGATCTACTAACACTGCGTGGAGCCGCGATAACTCATTGGTTAGTGAACTGGACTACAAAGGACAAGAGGTAGGGTTCGATCCCAACCGACGACTTGCTGTTCACCCAGCCTTAAATGGGCACCCGATTTTTTTCTTGGAATGTAAAGCGGCACGGGCTTTAATATACCGACCACATTACCCCAAAAATCATATGCTGATGGTCTGTAAAATTTATGATCACTAACGTATTCCCTATACGTCACTTGGCGTGACAGGGGTACTTAGTAACACAGCGTGGTCCAAACTTTTGTTACCCGAGGGTCAAACAGAATATATATATCGCTAAGATTAAACAATCAATCACCGCGGCTTATAGGAGAAATTTCTTTACACTTGTACTCGCGCTCGATGCTCTGGTCAGTATCAAGATAAACGTTAACACTATGGAGAGAATAATTAACAGTATCAAGATAATCGTTAACACTATGAAGAGGATCGTTAACGCTATGGAGAGAATCGTTAACACTATGGGGACAATAATTAACAGCATCGAGAGAATCGTTAACACTATGAAGAGAATCGTTAACACTATAGAGAGAATCGCCCTAATTGGTGAGGTTAGCGTTACCGTGTTATCGTTATTAATGAGGGTTTCCATCTTACCTTAGTAACATTTATACATGCTACCTTTCTGAACAAGCTCGTGCGCCTTATCTATACAGCAAAGAGTCCTCAACACGGACTATACAACCTACATAAGGATACTTCTTTATCGATGAAATTCTAGAGCACTTTTCAAAACTAGGGCCATATTTCTACACAAGGCAACGTGCTTGGTTACGTTTATAAACATAAGAGAATCTGTATCATTCTCATGATAAAACATGAAACATACTAACATACAATGGGGACGAATTCAGTGAACGATTTTATTTATCATGAAAGAAAGAATTATATGATTTTGCAATCAGAATGAGAACTAACCTACACCATGAGCAGAATCACCGAGTTAATTGGCTTTTAGAGAACGTTGCCGGGATCTCAACCTGACGAAATCTCCGTCTCTAGTCAGGTCTCCCACTTCCTCTGTTGTCACGTGGAATGATTTTGCAAATGTGTAAGAGCTACACAAATGCTATGTGCATGACTGTGTGAGAGAGATAACTTTAGATTATAAGCTTAGGAGAGTTATTTCGTGAATTAGTCACGGGAGAGGAGTTGGGGTGTGGGGTATCATTAGAACAGTTGTCAGATTCGTAGAGGTTCAAAATTGTCTCGTTAAAGTACCATTTTAGATGTCGAGAGATAACGTCTTTATGTTATCAAGTCACGATTTAGGACTTAGGGAAGTTCAAGGCTATATGACGTTATAGTTTTTACTTCGCCCTCCGATTTGGTATTCATTTCCCATGTGTTACTGGGGCCTCATTATGAGGGAGTAAAGAATAGTGACACTGTGACCTTCCAGGCATGTCGTAAGAGACGACTAAGGATATTAATTGATGGCTTGATAAGCTGTCATTGTAAAAAGTATTGTTATGGAAACAGAGCCATAGATTTTGGATGCAGTGATCTCTCTAATATGTGAATTTTGGCACGCAAGGTTTCTGTTTTTGAGATTATGGTTCTGCCCTATGTGCCGTCTTCGGCTCAAAGGGACAATAGATAGATAGATAGATATTTCGAGGTAACAGCACGTTGACAATATTGAATTTGTTGAGTTCTTCTCGTAACTTACTCCAATTATTATAAGCTCACTGGTATCCTAAACAGGTAGGTGTAGTATTTGAGGACATTTGTTGCTAGTAATGACCTAAAGTTTCTATTTGCTTAACATATTAGCTCACTTAGCGATTTGTACCTACAGAATAGAAGGTTGTTTGAGTCTACAGAAATGTGGTTTTGCAGAGGAATACTTATAATATCAAGGGCATCTAAATGAAGAGTTTCGGAGGACGTTCAAACGAGGCAAAAGCAAAACTAAATCTTATTTCCTACATTTAAAACGGGAACAAAAGTCTTTTTTGTAGTCCTAGATGGAATCAATTGAAAAAGTATATAAATTACAAATTTATCGATATCACGTTGTGAAGGTGCATTAAGACCTAGACTAGCAGGCACGGTACTAGATGATGATGATAGAGTACCTGACTCCTAGACTTCCAGTTGGCGACTGTTTTCTTCTATTTTCTCTGGAATCTGTCGCAGGATCCTCATGTTCGGTTCCGCGGAACCACTTAACGATAGTGAATCTTCCAGAAGCGTGAATTGACAAAAACCAGATCATCCAGCATCCAAGTGACCAGCATCCACATCCAGCATCCAAATGACCAGCATCCACATCCAGCATCGAAATGACCAGCTCTGACTATATGCATCGTACCTGCAGAATAACACGATCTTCTAGAATCGAAATTGGCAATGACCTCACTACATACAAGAGATCTGCAAAAAGTCTGATTCAAATGACGTCATCGCAAGTGACAAGCGACTATTTTGTCTGAGTTTCAGTTCTGATGGTTTTGGTACATATTTTTGATCTAAAAAAAACAATAACATCCTGGAAGTTACTTGTTCAGGCGATGATAGAGAGTTATGGCGCTTGAGTGTTAGAATGGGGAAACAAACAATAGGTCAAAATGGTGAATGAGACAGGGAATAGATGAATAAATAAACAGACTATGTATCAAGGTTGCACGCAAAGCGTGACGTAGGTGTAGCCAGGTTTCTTTCTCAATGTTAAACACGCAGAAGGATGAGCGAACGAGCGTTTTCTTGTGAGAGGTTACAGCTCCGTTGGTTGATCAATGAGGACGTAGTGACACAGTCCAGGTGAAGGAAGGGAAGTAATTTAAAGGAGATAAATAGTTAGTTGTAGATTTTGAGACTATTTTAGGACTTGATTAAAGCAACGAGTGAGATATAAATTTGCCCGTTCTAAAAAGAGATATGGGGTTAAGTATGTTGTATTTGTATTGTATTATATTAGTCAACAAGAGTGAGATGTGAAGCTTGCTATGGTGTGAAATCTGTCAATATTATGACGTCATTGTGCATCTTTCAACTACTGCCACCATCGACGTGTCAAATTTAACAATAATTTGGTGTTCAGCTTTATTTGTTCTGCTCAATGTCGTCCTGTACTTGTAGTTGGCTACCAAGATCTTAACATAATTTAGGGAGCAGAGACAGGCAGTGAAGAGCTGTCTAGAAAACTACAGAACGAGAAATTCATGTTCCAGTGCCACCACACTCAAGATCAGACTTCTACTTGACAAATGAATAACAAGATCTTCCACGAGATAGCAATTTGTTTATTCATTTCATTCTCTGATGTTCACAATCCAATCTACAATCTTTCTCTCTCGCTCTCTCGCTCTCTCTCTCTCTCTCTCTCTCTCTCTCTCTCTCTGCGATCAGGAGAGAATAGTATGATATTTTGTAGTTAAATGGAAAAAGAGAAGGAATGAATGAAATCATAAAAGAGAATAAATCTTAGAAAGAAGAAATCTGAAGTGAAGTTCCTGGTGGTCTGTGACTATAAAATGCATTAAATCGGAGTTCATGGTAAAGGAAAGTTTGAGAAGTACAGGAATAGGAGATCAAAGATCATCATAGCTGCTTCATGTCCTTAGAGTTGTATATATGGCCTTTTCTAATCTGTACAGATAGTTGAAAGCAGGCTGATGTCAGTCTTCAATAATAACTTTGAATATACATGAAAACCCTGTGATGCCATCCCATAATTTGTATCGTTACAGTAAAGTAACACAGAAGTTGCTGTTTCAAACTTGTGGATCAGGCAGGACTCAACAAACCAATGTTTTGACTCTTAAAGGTCTTTGGTTGAAGACAGACATTTGTGAATTTGATTGCGAGTCTAAAAATTAATGACATATTTTTAGTTTATTTTATTTACTTTTGGGGGTTTGTTTTCAGCTGAAAATGGAAGTCGTCCTATATATATATATCTACCACAAGTCCCTGAAGGTTTGAGACCTCTATATATTCTATCTACTCATGTCTAGGACAGTAGATCCATACAAGTCCCTGAAGGTTTGAGACCTCTATATATTCTATCTACCACAAGTCCCTGAAGGTTTGCGACATCTATATATTCTATCTACTCATGTCTAGGACAGTAGATCCATACAAGTCCCTGAAGGTTTGAGACCTCTATATATTCTATCTACTCATGTCTAGGACAGTAGAACTACATCCCTTATGTTTCACCTGTCCAATCTTGCCTCTATCATCTGTGTTTGAAGCCATCTCAAGCATATACTCTGATAGTATATTGTCTTGTCCTGGTGCCCCAACATTGCTCGTATACCACCCAGAGTGTTTAGCTTCCAACCGTTGATTGTCTTGTTCTGGTGTCCCAACATTGCTCGTATACCACCCAGAGTGTTTAGCTTCCAACCGTTGATTGTCTTGTTCTGGTGTCCCAACATTGCTCGTATACCACCAAGAGTGTTTAGCTTCCAACCGTTGATTGTCTTGTTCTGGTGTCCCAACATTGCTCGTATACCGCCCAAGAGTGTTTAGCTTCCAACCGTTTTTACTTCCTGCTGTATCTGAAAGTCCAATTTTGTAGAAGTGAACAAGCTTTGATCTTTCAACTTTGTTCGAGAACTCGCTCATTCTTAGGTCAAAGGAGTACACGTGACAGTCATACACATGTGCAGCATCATCGTCGAAAGAGCAGTCGTAGTTGATATACAGCCATACACATGTGCAACATTATCGTCGAACGAGAAGCCGTAGTTGATATACAGCCATACACATATGCAACATCACCGTAGAACGAGAAGCCGTAGTTGATATACAGCCATACACATATGCAACATCACCGTAGAACGAGAAGCCGTAGTTGATATACAGCCATACACATATGCAACATCACCGTAGAACGAGAAGTCGTTGTTGATACCGAAATAATAAATGATACATGGTTGTCTTGAGCGCACGTCAAGATCGTCACATATCTCCGAGCCGCCATCTTAAATTTTCCCCATACGTAACTTCCTGCGACAGACAACGTCTGTGTCTATGTTGTCTGTGTCTATGTTGTCTGTGTCTATGTTGTCTGTGTCTATGTTGTCTGTGTCTATGTTGTCTGTGTCTATGTTGTCTGTGTATGAGTGGATAATTAACCGAAGATCATCCACGCTGAGTTTGGACAAATCAGAGTTTTTCAGGTTTGCAACTTTCCCTTTCTGACGAAGAACTGAAAGATCTTTGTTGTAAGCCACTTCATTATCAACAACTTCATCGTCCACAGACATTATCTGAGGCGTGATTACTTTCTTGGAAGTCCAGCCACAGTAATCCCGCGACATACTTAAAATGAATATTGAAAGCGTTGAATGATCGTCAATCTTAGAGATGTGCAAATCTGGCCAACTGAATGTAATTAAGCAGCTGATGGTTGAGTATCACGTGACTGATGTTTCACTAGAGTATCTATTACCAAAACTTCAAGCATTGCGGTCCATTGAGAAAGCTGGATTTAAACGATATGACGTACATATAAATCCCGGGTGTGCTAAAAGGATCGAAGGGTTTCCAATCATAAGGAGTAAATGTTACGAAGTCCATTATATACTCAGATAACTTTGTTAACGACTATTTGCTTATATTAACATGTGCTACTATTATTTATTTATTTATTTAAATAATTAATTCTTTAATTCTTTCAGCACGGAAAGGTTATGATCAGTTTAGCGGGAGAGATTTCGGAAACAAAAATTGTTCATGTCTTGAAATATTAATCTACATATTTATCTACCACATACCATATTATATGTGAATGTTTGGATGATTGAACAAGGAATTAAATTTCACCAATGGACTTCCGTTGTAAAGATGGTGGATCTAGTCACGTTCTCTCGATCGCTGCAGAAAGTACATTCGGGATCTGATTAATTTCGGTTCTCCGTTGTACTTTTCTGCGTTAAAGTATAAATGATGATCTACTTATACATCTGTGCCGCTAAAGCGAAGTTGTGCGCCGGCAACAGTCCATTTTTGACAAGTCATGTGTTGTGAATACGACCTTCCAACGTTTAGATTTGATCTGCGCTTTACGTCACATTGGTACTGTTCATGATCGTTGTTGGAATTCCTTGACGCAAGTTATTTCCATGTTACTTATTAATATAAAGTACTTCGTAAGCCACAGTTTTATCTCTTTAGGAAATTTGCACCGTGTTTTGTTTGTCGTAAGCTGCTTTCATTAGAGTAATTAGGAATCTAAAGGGAACGACATTATGTGCACGACATTTTTGTGTGCTACGTCATCGTAATGGCTCATCATACATCCATAGACCGGCCGTACGATAATCTTACGGTCTGTTGTTTGATGTGCGATGGGGTCTAATCTGACGATTAACTGTATGTCTATATGTTCGGAATTGGAGTCAACAACGATGGCCTAACATCATTAAGTGCTATACATTTTTTTTTAATACGACGATCAACATTTTCAAAGGAAGTGAACTTCCGGTATATGGTGGATAGGCGGCGGGAACAATTGAAGGCTATGCATGAAAAGTGTTCCTTGTTGCAGTTTCCTCATATTCCAAGTCCGGCTTGTTGCAGGAGCTACTGAGTTAAGTGCTCTGAGCACACCGTGAGCTGTGTGTCTCATCCGTTTTGATCATGTTTCGATATTCCAATTGTTTACGATGAATGATGATATCGTATGACAGGGAACAGTTGGCTGTGTTCACTTTCTGCGCAGTTTCTCCTTATGTCTTTTGGCGTGTGCTGAAACTGCTACGATGGGGACTACAGTTACCTTTCTTTGTTTGGGAAATGAGATATTAATTCGGATGATTACGCTGGCACGGGCAGTTGAGCAATTAGGGATTTTAATTCGTTTGCTGTGATACCAAGGCCTTCCATAACCAAATCTTTTTGTGTGTCTGTGTTTAGTGATATCTCATATCTCAATGTGTATATGTGTTAGTCATGTGTCATATCTTTGTGTGTGCATGTCCGTGTTAGTCATATCTCATATCTTTGTGTGCATGTCTATGTTAGTCACATCTCAAACCTTTGTGTGTGCATGTCTATGTTAGTCATGTCTCATATGAGAGACGTAAACCTGGGAGGGCTGACCATCTAAGGGCAGAATCCCCCTACAGAAAAGACAATCTGCTGCTTTGCAGGAAGATTGGTGACAATCAAAGGCTAAGGAAAGCAAATCTGAATAAAATGCTGGCTGAAATCGGATGCCCTGGGCCACTGGCGCAGAACATAGTACAACGTTTTAACAGGTATTCAATCAGAGTGGATCTAATAGACTCTAATTATGATGTTCTGTCTGTGGGGTCGATCAATTCACTTAAACAGACAGCTGTCTTCATGTTTTAGAGTCTGTAATCCTATATCTGTAAATTACTCAGCTAGACTAATCATATAACAACTAAGGAGACTGCCTGCTAACTGCTGAGTACTTCTAAATACTTGATTGTTAACTGTTCTGCTCTGATTGCTCCGTTGAACGTTGAGTGCCTTCTAAGTTTATATTTACCCCTATTTGCTATTCCAAGTTCCCTCACTCGGGGGCCAATCAAATTCTGCCACTCTAATTTCCTTTGTCTCCTAGTTGCTACACAAATACGTCACACCTGTTAAAACAATACGTCACCTCTTTTCCCCCTTCTAGAAATGTTCTAACCGCAGCACCGTGAACACTTCATGTACCTATGTTATATTTCCATACTTTTCACACTTTCTACTTTCTTCGGAGGCGAAGGCGCGCCTCCCAGCACCAGAGCTGGAAGTTGTCAGCGACCCACAGCTGATGGCTTGCGCCAGGATCGGTGAACCAAAACCATCCAGACTCTGCTCCACCTCTCCGCGGTGCCTCCAGTAACAGACTAACCTGTTTAGTCTGGCCAAGCGTGCAGGGATCGAAGAGGGAAGACAACCCGGTACTCAAAAATTTCGTGCTGAAATCGGATGTATTGGGCCGAAAGGCGCAAATATAACAAATATACTGCAAACCACAGCACAGCGCAGACACGTCCACTACGTCCTTGTAAGGGCGGATGATGAAGAGGAATATTCTAGTCTATCATGATACTCTAGAATACTTTAGTCATCGGGCGAACGCAACCAACCAACCAACTAACCAACACTTTCTACAATCCCCTGTTTCACCACTACAGTCGTATCTACCGGTGAAGGAGAGAGAACTGGTAACGGTGCCTGATAAGAGTCATACCTACCGGTGAAGTGAGAGAACTGGTAACGGTGCCTGATAAGAGTCATACCTACCGGTGAAGTGAGAGAACTGGTAACGGTGCCTGATAAGAGTCATACCTACCGGTGAAGGGGAGAGAACTGGTAACGGTGCCTGATAAGAGTCATACCTACCGGTGAAGTGAGAGAACTGGTAACGGTGCCTGATAAGAGTCATACCTACCGGTGAAGTGAGAGAACTGGTAACGGTGCCTGATAAGAGTCATACCTACCGGTGAAGGGGAGAGAACTGGTAACGGTGCCTGATAAGAGTCATACCTACCGGTGAAGTGAGAGAACTGGTAACGGTGCCTGATAAGAGTCATACCTACTGGTGAAGTGAGAGAACTGGTAACGGTGCCTGATATCAGATCAGATATTGAAGTGCAGATGTGATCTAGTTTGGGAAATATTATAAATTGCATCTTGAATCTATATGCCGTTACACTGACCGTCACATTCTCCGGCCGTATGGGAGGCGTTGTCTCTGCGGTTATACAGCCAATGAAGAGTTATGTGACTCATCATTATAAGTGAAGCCATAGAAAGGGTAAGGCTTATTTTCGTTTCATAGACACACATGGACACACATGTCTACGAAAACATTCACACAAAAACAAACAAATACTTCGAAAAGAACATATAAACATGTACATATATACTCATAAAATGGTACTTGCTTGGACACGAACACAAACATACCCATACGCACATAGATATACGGACACAGACTTGCTTCAATGGACGCATACATACATACATACATACATACATACATACATACATACATACATACATACATACATACATGCATGAATACATACATACATACATACAAACATACATACATACATACATACATACATACATACATACATACATACATACATACATACACTCAAACACAAGGACACACACATAGATACACACAGTAACACGACAGCATGTACAGGCATAAACATACACTAGACATTAACGCATACTGAACACATCATATGGAAGGCACATATCTGCCCAGGTTAACATTGAGTCGGCAGTAACATTAGTGATAACTGACATTAATAACCATGGCATTTGTTGCGTTCTGGCATTATTTGCAGGGGAAGATAATTGCATTTGTCATTTAGTACTTTTTTATTCCAGAATTGTGTTGATGTCACAATTTCATCTTTTACTTCTTCTTTGCCATTATTTTCTTCTTCCTTTTCATCCAGCAGCATTTGCTATTCAATTAGAAAGAAGAACTGGTCGACGCGCTTCATGTCTTCTTTGCTTTTCCATATTTTGCTCGACAAACCTGTTTCTTTAGGCCAACAATTCAATCTCTGGTCGTTGAGGTTGTCTGTGAATGTCCAGGGACTGCTTACATGTTCTGCTGTCACCGAGGCAGAGTCTCAAAGACAATTTTTGTTCAAGTTGTGCTCTGAGACAATATGTCGTGTTCTTAGTATGAAAACTGAATCTGCTCAAAGCCATCTATATATTTCCAAGGATTCCGGGCTGGCAGAAAATTCCCGGAAAACCTCCAACAAGCATGACGTTTTTAGCTTTGCGAGCAGGGGCGGTTGTGAGTAGAATGACATCAGCCGAGATGGTAGATAACGTCACACTAGTTGGGGGTAAAGATAAAAGTAAAGTACGAGACTTGAATCGGCGTCTTAGCACGCGAGTTTTTAACCATATGTGCTCGGTACATAGAAGTGTTCGGAGACTTCTGGATAGTGTCGCTTCAAGTATCGAAACTCACATTGCGAGGTGGCATTCCTCACCTTCCCAGAGTAAAACTCTGGTGCCCATTTCTGTCAGCGGCTGGGTCGACCGTTGGGGTATTTTTTTTCCAACAACGACTGCAACTCACACTGCTTCCAGAAGTTAACGTGGGTTGTCCGAACGTCATTCACCCAGTCGGGTGGTTTTCCCAAATAACTACCAAGGTCCCCTAGTCGGAGGGGTTTCGGGTTTTATGTTCAGCCCTTCGACCTATAAGTCTATATATGGCTTTGGTTTGCTCTTGTCTTCTGAGCTTGTTTATATTGTCTTGTGTTGACCCATATATTCAATTCACTTCTCTACATTACAATTATTATTCTCTTTATAGAATTATATTTGCTTCAGTGAGAGAGGGTATATAGTCTAAACCGTATATAGCGAGCTAGCTCAGCGATAAAGTGAATATGAGCCTGAACTCAAGCTGGAATAATGGATACCTAACTCAGTGAGTTTCAGAAGGTAAATAAAGCGATGAATAGCATTGGCCACCTTACCAAAAATGATGACGTAGACAAATATTGTGGAGTTTAACACTTAAATCCCCGACGCCACTTAAGAATTAGTTATTGAGTTATTGGCGGGTGATCATCATTGAGTTATTGAGTTAATTGCGGGTAATCATCATTGAGTTATTGAGTTATTTGTGAGTCATCATCATTGCACTCCGAACATGTCCATAGGTGCTTAGATCCCCTCCTCAGCAATTCCCGCAGTGTCCAGCGACTGACGACTCCAGTTCTATGCTGGTTGATAAGTCTTCTTACACGGCCACAAAGTTTCTCATTTCTGGCTGTGCCCATCTTAACTCCCATTTCCATCATCCGAAGAAGTGACGTGGATTTGTGTATGTTGAAGCCCTGTGCTCTTCCCACATCTCGGAAGGCATTGATGATGTCCGCCCGATCCATCGGTTGCCCGTCCTCAACGATAGCGCAGTTAGCCAACCTGTCCGGTCTTTCATTTCCCCGTACTCCCGCATTGTCCAGGGACATAGACAAAGGTGACCTTACGTATTTTGGATTTCTGCAACGACTCTACCCATTGCATGCGTACAAAGCCCGCCTCCACTTTTTTTATCATGCTCATCGAATCACTCAGTATACATGCGTGGGTGTAGTCTTGTGACTCTAACCATTTGAATGCCTTGGTCACTGCCATCACCTCCATTGTCGTGCTACTCGTGGTCACGACGTATGCACCACTGTCTTCTTTGACTATTCTGCCTGCCAAGCGTGCTGTAAATGCCTATGCGCTTCAATGGTGTCGTATTACAGATCCGTCTGTATAGATGACTGCATCTTTCTCATCGGTGTTATCGCAAATGAGACCGTTGACCTCAGCATTAACCACGACCGGGTTCTGTTCCCTACTTTTGCTATTGAGTGTGACAATACACGAGAAAGTCCCTTAGAATGACGTAGGCACCGGTATCCACTCCTCACCAACGCTGATATTGGTAAGCCCACAGACCTGTTTGATGACATCTTCTGCTCGACCCACCCATGATTTGCCTTTTATTAGCCTGGCACCTTTCACTGTTTTGAGCACGTGGTGCAATGGATGCTCTGCATCTATACTAATCTTCAGGTATGCTCGCGCTCCAGATCTTGATTCTGCTGTCGTGTTGTGCCATTCATGCTCTGATGGAGGCGCCAGAATGTGGCGAGCGATTTTTCTGAGCACACTTTTTTATATAAGTCATCCCATTTGGCATCCTTAGCCTGTTTAGCGCATAGTTTAAAGTGCAAAATTTTTTGGTCCACCTCTATTTTGAGACGGTTCAAGAGCTCAGGTTGTGTTATCCATTCCTTCTGGCTATCTGCCATGTCTTAGCTGTTTTTGATATTTGAAGGGATCATGTTATTGTACGCGCTTTCTACTTGATGTAAATCTCGTTGCTTCTTTTGATTCATTGCATTTTGTTACAATTTCTTTATTTGATCACTGATACTCATCTTTGTTGTTGATTGCGCTATTGAACGCGTCAACAAATGGCGGTTTGTTTTCGCCGGTCTGTCGTCAAGGACGCGTAATTCAGTTAATTTATAAAAGGCTCACAGTGTATCCGCGTGCTGCAGAGCTATTTACTGGAGTTGGCCAGTTTATAACGTGGAAACGGGTTCTGGACGGTGCGACTGAGTAAGTGCACGTGAGTCTGGACCATTCACAGCATCGACGATTAGCGACAAAATCATCTATCATAATATGATGACGGTAAGTATTCAGATGCAGCCCAAACGACAACATCGAAGAAGGAAACACGACAGGGCAAGCGTGGTGGCATTAAACTGTCGAAGTGTGAGAGGCTAGGCCTAAAGTATGTGTGCGTTACATATTGGAATGTGTGGGTCCATAAATCAACGACGGCCCATTCTTCATAAGCTACTGTGCGGCGCCGATATAATGGTTTTACAAGAAACTCTTCTTGGTGACAGGACAGTATGTACTCCTGGTTTTCATTGTTTCTACAATAGGCGACACATTGGGCAGGCCATCCTTGTGCGCAACAATATGGTGGCAGCTGAGGTTGATATGTCTGCGTGGGACAATGCAGAATTGCACACAACAATGGCAGAATCTCTTCGAGTTCGATGAAGAGAACGTCATTTTCTGCGGAGACTTTAATGCTAGAGGAAACCAGTGGGGTAACGTCATAACCAACAAGCAGGGAGAAGACCTACAGAACGCACTCATGTCAGTCGATTTAGTGTGCTTGAATGATGGAAGGGCAACAAGAATGGCCACTCGAACAGGGGACTCTGATAGTGTCATAGACCTTGCACTGGTGTCTTCCACCTTCGCACCGGTTTGCAGGTGGAGTGCACTGGGTTTCCACGGAAGTGATCACTATCCTTGTGTCTTCCTAATTGAGAAAAGCAGAAATAGAAGACAGAAAAGAAAGCTCCACTACGAGAAAACAGACCAGGACGTCATTAGCAAAATTAGACATAGGAAACAGAGCGCCCGTCGTAGGAGGCAGGAGAGATGGACGCAGCCACCTTGGTGGAACGTAGAAGTCGAGGAAGCTTGGCGGAGCAAGAGACAAACGGTCAAAACATGGCAGAAAGCCAGAAGGAATGGAAGAACACATCATGAGCTCTTGAAGCGTCTGAAAGTATAGGTCGACCAAAAAATGATGCACTTTAAACTATGCGCTAAGCAGGCTAAGGATGCCAAATGGGATGACTTCTGTAAAAAAGTATGCTCAGAAAAATCGCTAGCCCCACTCTGGTGCCTTCATCAGTGCATGAATGGCACAACACGACACAGAGGCATACCAGACTTTCAGAGCATAGGCCGGATATGACACAAATCTGATGAGAGCAGAGAGAAGGCCCTGCTTGCTCGCTACATTGAGCAGACGGACCAAAGAAATAAGGCTGTAAGAATGAGAATAAGGGAATCGCTGTCAAAATTGTGTAAGGATGTAGTGCTGGAAGAAGATCTCACAATCACAACCGATACAATTCGCACGACACTTAAAAGGTCACACAACACTGCTCCTGGTCCAGATGGTGTTCGGTACGATGACAGGCGATTTAGCTGACGACGACTTGACAAAACTGGTCAATGAGTTTAATGCCAGAATTCGGAGTGGTTAGATTAAGGAGGAGTGGCTACACAGCTATTTACTACCGCTACCGAAGCCAAACAAGGACCACTCTCAGATCAGTGCCTACAGAATCATCACAATGCAGAACACTGCGAGCAAGCTGCTGGAGAAAATAGTTGCCCGTGTCCTCACCTGTCGCCTTGAACAGAAACGCGCATTCCCACCTACACTCGGAGGTTATAGATATAACAAAGAGACATGGCTCAATGCGGCAGTCTTTGCCTATGACGTCTTCGAAGGCTTCCACAGTCGAGAGGAGACATGTGCTGCTGCTATAGATCTGGAGGATGCATACAACAGGGTACAATTTGAATATCACATGCATATGCTTCTCAAACTGGCGGTGAACCCCTTCCTCATTAGACGGATCGCCGCGTCACTATTTCAGAGGAAAGTGGTACTCAGATGTGGAAGTTGGTCTTCCGAGCCAACATCCATTTGTCCTGGGCTGCCACAAGGCTCACCATTATCAGCAGTTCTATTTAACGTGTACACAATAACGATCACAAAACAACAGCTGGATGAGAGGGGAAGAACTATGACTTTTGCTGATGATATTCTGGTATATCGACAGGAAAGAGACAGATTGGGAATCGCCTCCACAATGCAAGACGAACTCGATCGCATTTCTTCCTGGCGTGGGGTTTCAGATGCCTTGGTTAATCCTAATAAAGCATCAGTTTCATGGTTCTCCCTTAACAATCACATCGTTAATAAAACCACACCGGTAGTACGAATGGGAGCTGATGCGGTGGCCAGGGACAAATTGATGACATAACTGGGAGTTAAGTTTGATCGCAACCTGTGTTTTCGGGACCACGTCGACCATGTGATAACAAAATCCCGCAAAGGATTAGCCGCCTTGACGATTTTGCCCGCTGCCAACATCGAGCAGATGCTACTTACTCTTCTGTTCCAGGGATTAGTCCTCGCACCAATCGAGTATGCCCTGGCAATTCTTACTGTCAGTACGACTCAAATTGATAGGCTGGAGAAAATACAAAACGAAGCGATGTACATTATCTTATGATGTACAAGGGACACTCCCTGTGTAGCAATGAGGTATCTTCTTGACTTTCCAGCCATGGATGACAGAATCAAGATCTGGAGAGCACGAGCATATCTGAAGATTAGTACAGATAAAGAGCACCCATTGCACCACGTGCTCAACACAGGGAAAGGTGCCAGGCTAAAAAGAGGTAAATCATGGGTGGGCTGAGCAGAAGATGTCATCAAACAGGTCTGTGGGCTTACCAATCTCAGCGTTTGTGAGGAGTGGATACCGGTGCCTACGTCATTCAAGGGGACTTTCTCATGTATTGTCACACTTGACAGGAAAAGTAGGGAACAGAACCCGGTCGCGGCTAATGCTGTGGTCAACGGTCTCATCTGCTATAACACCAATGAGAAAGATGCAGTCATCTATACAGACGGATCTATTATAGACGACACCAAAGAAGTGCATGGGCATTTACAGCACGCTAAGCAGGCAGAATAGTCAAAGAAGACAGTGGTGCATACGTCGTGACCACAAGTAGCATGACAATGGAGGTGATGGCAGTGACCAAGGCATTCAAATGGTTAGAGTCACAAGACTACACCCACGCATGTATACTGAGTGATTCGATGAGCATGATAAAAAAAAGTGAAGGCGGGCTCTGTACGCATGCAATGGGTAGTGTCGTTGCAGAAATCCAAAATACGTAACGTCACCTTTGTCTCTGTCCCTGGACATTCGGGAGTACGGGGAAATGAAAGAGCGGTCAGGTTGGCTAGCTGTGCTGTCGTTGAGGACGGGAAACCAATGGATCGGGCGGACATCATCAATGCCCTTCGAGATGTGGGAAGAGCACAGGACTTCGACAAACACAGATCCACGTCACTTCTTCGGATGATGGAAATGGGAGTTAAGGTGGGCACAGCCAGAAATGAGAAACTTAGTGGCCGTGTAAGTAGACTTATCAATCAACATAGAACTGGAGTCGTCAGTCGCTGGACACTGAGGGAATTGCTGAGGAGGGGATCTGAGCACCTATGGACATGTTCGGAGTGCAATGATGATGACCCGCAAATAACTCAATAACTCAGTTTGATCATTTATACACAATAAAAGTATATATATACATACAAAAATACATATAAATATAAATATATATATATATATATATATATACACATATACATATATACATACATATATATATGTATATATATATATATATATATATGTATATATATATATATATATATATAGTCTTCTAGAGAAACACAACTTATGATTATAAGGTCAAATTTTTTCCGAAAGAAACAAACGTCACCAGTAAGATACCACCCTGACCAATTATCTGTTACAAGTCATCTCCTACTTACATCAACTGAGGTGAACAACAAGCGGCCAATATGTCTAATTGGGAATGTTTTGCAGTTAACAAAATGTGCGTTTATCCGATATGTTTTTTCACGTATTTTTGTGTGTGCAATAAAGTGAATTGCAAAACCGTGATGCTTCAATAAATACCAAAGCAATGTGGGATTTAGCGAAGTCATTCTTGATCCGTATATTCAATCTAGTTTAACAGAGATCTTTTTTATTGACAGTCTTTCCAGCAGTGTTGTTCGTTGACAGCTGTATAGTGTTTGGTAAGTTAAACGTTATAAACTTCAAATTGTTTGGCCTGATATGGACATTTTTAATCCTTAGTTTAAAATATAAGAAACGTAAACAAATAATAACCAGTCAACTACAATTATTTAAATGTAGCATTTGTTATGTTGCTAGTGATGGTCACGAGTTGACAAGGATTTCATGTTTAGCTGGTCTTGATAAATGTTATTGTTTATTTTATTGCATGTCATTAAGTAAGGTTACCAATAGTCTCGTTACGATAATGTTTTATTTGAACGTTTTCTACATTTACTTTAAGGGACATAACTCTAGGATACTAATCGGTGGTCACAATGTTAGCAACCTAGAGGTATGCTGGTAATACTGTTGTGATCGCTAAAATAAAAATGTGACTAAAATGACTGTCATTACGGTGACGGGAATGTAAAAATATGACTAAAATGACTGTCATTACGGTGACGGAAATGTAAAAATGTGACTAAAATGACTGTCATTACGGTGACGGAAATGTAAAAATGTGACTAAAATGACTGTCATTACTGTGACGGAAATGTAAAATGTACAACGCTTATACAGAAAACAAAAATAGACAAAAGTAATGATTGCAACTAACAAAAAAGACTTTCCACAAAATAAGCACAAATACAGTAAATGAGGAATTAAAAGGAATAGGTCAACTAATTCAAATAATTAGAAGCTTTGTTAACTTTAGATGGTAGATGTTCAAGAGGAATGAGACGCAGAATAACTGAGACAAAGGCTGTTTTCCAAAAAAAAAAAAAAAAAAAACACTAGAAAACAAATTTAGTCAATTTTCAAAAAAAGGACATTAGAAAAATCGTTGTAAAAGGGGTTACTACCAAAAGTGAGCTTTACGAAACATCAGAGGAAGACAATTATTTGTAGATCTTGTAATAGGAAGGGAGTATATGAAGTACTTTAGTAACCATGAATGATGACACATACATGTTTAGATCATAATTAAGCGAGGGCACAGGACAGAGTAATGAATAGACAAATTTACATACAGACAATTAAGAGACCATGTTGAGAAATAAACAGTATGTTAGGAATATTGAACTCACAAACTGAAGGCTAATCACATAGTGGCAGTCAGTAAGGAATGTTGACTACACAAACTGAAGGCTAGTCACATAGTGACAGACTGTAAGGAATGTTGACTACACAAACTGAAGGCTAGTCACATAGTGACAGACTGTAAGGAATGTTGACTACACAAACTGAAAGCTAGTCACATAGTGACAGACTGTAAGGAATGTTGACTACACAAACTGAAGGCTAGTCACATAGTGACAGACTGTAAGGAGTGTTGAACACACAAACTGAAGGTTAGTCACATAGTGACAGTCTGTAAGGAATGTTGAATACACATACTGAAGGCTAGTCACAAAGTGACAGTCTGTTGTAAGGTATGTTGAATACACAAACTGAAGTCTAGTCACATAATGACAGTCTGTATGTAATGTTGAATACACAAATTGAAGGTTAGTCACATAGTGACAGTCTGTAAGGAATGTTGAACACACAAACTGAAGGCTAGTCACATAGTGGCAGTCTGTAAGAAATGTTGAACTCACATACTGAAGGATAGTGACACAGTGGCAGATGGTTAGGAATGGTCACTTTGGAGTTCAGAGAAGAATAGAGCAGTATTAGATGTCATTTTATCTGGAGAAAGAATAGTTATCAGGGAGGTAGAGGTTTAGCAAGAGAGGAAGACACGAAGATCGAGTTATTAGTAACAGATGTGAAATTGACTAGCTGAACTGTAGGAATTTCCAGGGCTTGGCTCTGAAATCTGTCACAATGAGTGGACAAAGAGAAGCAGGAAGTCAGGTTAACTGTCGGTCAAAAGACAGGAGTATAAAATTTGAGAGCAGACTAGATAAGACACACACAGAAATAGCCTCACACTAGGGACCGATAGGCTGTGAGATAATCACAGAAGAACTTCAACTTAGAGAGGAACTAGAACTAGAGAACCAGAATTACAGGAGAGCAGAATTAGACTAGAACAGAACTAGAAATGAGAACTAGGAAGCATAACTAGAAAGTAGAACTACAGGACGAGACTAGATCAGAACTGGAGAGCAGAAACTAGAATTAGAGATCATAATTAGAAGTCACGCACCAGAACAAGAGGACGATAATTATAACGAGAGACAGAGAACTAGAGATAGACACCGACACAGAGCAAGGAGAGATAGGCCAGAGTAAGAACTCGGCCATTGGAGAACGCTAGAAACAAAATGTTTTACTTTCGACGAGTTGATGGACTGTGAACGTTACCAATATTTAAGTGGAATATGATTTATTCTTCTTTGTGTCGTGTGTTCGCGGTTCGACAGGCAAGCACATAGTTTTCGACAACAATGGCGCCGGCCGGGTATATTCAAACCGAATGTGAAAAGTCTGTGACGGTGGATGGGGCGGAAGAATCAGAAATGATCAACGGCCCAGAAAGCGAAAACAGCAAAGTGTGTGGTACACATTAGACATATTCAGTAACACGAAAGACGAATATGGCAGACCACCTTGAAAGAGATTGGAGCCTCATTACGTAGCATTCCAAAGAAAGCTATGGAGAGAAATTCTAACCATTGTTTTAGGAACGAACTAAAAATAACTGCATGGAATGTTGGGACCAAAATTTTACAACTTCTCAATATTCCTGTATGGTGCAGAAACATGGACAGTTGACAAGAAAACAGAACAGAAAATTGAAGCCTTTGAAATGTGGATTTATAGGAGAATAGGTAGAATTGGATGGAAAGAAACGAAAACAAACGAGGAAGTTTTAAAACAACTGAAAAGGAAAGAGAACTACTAAACACAATTAGAAAAAGACAATTGAGATTTTTGGAGCATATTAAAAGACACAACAGCCTAATAAAAGTAATATTTGAAGGAAAAATACAAGGTAACAGGCAGATCAAGACTAACATAGACAAGTAACATCAAAAGATGGACAATTCAATCTATGACAGTCTGCACCATCAAAGCAAGAAATAGAGTGGAATGACACTCCATGGTAGCCAACCTTCGATGCGGAGACGGCACTCAATGATGATGACAATGAGAAACAGAAGACACAGATGAAAGAGAGCTAGATAGAGAGACAGAATAGCCACTATACGAACAGCTGAAGTACAACACTGACGGTAGTGGAAGTGCTTTAGCGGCCAAGACTGTTGATGATCGAACAGGTATTACACAGACGTTATGACATATAGCCAGATAGTATATATATATATATATATATGTAATATAATAAATGAGGACTGATTTGTAACGGACAAAGTTTGTTCATTCTTGAATGTGTAGTGTCGTGTCTTATACCAAGAAATAATCACAACACGGGTATACTTTGTCACAGCTAGAAGACTGAGAGAAGATGATACAGAGGAGGGTCAACAATTTATGAGAATGATTATATAGGAGGCTAACAATAGAAGTGATGAGCAACAGTTGGGATAAGAGGTTGTGGACAGACATGATCATCTACGCCAGTAAGCACGATACTTATTGAAATATAAACATAATAACATTACACGGATATACTAGAGAACATAAATGATAGGGTATGGTTTTTTTTCATTTATTTTGATCAGACCAGGAACCACTTAAACAAACAAGAGGTGAGAGTGATAGCTGAAGCCATCATCCCATTGACTGGCCCTAGATACGATTATCCTGTGTGCTACAGGGGCCTCATTATGAGGGAAGTAGAGAATATTGACACTGTGACCTTCCAAGCATTTCGTAAGAGGCGACTAAGGAGGTTGATCAATGGCTTGACAAGCTGTCATTGTAAAAAATATTGTTATGGAAACAGAGCCATAGATTTTAGAGCAGTGATTTCTGCAATATGTGCCATTTTGGCATGCAAGGTTTCTGTTTTAAAGATTCTGGTTCTGCCCTATGTGCCGTCTTCGGCTCGATAGGACAATCGATAGAAAGATAGATACGACTATTACCATTCTGGCAATGCTGCTGGACATCGTTGAAGGAACTCAATCAGTTCACACGTTAATGCATTCTTTTTTTTTTTAAATTAAGTGAAATTCACGGAAAGGGCAATAACCGCAACATTAATTATTTTTGTGTCGTAAAGGTATGCGTTAGTTTATGAACGTACATACTGAGTTTGAGCCAGGAGTGAGTATGTTCACAAGTGTGTTACAGTAAACAACATCGAGAACAATCAGATTACATATGCTGTCTAATTGCAGTTTTCTTTACCAACACCTACATTTTTGTTCAGAGGAATAGAAAGTTTAAAATGTTCACCGACCCATCAAATGAACGTGTATTTTGCAATCAACGGGAAGAAGTATTTTATCAGTTAAAGCATCTGCCAGTAATTTTTTATCCGTCTCTCAGAAAATAAACATTCCCGTGACCCTATTCCCTCGACACCGCCTCCCACAAAACAACTTTAATTTAGGTGACGCGAAACAGAACAGACTTAACATCGACAATTTGTCTCATTAATATCTCAATCATTTTGTTTCATCAGACTACACACATGTTTCTTCCATTGTGCTCACAGTGTAATCTTGCTTGATTTTCTTCCCATTATTACATTCACATATTTCTAACAATTGTGGCATAGAGGATCTAACATTACTAGAATATAATCAAGAACAAAACCAAAACAATACTGAGATATGAGTATGACACTTTGTTGTAGCAGGAGAGCTCTGCTTTTAGTGTCTGCAAACACAAAACAGGATTGGCATACATCAACCATCCAAAGATGTAGATTTGAGACTGATTGCATAATCTATGTCTGTACTTTACGTAATCAACTGGAGCATTGAAAGGCAGTGACAATCTCACATAAACTTTATCGTTGAAATGCTTTCATTAAATGATCAAACATTGAGAGTTCATGAACTTTCCCTGTCTCCAAGTGTTTAGAAAATCAGTTCAAATATGATGGTGGCTGACGTCGCTAGCCTTTTCAGTGATGCTCATTTTAACATGTTTTTTTTATATGTCAAGGGAAACAATCTCAACCATACAAATGGAACATTTACATAATCTCTAACAGACAAGATAGCTTAAACGAGAACATGTATATACAGTTAATTCCTAATAAGATTTTCTATAAAGGATAGAAGTAACCGTCTTCACCATTGATCTAAAAGAATGTACTTTATCTTTGCTTTTCACTTTATAAACAAATCTCAAATAAAAGCTAGCATGTAGGACTGGCTGGTGTGACAGAGGATGTTGCGTCATTATGTACCAGATCTTGGGTTTGCGAGAGTTAAACAATGTAATAAGAGAGTGGAAGTTAATGGAGTTAACAGTGGAATAACAGAAAGATGTTAAGTTACTCTGCCTCATTGAACACTGGTCAGTTTTGAAGGACATCTTGAGATTGTATGAATAGGCCATAGTCACGTGACCAAACTCTGCGAGCCCTGACTAGAGGATTGGACGAGTCAGTTTCCTCCAGTACCTCGACCAGGAAAGATGTAGTTTAGATCAGTAAATGCGCTAACAGAACAGATGATGGCTGCAACCAGGATAGAGAAGGCTATATAGCTAGAATTGAAGTAGAGAGCTCAGCCAACAAGCAAGAAGCATGAAGTTATACACAAAATGATTTAGATGCTTGGTCCATCTTTGCAGTTTGAAAGTTTGTAGAAGTTCTGTTAGAGGTAGACAGCTAAATACAACTGAGCAGTAAATGTCGTTTTATTTATTTCACAATGGAGTGTATGAGTATGAAGTGATTTGTGATTGCAGGTCTTTGTAAATGTTGTCCTGCGGTGTTACATACCATTAAACCTGTTGGAGTGCTGGTCAATGGAGCCAATTTCTTGAAATATCAAAGCAGTTGTCATTGATTTTGCTGCCCATGAATGTAGCCCATGAATGTAGCCCATGAATGTAGCCCATGAATGTAGCCCATGAATGTATATTCCTGTCTACGAATGTTTGTCCAAGTCAGTAACGTTTATATTAGATTCTAGGAGAACCACTCTGTCTGAAGAGATACGGTTTTACACCAAAACAGTCAGACGACCACCATTGCATAAGAGCCTACCTAGAAAACATTATTTGGCGTATATCTCTATTCAAACAATTGAGGTTCAACGAAAATCTAAAACATGTCGCCACATCTTATAACAGAATGCTTTCATATCTAAACAGCGAGCAACCGTAAAAGCTAACAATACTCTTAACCATCCTGACAGTGATTAACCAGATTTTCACCTTTCTGAAGAGTTCTTGTGATATTGGGGCTAAACAAAATCAACAACTAAATCACAATAAACAGTTGAAACTTGAGAAAGTGTCCACTACTGTTATAATAAAAAAGGAAACGTTTATGTGTTTAATCTGCTGAACTGCCTGTTTCATTCATTGTTCAGATTACCGTCAGCCATGGACCTCATCACAATTCTGGTAACCGCTGTTTCTCTGATTCTCGTCTACCTATGGATTCGAGGACGTCCCGACAGACGACTTCCCCCATTCCCTAGTCGACCACTTCCCATTGTAGGAAACCTACTGTCCATGAAGCACGACACGCGGGCCTTGTTCAAGGCTTGGCAGAGGCAGTGTGGGGACATTTTTAGGTGAGTTGTACACATTCTGTACATCTGTTCATGATCAGGTGAGTTGTTGTACACATTCTGTACATCTGTTTGTTCATGATCAGGTGAGTTGTTGTACACATTCTGTACATCTGTTTGTTCATGATCAGGTGAGTTGTTGTACACATTCTGTACATCTGTTTGTTCATGATCAGGTGAGTTGTTGTACACATTCTGTACATATGTTTGTTCATGATCAGGTGAGTTGTTGTACACATTCTGTACATCTGTTTGTTCGTGATCAGGTGAGTTGTTGTACACATTCTCGCCATCTGTTTGTTCATGATCAGGTGAGTTGTTGTACACATTCTCGCCATCTGTTTGTTCATGATCAGGTGAGTTGTTGTACACATTCTGTACATCTGTTTGTTCATGATCAGGTGAGTTGTTGTACACATTCTCGCCATCTGTTTGTTCATGATCAGGTGAGTTGTTGTACACATTCTGTACATCTGTTTGTTCATGATCAGGTGAGTTGTTGTACACATTCTGTACATCTGTTTGTTCATGATCAGGTGAGTTGTTGTACACATTCTGTACATCTGTTTGTTCGTGATCAGGTGAGTTGTTGGTTGGGTGAGATTTTGGTGGACGCTCCTTTGTTGTATTTGTACATATTCAGTCGAGTGGTTGATTTATATTCAGGTGTACAGTTGGTTCATTTTCAGGTATAGCCTTGGTGCACATTCAGATGAGTAGTTGTTGCATATTAAGGTGAGTAGGTGGTTAATATTAAGGTGCAACGTTGGTGCATATTCAGGTGTGCCATTGGTGTATAATTATGCGAGTAGGTGGTCCATATTCAGGTGAGTAGTGGCCCCCATTCACTTGTAGCATTAGTGCATATTTATGTGAGTTTGTGGTCCATATTCAGGTAAATAGGTAGTTCATATTAAGATGTGCGGTCTGTGTATATCCAGGTGAGTAGGTGGTTCATATTAAGGTGTGCAGTTGATGCGTATACAGGGGAGTGGTTGGTTTATACTCAGGTGTGTCTATGGTACATATACAGGTAAACAGTTGATCTATATTCAGATGTAATGTTAGAATATATTGGGTGAGTGGTAATTTCCTATTTAAGCGTGCTATTAGGTCATATTCAGGTGAGTGTTTTGTTTTTACTGTGGGTGTTTTTTCATGACAATTTGATGAATTTTATCTTAGCTATGGCCTCTGACATTACAGCCGTAGATCTCTTCTGTAGTGGAACCTGTGTCAGAAAAACGTGTTGACAAGACAAATGGATAATAAATAATGTCGGTGCAAATAAGAAAAACTTTGAGTGGGCATCGTTTCAACTTTCTTCTATCTTTTCATAGTCTGTGTAAGATTTTATGATCAGCTCCTTGTCTCGCGTTTTGTGCTCTCAGTTATTTCATTAATCCAGCGTTGTCGGGGTGTGCCCTTTCTTCTTCTCTCCTGTATCTACTGTTGCAGTGACACAGAAACACATGAGATCAAGAAATGGATGAGAACGAGAAATGGATGAGAACTAGAAATGGATGAGATCAAGAAATGGATGAGAACAAGAAATGGATGAGAACAAGAAATGGATGAGATCAAGAAATGGATGAGATCAGGAAATGGAAGAGAACAAGAAATGGATGAGAACAGAAAACTAGTTATCTCTTGATTTTCGTGTGAACAATGCGTTTATCAAGAGGAATAACCACTCTAGTTTGTTACTATCAAATGAATTCATTTTAATTACCTGTCATGCACTTAATTCTGCAATGAGTAAACGTATATATAAGAGATATTTGTGTCTATTTGTGGTATTTGTATTTGCATATAACAATAATTATATCTATAACCTTACATTACATACATGAAGGCATTAACTCCACATATATCACTTTCCTCTAGTCTCTATCTGGGAGGAACTACAGTGATTGTCCTCAACAGTTACGACCTCATCAAGGAAGCTCTGGTCAAGCACGGAGACGTGTTCTCGGACAGACCTCCTGTGTTTTCCGATCAGGTGTTTTCCATGAGTAGTTCTATGTTTCCATGAGTAAATCTATGTTTCTTTGAGTAATTCGATGTTTCTATGTGTAATTCTATGTTTCAATGAAAAGTTCTATATTTGTAGAAATATCATCAGCGACAAATTCATGCTATGTAATGTAAATTGATGTTATGATATGTTATATTATCTACAAGTACTCTCTAAAGTGCAATGTAGACCTGCTTTTGTTTATTTTATGCCACATCATCCGTCCACTTGTGGTCAATGACAAAACATATCGTAATACAATTATCTGTCCATCCTTTTTCTAGACCAATGAAAACGAAACGTCAGCTGCTGTGTGTGTGTTACGGTGGAGAGGTATTCATGAAATTGCCTCTTCACCCCATCTCATGTTGACTTCTTCACCACATCTCATGTTGGCCTCTTCATCACATCTCATGTTGGCTTCTTCATCACATCTCATGTTGGCCTCTTCATCACATCTCATGTTGGCCTCTTCATCACATCTCATGTTGGCCTCTTCATCACATCTCATGTTGGCCTCTTCATCACATCTCCTGTTGACTTCTTCACCACATCTCATGTTGGCCTCTTCATCACTTCTCATTTTGGCTTCTTCATCACTTCTCATTTTGGCCTCTTCATCACTTCTCATTTTGGCCTCTTCATCACTTCTCATTTTGGCCTCTTCATCACATCTCATGTTGGCCTCTTCATCACTTCTCATTTTGGCTTCTTCATCACATCTCATATTGACCTCTTCATGATGTATGATTCGTACACATTTTGGAAAGCATGTGAGATAACAAGTTACCTTAACAAGCACTAAGATTATACGTTGTAGACTTTAAACAAATTGCTGAAGAATGATTCATTCATCATCATTCATAACTGTTTTAAGTGACAACACCACTGAGTATTAGACTGTCTGAGAGAGAGTCATAACACAATTATTTTTGTCTGAAATAAATATATCACAATGATAGAGTTTGTTGAGTATCTTAGAGTTATGGGACTTTTAGAAAAGTGTTCTCAACTCTGGAAAAATGGGCCTAGAATCTATAATTTGCCAAGTTGATTGTGTTCAGGATAAGGTTCACAGATGTAAGTCATTATTCTGTATGAATTATGCTTTTAGTGGGGTAAATTTGTCTTTGACACACACAAAAATAGAATAATTTACTGAAAGTCTTCAAGGAGAGGAAAACAGATGGTAAACAAGACAGTCAGGCAAAGACTAAAGTAGAATGAAAATATCCAGATGGACTGAATACCTATGACAGTATGTACCATTAAGGCAAGAGACAGAGCAAAATGGTGCTCTCCATTGAGGCCACTTTTGATGCGAAGATGGCACAAGGTGATTAATTGAATGACTGTTTGAATGGCGGATCTAGTCCACGTCCTCTCGATCGCTGCTTAAAATGCACACAGGATCTGATTAATTTCGGATCTTCATTGCACTTTTCTGCGTTAAAGTCAAAATGATGATATGCTTGATACATCTGTGTCGCTAAAGCGAGGTCGTAGGCAGATAACAGTCCATTTTTGACGAATCAAGTGTTGTGAGTGAGACCTTCCACCGTCTAGACTTGCGCTGTGCTTCACGTCACATTGGTGCTGTTCATGACCGTTGTTGGAATTCTTTGACGCAAGTTATTAATTATTCCATGTTACACATTAATGTAAACTACCTCGTCAGCCGCAGTTTTGTCTCTTTGGGGAATTTGCTTCGTGTTTTGTTCGTCGTAGGCTGCTTACAATTGAGTAATCAGACAGAAATCTAAAGGGATCGAGATTATTTGTTCGGCGACATTGTTGTGTGCTACGTCATCGTAATGGTTCCCTAAACCGACCGTGCGCAAATCTTACGGTTTGCTGTTTGATGTGCGACGGGGATAATTTAACGACTGACTGTGTGTCTATATGTTCGGAATTGGCGTCATCAAGGATGGCCTAACATCATCAAGTGCTACGACGATCATCATTTTCAAGAGGACGTGACTTACCGGTATTCGGGGATAGGCGGCGGGAACAGTTGGAGGCTGTGCATGAAAGGTGTTCCTTGTTGCAGTTTCCTCATATTACAAGTCGCATGTCTGTGTTAGTCACCTCTAGTGACTCGGGCAGATGGTGCTCGTAAACCTGGGAGGGCCGACCATCTAAGGGCAGAATCCCCCTACAGAAAAGATCATCTGCTGCCTTGCAGGAAGATTGGGGACAATCAAAGGCTAAGGAATGCAAACCTGAACAAAATGCTGGCTGAAATCGGATGCACTGGGCCACTGGCGCAGAACACAGTGCAACGTTTTAACAGGTATTCAATCGGAGTGGACCTAACAGGTTTAAACAGACAGCTGTCTTCGTGCGAGAGTCTGGAGTCCTACTCCGATTGAGTCCTGATCGCAGACAGAGAGAGATTACATCTCATGTTGGCCTATTCACACATTATAATAACTTTTTATAAGCACAACATTTCACAAGTACCTCACTTCTTTTTATGCATTAATCAAAGGCATGTTTGTCTTGTTTTGAGCAGTTTTAACCGTTGACATGCGACTACTTTTATTTCTGACATCTTGTTGCTGTGTTTACATGGTGATCTTTTTTAAAATGAAAAATGCTGAATTCTGGGATTTGTTTATGCTGGCTACAATTTATATATAAGTTAAGTGAAACAGATGTAATACTTTCATATTTAAAACTTTAGTAGTTTCAACAGTGATTCATTACACAGTCTTTTATGTTTCATTATATATCTCATTATTACCAAACAATTTGACACATCAGGAAAATTGCAGCAAGAGTTTTCTTTAATGAACAGATAAATCAACAAAGTATTTTTTAAATACAAACAACATTTCAAACTGACTCAGATTTCATGAACTAACAGAGAAATTAATTCCCAGAAATTTCTTCCGTCAACAGAAATAATAGTTTTTGTCTTCATCAGTCGGGATGTCACTGCGTTGTATTCTGACATTTTGCCATAATTTAAATAAAAAAAGAGAACGAACGGTGATATTCATGTAACATCTGACAACATCATTCTCTCTACTAGTGAGTGCTTCACAAACGTTGATGCTGAAATCAGAGCCATCATCACGACAAAATAAATAATTGGTACTTTAAATTCTACACTGCAACATTTTCAACAGATACGAGATCGGTGCTTGACACACACGAGCAAATAAAAACGTGGAAGTTGAAAGAAACGTAACATGGAGGCAAAAGTTTGAGAGGGACAATAGAAACATGTAAACATGCAGCACAGACTTGCACACTCAACCTGCAATACTGGATCCAACATTGAGAGACAACAGCTGGTCAGAGGAAAAACAAATAAAGATTTAATAACTTCATAGAATGTTCTTTTTTTTACTTTAAATTCTTGAATTTCTTAAACCTAAGACTCTTGCGCCGATTAATGTCAATGTTAGTTAGGGCATGTTATTATCAACTAAACATTTGAAACTCAGATACACGTGATGTTCAATCTTACTACAATCTGACACACTTCAGACAATGTTCTAATTTTATTGAAAGATTGCCCAAACCTCAGTTGATGTGTACAGTTATAGTTTCTTCCATCCACCACTTAAAAGACTTCCGGTGTCATGGCGACTACGTGTTGTCGTTTTTATGATTCGGCTCTTGCTGAGATATTTAAATGATTTACGCGACAGTCTAGTTGTGAAAGTATGTGTTGCTATTCTCCGTTTGGTGTAATGTTTTAATTCTGACTGGAGGATGGACTGTGAACTTTACCGATATTTAAGTGGAATATGATTTATTCTTCTTTGTGTCGTGTGTTCGCGGTTCGATAGGCAAGCACATGGTTCGACAACAATGTCGTCGGTAGTCGGGTGTGTTCAACCCGTATGTGAAAAGTCTGCGACGGTGGAAGGGGCGAATAATTTGAAATAATCAACGGCCCAGAAAGCGAAAACAGCGAAGTCTGTGGTACACATGAGGCATATTCAGAACACGAAAGACGAATATGGCAGACCACCGTGCAAGAGATTGGAGCCTCATCACGTAACATTCCGAAGAAAGCCATGGAGAGAAATTCTAACTACTGTAATGCCATGAAGAAAATACTAACAACAAAACAAATATCAACAGGGCTGAAACTAAGAATGGCAAAATGTTACATCTTCTCAATATTCCTGTATGGTGCAGAAACATGGACATTAGACAAGAAAACAGAACAGAAAATTGAAGCCTTTGAAATGTTGATTTATAGAAGAATATGTAGAATTGGATAGAACAAAAGATAACAAACGATAAAGTTTTAAAACAACTGAAAATAAAAAGAGAACTACTAAATACAATTAAGACAAGACACATGAAATTTTTGGGGCACGTTAAAAGACACAACAGCCTACTAAAAGTAATATTGGAAGGAAAAATACAAGGTAAAAGATGCAGAGGCAGACCAAGAATAACATGGACGAGTAACATCAAAAGATGGTCAAGTCAATCTATGACAGCCTGCACCATCAAAGCAAGAAACAGAGTAGAATGGCGATCCATGGTAGACAACTTTCGTTGCAGAGAAGGCACATGAGGATGATGATGACCACTTAAAAAGAAAACAAGAAACAAATATATCCAATAACAGAAAATTATTCCCATCAAAACAATCGACAGACATATCATTTTATCAATTATAATAAATTTACCAACCGTTACCAACGAACAGGAAGACATGTATTCATTTGAAAATAGACCGTAGACGAGTCAGAAGCATATAAAGAGAATAGAATAATTACTTGGTCATAAAACGAAGAGAGAACAGTTGATACAAGTATAAATATCGAAGTGAACAAAGTACGAGACGGTTTTGAAAGGAAAGCTGCAGCAGCTTTTGATATTTTGAGCTGAAGGGGAACAACGCTGAAGAGAGATATGGTCATCTATGGTAGAAGACAAGGTATTTAATGAAGATGAGACTAAAGCATCAACACAAATATTTACATGTAAGGTACCAAATTATAAATAGTTCAGTAACAATGGAAATTGGACAAAGGGAAAAAGTAGGAGACAATGTATTAATAATCAGTCACGAATGACTGCAAATAAAAGTCATCAATAAAATCAATGAGGGTGTTCCAATGTTTCCTCGCAAGGTCAGCAGGAAAAATTAGTTGGAATAATTATTGAAGTTGGTATATCATTGATGATGAATGCATACATTGTTTTTTTTTTTTAAACTTCCTCACTATTCTTTGATATTTCATGTAACAATTGTATTGTATTCACTATTACATTCTTTCACTTTGTACTTTCTATTTTACTTTTGTGCTACTTATTTTATACATAAATTTAAACTTGATCATTTAAACAGCTTACACTGTCAAGCTAATGAAGTCTCATCCTCAATTATTCACAAATTTGAGTTTGGTGCCAAACATATATCCTCTATTATTGTTTGTGTCTGTCTCTCTACAAATATACAATGCTGATCCCACAATCTGACCGAATGTTATCACGGATCCTTTGATGATTCCTTTAAAGTTCAGTTAACAGCAACGTGCATACAAAGGGTTCATACTCGGTTAATGTTTCTCAAAATGAAATCATAAACGGGTTCAACAAATAAGTAGGTTATGTCGTCATCATAACTACGCTGACATAAATTACATCATAAAAAATATGGGGAACAAATGTGAAGCCGCCACAAAGCTTAAAAAAAAACAAAAATATCATGGCATTTTGGCATTTCTTTGGGTCTCTTTTTTTCAATTGAAGTCTATGAGTCGAATCGTTGGTTTGATTTGTCTTGTCCACTGAGCCCTTAAATACTGGTATCTGTGTCGTTGTATCGTCAACAGTGTTCTCGATATGCTCTAAAGAATTCGAAACCCGACGATCATGTTCTATAGAGCTATTGTTGATATCTTTGTAACCATATACAACATGTATCAATTCAGTATGAATGAAGGTTTGTGGGAAACCTTGTATTAAATAGGAAACATTCCCGTCAAAACATTTATTAAGAAAGTATGTATGACGTTAAACAATAATTTTGTTATCTTTTTCAGGCTACAGGGATCCCTGAAAAAGGAATAGCGTATGCCTCAGGAAACTACTGGAAGGAACAAAGGGACGTAATAGTGTCCATTCTCAGATCGTTGGGAATGGGCAAGAACATTCTAGCGGACAAGATTTTAGAGGAAGCGACAGCGTTCACAACGTACCTAAGAAGTTTGAAAGGCAAGCCAACTGACATACACATTATGGTCTTCGTTTGTGTGTCTAATATTATCTGCTCGATTTTGATTGGACAGCGTTTTGAATTTGATGACAAGGAATTCCAATACCTGATGGAGACCATAAAGACTATGGATACAGAAGCAGATAACATAGGATTAGTTAACATCTTTCCCTGGCTCGAATGCCTACCTGGTGACTTCTTTGGAGCTAAAAAAATTGCTTCCGCATCCAGAACACTATTCGTTACATTTACTAGACTTTTACAGGCACGAAAACGGGATGATGGAGATGTCCAAAACATTAATAACTTCTTTGATGCTTATGTTAACGAGATGAGGAAACGCGTTAAAGCTGGTCAGTCGACATTTTTAGATAACGAGAGTTTGTTGAAGGTCATGCTGGAGCTGTTCGAGGCTGGGACAGAGACCACAAGTACGACCATCAACTGGGCCATCTTGTACATGGTGGTCTACCCTGACGTTCAAGAAAAGGTGTACCAGGAGATCAAAGATAAAGTGGGAACAGAACGAGCTCCGACTATGCAGGACAAGCCTCAGATGACCTATCTTAACGCTGTCATAATGGAAACTCAACGTCTGGCCAGTATTGTACCTTCGTCGCTCACCCACATGTGTTCTGAGGAGACAACTCTGAGAGGCTACACTATTCCAAAAGGAGCCTGGATCCTTCCAAATATGGACTCTGTCCTACACGACAAGACCACGTGGGGAAATGACGTCATGAGCTTCAGACCCGAACGATTTATTGACGACAACGGCAAGTTGAGAATCCAGAAGAGTTTATTCCCTTTGGTATTGGTCGACGAGTCTGTCCAGGGGAGGCCCTAGCTAGGATGGAACTCTTTCTGTTCCTCTCATCCATGATCCAGAAGTTCCAGTTCCTTCCAGCGAACCCCATGAAGCCCCCATCCACTGACTACATTCCAGGCATTATAACATCCCCAGCACAGTTTGATGTGATAATACAAGAGAGAATTAGCAGCTGACATTGTCTTTGTTTCGAGCAAAAAAATGGGGTTGAAAATAATAGTTTTCAAAATACACAAACATTTTGTACGAGTTGAAACCAACATCATGAATTATAAGTTTTGAATTACGAAGATAAAACTGAATAAGGGCAAGATGTCTGCTCCATTCATATTTGTCTAGTTTCAATGTTTACTGATGTGAGAGCAGGGGGCTCTCTAAATTCTCAACTTTCTACTTCCTACTGACCTTTGTTTACAAATCTGTGACTGATCATTCAGATAATTATTATAATTGTTCTTTTTTTTTTTAAAAAATTATTATGATAAGCCTTAAAGGACAAAACATGTGCCGAGCAGCCGAATCTGAATAGAAAAAAGTATAGATGATCTTGACACATATTAGGAAAACCTGATGCCATCATAGCAAGACAGATACTGTCATGGAACCGCCTGGAAAATAAAATAAGAGAAAGCCCAGATATACACGGAGAAGAGATTTTATGAAAAGACCTCAGGAATGTTGGCTTAAACTGATAGCATTAAAGAAAATGTCCATAAATAAGAATGGACGGAGGGTATTGTAGCCTGTGCTCAATGATGGGGCTTAAGAGTTTTGATTTACTGATTGATTGATTGATTGATTGATTGATTGATTGATTGGGTGATTACACACCTTCAAATTTTTTTTTTTAAATAAAGAGCCTCGTCACGCCAAGTGGCGTATAGGGAATATGGTGTTAGTGACCATAGTTTTTACAGACATTTGGCACATGATTTTTGGGGTAACGTGGGCGGTATTACGCCCGAAACGTTTTACTTTCTCATTTAAAAAAAAAATCCGGTTCCATTTAAGGCTAAGTGAACCCGTAAGCCTTCGGTCAGGATAAAACCTTACTTCTTAATCTTTGTAGTCCAGTTCACTAACCACTGAGCTATCCCGGCTCCGGGATTGAACGCCTTAATTGTTGTTAAATATTTTTCTCTTGTTATTTTGGCGAATCATGGAGAGCAGACAAAGAAATGAAAAGACGATTAGAGGCCACAGAGATGGGATTTCTCAATAAGAATGTTGAAAGTTCACTGGACAGCTAAAAAGACCAATTAAGAAATTCTCAAAGAGGCCAACACTAAAAGGGAACTACTAAAAAACATAAGACAACATTTTTCGGGCACATCATGAGAAACGGAAAGTTGGAATACTTGGTGACCACGTCCTTCCACAATCTTCTATCTACAGTGCATCGTATAAGTTCTGTTGTTGACTGTTTTCCATGCCATGACACCAAGCAATCCAGTATTTTCTCTCTTTGTCGTCCGCGATCTCTCTTTCCTTTTATTTTGCCAGTTGAAACCAAGTATTCCAACTTTCCTCTTCTCATGATGTGCCCGAAATATGTTGATTGTTTCTTTCTGTTATATTTTTCTATCGTTTCATCATCATCATCGAGTGCCTTCTCCGCAACGAAGGTTGGCTACCATGGATCGCCATACTACTCTTTTTCTTGCTTTGATGGTGCAGGCTGTCATAGATTGACTTATCCACCTTTTGATGTTACTTGTCCCTGTTAGTCTTGGTCTGCCTCTGCCTCTTTTACCTTGTATTTTCGCTTCCAGTATTACTTTTAGTAGGTTGTTATGTCTTTTAATATGTCCCAAAAATTTCATTTGTCTTGTCTTAATTGTATTTAGTAGTTCTCTTTTTATTTTCAGTTGTTTTAAAACTTCATCGTTTGTTATCTTTTCTTTCCATCCAATTCTACCTATTCTTCTATAAATCCACATTTCAAAGGCTTCAATTTGCTATTCTGTTTTCTTGTAAAATGTCCATGTTTCTGCACCATACAGGAGTATTGAGAAGATGTAACATTTTGCCATTCTTAGTTTCAGCCCTGTTGATATTTGTTTTGTTGTTAGTATATTTTTCTTGGCATTAAAATTACTTTTTGCCATACCTATTCTTTTGTTTATTTCAATTTTACATTTTCTATCAGTGGTTATAGTATGTCCCAGGTAGTTGTAGCTCTGGACTGTCTCCAGATGTATTCCCTCAACTGTGATATTTAATTGTAGGTCTTGAGAATTTTCTTTGTTTATGTTCATATTTTTAGTCTTTTTGATATTCATATCTAGTCCATATTTTTTGCTTGTTATGTTTATCACATTCAACACTTGTTGTAGGTGTTTAGAATGTTCTGCTAGTAGAACAGTACCATCAATATATTTTAGGTTATTGATTATCTTTCCATTAATGTTTAGGGAAGGTGTATCTTGGTCTACGCCCTATGGGCCGGCTACGGCTCGAAAGGTCAATAGATAGATAAACAGAATGTTTAGGCCTGGCATCTCTGAGATGTTTTTAAAGATTTGCTCAGTGTATAGATTGAACAAGCTTGGTGATAGCATGCATCCTTGTCTTACTCCTCTTTTTATGTCCATGGGTGTAGAGTTCTCCTTGTTATATCTTATTATTGCTGTTTGCTCCCAGTACAAATTACATATTAGTCGTATGTCTGTGTCGTCTAGATTTATATCCTTTAGGCAGTCTATAAGTTGGTTATGGTGTATTCTATCGAAAGCTTTGGTGTAGTCCATAAAGCAGGCATATATTGGTTTGTTTACTTCTGTGTACGTTTCAATCAATGTTCTCATACTGAATATGGCTTCTTTTGTCTCACTGTTTTTCTTGAATCCAAATTGTTGCTCATCTAATTCAGTATTGATTTTATTCTGAATCCTTCTTTGTATAACTTTTAGTAAAATTGTTGTTACCTGGCTCATCAGGCTTATTGTTCTGAAGTCACTGCATTCAACTGCACCATTCTTTTTAGGCAATGGAATGAAAGTTGATGTTTTTAGATCGTTTGGTATGTATTCTGTATGGTATATGTTATTGCATATGTCTGTGATCACTTCGATGCCAAACTCTTCTAGAGCCTGTATCATCTATATCTGTATATTGTCAGGTCCTGCTGCCTTTCCCTTTTGTATATCGTTTGGTATTATATTATTATACATTATATCTGGAGGGAACCGCAAGCTGACATTGTTTATCTTTTCATGTGTTCTGAGGAGACAAATCTGAGAGGTTACACTATTCCTAAAGGAGCCTGGATCCTTTAAGAATCTAAAAGATTTGCTAATATTTAAAAAGCTTGATGATAAGATGCATCCCTTTATATATATAAATAGGTATAGAGTTCTCTTTGTTATATTTTATTATTGCTGTTTTCTCCCAGTATAAATGTTATTTAATATATGTTGTTTTTTATATGTTATAATTAGATGTATATCTTTTAGGCAGTCTATAATTTGATTATGGTGTATTCTATCAAAAGCTTTGGCGTAGCCTTTGAAGCAGGCATATATTGGTTTGTTTACTTCTATGTACTTTTAGATTAATGTCCTCATACTGAATATGGCTTCTTTTGTCCCACTATTTTTCCTAAATCCAAATTGCGGCTCCTCTAATTGAGCATTAATTTAATTCTGAATCCTTCCTTGTATAACTTTTAGCAAGATTTTTGTTGCCTGGCTCTTTAGGTTTATTGTTCTGAAATCACTGCATTCATCTGCATCATTCCTTTAGCGAATGCAATAAAGGTTGATGTTTTTAGTTCCTTTGGTATGTATCATGTATGGTATATGTGGCAGCATATGTCTGTGATAACTTTGACGTCATAGTGGATGGAAACATGAAACGTTTATAACGTTATTGTGTTTACTTTGTCTTACCATTTTATATTCATTATATTTGAAGCGATCACAAGTTGAATCTTCAACTTCTTGTCATTTCTTTCACTGATTTTATCCAAATGTCACTTTATCAGGGAAACTGAACAAAAAAAACAGATCTTATATTTTAGGGCATTTATTGTTGGCGTTTATATAGGTTTTTTTTTTTTTGTTTTTTTTTTTTGTTTAAAGTGGCAGCTGTCTTAGTGATTTGTATATATTTATTTTTTCAAATTAAGACAGCGACTCTAATTACAAGTTTATTGAATGATACTTTTATTTAATCATAGTCACCTGGAAGTTGTAATTGTTTTGGTGTTGTCATTTCTAGAGTAAATTAAGTATGGATGTGCACCAATAGAATCCAGCTATGATATTACGCTAATGAATGGTTGAATTGAAGGCAAAATCATCAAAATGCCAGCAGTTATTTCAGTGTAAATAGTGTGAATAGTATATATAATGATTAGTTGTGTAAAACTACGTTGTTAACTATAAATGTGCTGTGATGGCTCTAAACAAAATATAAAATAAGAAAAATCAACAAGATAAATAACCAACACTGTTATAAGGGTAGTAGTGAAAGCCAGAAAGGGCCTAGCTTCAATGAGGGTCTTGGCAGCAGTAGAAATTCAGCAGCGCCATCTTGTTCACTTTTGCCTGGGGCTGGCTCAGTCTGTGATTGAGAATGTACTGACTCTCAGCAGTAAACAAATGGAATGACTGGAGAGGATCCTAAATGAAACAATCCTAAGAGAGCTATCTCATCTATTCTCGCTAAAGAGAAGCCTGAAAAGACCCACACCACCCCCCCCCCGGAAAAATAAAATAAAATAGCAATTTATACAGAAACCAAATGCATGCACACATTGACACATCTAACATTATCTCGTCCACCTTATGTGGTTATCGGTTTGAGTTTAATGACCACACGTTTTATGAAGATGTCATGCATGCGTCCATCGATAGAAACCAGCAGAATGTTAGTTTAATTACCTTTAACTCATGCATTTGTTGAAATACTGACGTTGTGATTTCGTTAAAGCAACGAAACTCGAAAATAAGTATTCTGGCAAAATATGTGTTCAGAATGTTCGTATTATAACCTGCATTTTGAAAACGCAAGCAATGTGAGCAACGTAATCGTTACTTACCTCATTTGGTAGAAACACGAAGATTCAGGCAAGTATATCAAACACACTTGACTATTAAAGTTTAATAAAATTCATGAACGATCCATTTGAAGCCTGCAAGAAAATTGTAAGCACATTATATTTTGTTCTGTACCTGCTTCATATAAGTAGAACGCTCGGAAAAAATGTGTACGAGGAGATTAAAGACAAATTGGGGACAAGAGCAACCCACGACCATATACGGCGACTTACAGCTGACCAAGCTTAACGATGGCATTGTGAAAACATGTCTGACCAGTATTGTGTTGCTTTTTGTAAGTCACGCTTGTACTGAGGACGCACTTCTGAGACCCTATACTCTGTCCTAAAGAACAAACTTTCGAGCCTGTAATCTCTTTTACAAGAAACAAATATTTAAAAAGATGAGTCCCTGACCTTCAGACTGGAGTGATACATTAATAACTGAGAGTACTAGGACAGTTCATCCCGTCATTCAATGCTAGGAAACGTGTCTGTCGCGAAGAAGTCAATGTTAAAAGGTAAGTCTTCTTATTTATCTTTCCATGCAGCAGAAATACAAATTCCTTCGTCTAATTCTGAGCTTTATCCCTACACTAAACTCCGATGTGAGGTTGTTATTTACCCCGAAACATTAGTTGGTGATAAGTAATAAAACATGCACCAAGAAATATGTACCGGAAAACATATCGATATAAATAATAATAGCTACAGCAGCAATAGGAGTTACATGACTTTACTGATATTCAACGCAGCATGCCACGAACAGAAAGCTCAAGAAGACAGGCAGCAGGCCATCGTCGCACTTATTTGGACAAAAATAAAGGTCATAAAAAATACCTAAACCAATATAGAGGTATATACCTTCTCCGTCATGTGGGAAAGTTAAAGGTCAAAATAATAGAAACAATTTTAAAATCAATTATAGAACTATAGATCAGAGAGTTCCAAATGGGTTTCCAAAAATGGAGGATGCACTGACGCACTATTCTAGAAGTGATAGTAGAAAAGACTGCTCAGTTCCGTTCTGTTTATGTAATCAGTACCAGTGCAGCCAGGAATTTCAAATATCCGCTCCACTAATGTTACAGCTTCCGCCAAAGCGCGGTAGTAAATTCTGTCGACATGGTCAACTGCCATGTTGCATACTCGTCGCACAGGCGATGATTCCAAACGACTTCCATCTAATAGAGAGCGCACAGTCACTTCTTTAATTCAGTTTGATCAAAACTGCACGCGATTGCGTTAGTCTCTGCAAAAACAGGGTCATATGTGGCCATTTTGTTTTTGCATTGACGATTGGATGCCGTTAGCGAGGTCCAACTCCAATGCGAGCCAGGTCGGCTGTGTGGGCGACAATTTCAAACAACATCACCGAAAAGTGTGTGCCCACAGTCACTTCCAACTCCAATTCACTGATTAAGTCGATAAAATAAACGTAGAAATGAGTCAAAACACAATTGTTTTAGTGTAGACACTCTGTCATAGGCCAATGACAATGACCGTTAACTTTCCCGGAAGTCTAGCAGAAAAGACCTTCATAGAACATAATCACAATTTGTATATATCTTTTATGGACCAAGGAAAAGCATTCGACCGTCTAAACACAACACAACTAGAGGGAGATACTAACAATATACAAAGTACGCCAAAATCTTACTACTCAGCGGTTGCTCAGTCCGAACAACAGCAGGCTACACACAACACTTCGAATGTAGAGCTGGAGTAAGAAAGTGATGCGTAATATTTCCAAATGTTTGGAATACCTTCATGGACTCCATATGTAAGTTAGTCAACCCATCAAAGGCAGAAGAGATGAACGAGCTTCTATCTGCAAAAGATCAGTCTCTAATAATTGAAACAACAGAAGACCTACAAGAACATTTAAATAGACTCAACAGCACAAGCACCCATTACAGCATGTCGATTAACAAAAGAAAAACAGAAGTCATGAACATTGCAAAGAAGAATTTATCATCAACATAACGAACGAGAACTCTTAGTCTCTTTCCAAGCATGATTAAACATTTCACATACTCATACTTGTGTATTTGGTTATCATTAACAAACGAACATAAACACTACATGAACACACACAATAAACCAACAAACACACACGCAGTGAAATAAGCACACTTACATGCACATTCATTAAAATGCACTTGCTCGTACATGATTTTATACACAAACGTAGATATACAAAGCCTTGTTCAAAGGGGCACTGGCATATACACATACACTGAAAGCCACAAACACATGCTACATGCACCACACCACGTAGATACTTACTTATACACACATAAAACCAACACGCATAAATATGGAGTACATAAAAGGAATGACACTGTCACAAAGACATACATTTCTACGCTGTCAGTCATGCATATATTTTTTTAATTAAATTATGCAGTTGGATGCAGATGTATTTCTCGAGCCTTACTATTGTGCCCCGGCAATGCTCTGGAAACTTAGCGATCAGTTATATTAATAACCTTGACACCTTTACCATTGTGGCACTTCTAGCATGTGAAGATGACTGCAGGGAATAATTTTGTCGCCTTACATTCTGCAATTATCACCATTCCGCCTTCTGCTACCACTTCATCTTCTGTGAAATTATTTTTTCTTCTTCAGCGATCATAATTTGCTAGTCATCTAGCAAGCATAAAGAACTGTTCTCTTGATGTCTTCTCAGGTTGTTCATATTTTGTTGTACATATTTGCTACTATAGACCAAATGTTGATCAGGCTTTTAAAGTTGTCTTGAAACACGTGTTTGGGCCCTGTCTATGTGTTTCCCAGTCGTTGGCTGCTGAGTTTATAAGAGCCATTTTGTAAAAGTTTGAGACCACCGTGCTTTGCTATTAGTGTGATAATCTCAGTCTAATCATGTTTTTTTGTGCTTGTTTATTTTATCTTCTTCTGACTAGTATATTAATTCACTTCTCTACATTATAGTTTAATGATTTTAAAACGTTACTTTCTAGCAGTTCTTGTAGTTTATAATGATGGGATGCTAGAGGACAATATAAAAAGTCAAATATTAATTTTGATTTCAGGAACAACAAAGCTGTAATTGATGACTGATTTATTGTTGCTGTAAAGTAGACTTTGAATCAAGGTTTGAATCAATTGATGAAACATCTTCATTAATCATCGTGTGAGCTCATATTGTGTGAGGTCGTATCACCAAGTCTGTTCAACGATTTCTTATCTCTATCAATGATTCTGTACTCTAACATGTTCTCCCATAGGTGTTTTCTGATATACTTTCATGTGAGGATCGGTATTAACTATAGACGACAGTCGTTAATGACAGCGATAACAAGTTCATAAAGTGGTTTCTTTCTTTCGATTAAATAAGGTGCTAGTGTTAATGTGAGCCTCAAATGTGATACCCAGCTGAGAAAAATGGGTACCTAGCTCAACGAAATTCAGAAGGTAAATATAGCGACGAAGAGCAGGGCAAATGATGACGTAGACACGCATCGTGGAACGTTGCTTTAACATAGCCGGAATACTCACAAGGCGAACGAGCATATCACTCCGGTGAGACTTCGTAAAGGGATTTTCCGGTTACATTTAAAACAGTGATTTATACTAGAGGACTGAAACTAATAAACCTCCAAAAGTCATACCTACAAATCTAACTCTACATTGTCTTGGAACCGGAAGGCCCATTTATATTATCATAAGCACGCACCTAAATCACAGCCCAACAAATAACTAATCAAAGATGGATGAGAAGGGGGAAGATGAGACCTACTGGTAGAGAGAGAGAGAGAGAGAGAGAGAGAGAGAGAGATTTGTTGATCAAACGAGGGAGAGGTAGCCCATACGACAAGTGGCGCCTAAAAATGGAGAAAGAATGTTGAGGGATGTCAGAAAAGTACAATGTTGTTATCTGTCATTTAAATAACACTAATATACAAACATCCACTAACATCTAATACTACAGTTTAACTCTTGTGTGATGCATGTCCTAATATTTGGATGCTAGAATGGAAATTCAATTAAGCTCTAAAATAAACACTAAATGCCTTTGAACATAAATGTATTTGAAGACATGTAAACATAAATTAGAGAGATTTTCTATGGAATGAAACTATCAGAGAAGAGACCAAACACGAATTCATGTCAAGAAATATCCGAAGACGTTGGAAGTTAGTCGGTCATGTTCTGAAGAGCCGAAAGAACACTCCGGCGTCAGACCTTTGCGTGGAAGTTGGATGACAAGAGAACGCAAAGTAAAACACGAAAAACTTAGAATAATAGGCAAGGCTCAACTATGGACTTCAAAACATAAGAAGACATACAGATCTAGCAGTGAAACGTGTATAATGGCCTCCGTTAGTCATAGTTGACTATAGTAGCCTCCGTCAGTCATAATTGACTATAGTAGCCTACGTTAGTCATAGTTGACTATAGTAGCCTCCGTCAGTCATATTTTACTATAGTAGCCTCCGTTAGTCATAGTTGACTATAGTAACCTCCGTTAGTCATAGTTGATTATAGTAGCCTCCGTTAGTCATAGTTGACTATAGTAGCCTCCGTTAGTCATAATTGACTATAGCAGCCTCCGTCAGTCATAGTTGACAATAGTAACCTCCGTTAGTCATAGTTGATTATAGTAGCCTCCGTTAGTCATAGTAGTCTATAGTAGCCTCCGTTAGTCATAGTTGACTATAATAGCCTCCGTTAGTCATAGTTGACTATAATAGCCTCCGTTAGTCATAGTTGACTATAATAGCCTCCGTTTGTCATAGTTGACTATAATAGCCTCCGTTAGTCATAGTTGACTATAGTATCCTCCGTTAGTCATAGTTGACTATAATAGCCTCCGTAAGTCATAGTTGACTATAATAGCCTCCGTTAGTCATAGTTGACTATAATAGCCTCCGTAAGTCATAGTTGACTATAATAGCCTCCGATAATCATAGTTGACTATAATAACCTCCGATAATCATAGTTGACTATAATAACCTCCGTAAGTCATAGTTGACTATAGTAGCCTCCGTTAGTCATAGTTGACTATAATAGCCTCCGATAATCATAGTTGACTATAATAGCCTCTGTAAGTCATAGTTGACTATAATAGCCTCCGATAATCAAATTTGACTATAATGACCTCCGATAATCATAGTTGACTATAATAACCTCCGTAAGTCATAGTTGACTATAATAACCTCCGTAAGTCATAGTTGACTATAACAGCCTCCGATAATCATAGTTGACTATAATAACCTCCGTAAGTCATAGTTGACTATAATAGCCTCCGATAATCATAGTTGACTATAGTAACCTCCCTAAGTCAGAGTTTTCTATAACAGCCTCCGATAATCATAGTTGACTATAATAACCTTCGTAAGTCATAGTTGACTATAACAGACTCCGATAATCATAGTTGACTATAGTAACCTCCGTAAGTCATAGTTGACTATAGTAGCCTCCGTTAGTCATAGTTGACTATAGTAGCCTCCGTTAGTCATAGTTGACTATAATAGCCTCCGATAATCATAGTTGACTATAATAGCCTCCGTAAATCATGGTTGACTATAGTAGCCACCGTTAGTCATAGTTGACTATAACAGCCTCCGTTAGTCATAGTAGTCTATAGTAGCCTCCGTTAGTCATAGTTGACTATAATAGCCTCCGTTAGTCATAATTGACTATAATACCCTCCGTTAGTCATAGTTGACTATAGTAGCCTCCGTTAGTCATAGTTGAATATAATAGCCTCCGATAGTCATAGTTGACTATAATAGCCTCCGATAGTCATAGTTCACTATAATAGCCTCCGTTAGTAATAGTTGACTATAATAGCCTCCGTAAGTCTTAGTTGACTATAATAGCCTCCGTTAGTCATAGTTGACTATAATAGCCTCCGTAAGTCATAGTTGACTATAATAGCCTCCGTTAGTCATAGATGACTATAATAGCCTCCGTTAGAAATAGTTGACTATAATAGCCTCCGTAAGTCTTAGTTGACTATAATAGCCTCCGTTAGTCATAGTTGACTATAATAGCCTCCGTAAGTCATAGTTGTCTATAATAGCCTCCGTTAGTCATAGTTGACTATAATAGCCTCCGTTAGTCATAGTTCACTATAATGACCTCCGATAATCATAGTTGACTATAATAGCCTCCGTAAGTCATAGTTGACTATAATAGAATCCGATAATCATAGTTGACTATAATGACCTCCGATAATCATAGTTGACTATAATAACCTCTGTAAGTCATAGTTGACTATAATAACCTCCGTAAGTCATAGTTGACTATAACAGCCTCCGATAATCATAGTTGACTATAATAGCCTCCGTAAGTCATAGTTGACTATAACAGCCTCCGATAATCATAGTCGACTATAATAACCTCCGTAAGTCATAGTTGACTATAATAGCCTCTGATAATCATAGTTGACTATAGTAACCTCCGTAAGTCATAGTTGACTATAACAGCCTCCGATAATCATAGTTGACTATAATAACCTCCGTAAGTCATAGTTGACTATAACAGCCTCCGATAATCATAGTTGACTATAATAGCCTCCGTAAGTCATAGTTGACTATAACAGCCTCCGATAATCATAGTTGACTTTAACAGCCTCCGATAATCATAGTTGACTATAATAACCTCCGTAAGTCATTGTTGACTATAATAGCCTCCGATAATCATAGTTGACTATAGTAACCTCCGTAAGTCATAGTTGACTATAACAGCCTCTGATAATCATAGTTGACTATAATAACCTCTGTAAGTCATAGTTGACTATAACAGCGTCCGATAATCATAGTTGACTATAGTAACCTCAGTAAGTCAGAGTTGACTATAGTAGCCTCCGTTAGTCATAGTTGACTATAGTAGCCTCCGTTAGTCATAGTTGACTATAGTAGCCCCCGTTAGTCATAGTTGACTATAATAGCCTCAGATAATCATAGTTGACTATAATAGCCTCCGTAAATCATAGTTGACTATATTAGCCACCGTTAGTCATAGTTGACTATAACAGCCTCCGTTAGTCATAGTAGTCTATAGTAGCCTCCGTTAGTCATAGTTGACTATAATAGCCTCCGTTAGTCATAGTTGACTATAATACCCTCCGTTAGTCATAGTTGACTAAAGTAGCCTCCGTTAGTCATAGTTGACTATAATAGCCTCCGATAGTCATAGTTGACTATAATAGCCTCCGATAGTCATAGTTGACTATAATAGCCTCCGTTAGTAATAGTTGACTATAATAGCATCTGTAAGTCTTAGTTGACTATAATAGCCTCCGTTAGTCATAGTTGACTATAATAGCCTCCGTAAGTCATAGTTGACTATAATAGCCTCCGTTAGTCATAGTTGACTATAATAGCCTCCGTTAGTAAAAGTTGACTATAATAGCCTCCGTAAGTCTTAGTTGACTATAATAGCCTCCGTTAGTCATAGTTGTCTATAATAGCATCCGTTTGTCATAGTTGACTTTAATAGCCTCCTTTAGTCATAGTAGTCTATAGTAGCCTCCGTTAGTCATAGTTGACTATAAAAGCCTCCGTTAGTCATAGTTGACTATAATAGCCTCCGATAATAAAATTTGACTATAATGACCTCCGATAATCATAGTTGACTATAATAACCTCCGTGAGTCATAGTTGACTACAATAACCTCCGTAAGTCATAGTTGACTATAACAGCCTCCGATAATCATAGTTGACTATAATAACCTCCGTAAGTCATAGTTGACTATAATAGCCTCCGATAATCATAGTTGACTATAGTAACCTCCGTAAGTCATAGTTTTCTATAACAGCCTCCGATAATCATAGTTGACTACAATAACTTCCGTAAGTCATAGTTGACTATAACAGCCTCCGATAATCATAGTTGACTATAATAACCTTCGTAAGTCATAGTTGACTATAACAGACTCCGATAATCATAGTTGACTATAGTAACCTCCGTAAGTCATAGTTGACTATAGTAGCCTCCGTTAGTCATAGTTGACTATAGTAGCCTCCGTTAGTCATAGTTGACTTTAGTAGACTCCGTTAGTCATAGTTGATTATAATAGCCTCCGATAATCATAGTTGACTATAGTAGCCTCCGTAAATCATGGTTGACTATAGTAGCCACTGTTAGTCATAGTTGACTATAACAGCCTCCATTAGTCATAGTAGTCTATAGTAGCCTCCGTTAGTCATAGTTGACTATAATAGCCTCCGTTAGTCATAATTGACTATAATAGCCTCCGTTAGTCATAGTTGACTATAGTAGCCTCCGTTAGTCATAGTTGACTATAATAGCCTCCGATAGTCATAGTTGACTATAATAGCCTCCGATAGTCATAGTTGACTATAATAGCCTCCGTTAGTAATAGTTGACTATAATAGCCTCCGTAAATCTTAGTTGACTATAATAGCCTCCGTTTGTCATAGTTGACTATAATAGCCTCCGTAAGTCATAGTTGACTATAATAGCCTCCGTTAGTCATAGTTGACTATAATAGCCTCCGTTAGTAATAGTTGACTATAATAGCCTCCGTAAGTCTTAGTTGACTATAATAGCCTCCGTTAGTCATAGTTGACTATAATAGCCTCCGTAAGTCATAGTTGTCTATAATAGCCTCCGTTAGTCATAGTTGACTATAATAGCCTCCGTTAGTCATAGTTCACTATAATGACCTCCGATAATCATAGTTGACTATAATAGCCTCCGTAAGTCATAGATGACTATAATAACCTCCGTAAGTCATAGTTGACTATAATAGCCTCCGATAATCATAGTTGACTATAGTAACCTCCGTATGTCATAGTTGACTATAACAGCCTCCGATAATCATAGTTGACTATAATAACCTCCGTAAGTCATAGTTGACTATAACAGCCTCAGATAATCATAGTTGACTATAATAGCCTCCGTAAGTCATATTTGACTATAACAGCCTCCGATAATCATAGTTGACTATAATAACCTCCGTAAGTCATAGTTGACTATAATAGCCTCCGATAATCATAGTTGACTATAGTAACCTCCGTAAGTCATAGTTGACTATAACAGCCTCTGATAATCATATTTGACTATAATAACCTCTGTAAGTCATAGTTGACTATAACAGCGTCCGATAATCATAGTTGACTATAGTAACCTCCGTAAGTCATAGTTGACTATAGTAGCCTCCGTTAGTCATAGTTGACTATAGTAGCCTCCGTTAGTCATAGTTGACTATAGTAGCCCCCGTTAGTCATAGTTGACTATAATAGCCTCCGATAATCATAGTTGACTATAATAGCCTCCGTAAATCATAGTTGACTATAGTAGCCACCGTTAGTCATAGTTGACTATAACAGCCTCTGTTAGTCATAGTAGTCTATAGTTGCCTCCGTTAGTCATAGTTGACTATAATAGCCTCCGTTAGTCATAGTTGACTATAATACCCTCAGTTAGTCATAGTTGACTATAGTAGCCTCCGTTAGTCATAGTTGACTATAATAGCCTCCGATAGTCACAGTTGACTATAATAGCCTCCGATAGTCATAGTTGACTATAATAGCCTCCGTTAGTAATAGTTGACTATAATAGCCTCTGTAAGTCTTAGTTGACTATAATAGCCTCCGTTAGTCATAGTTGACTATAATAGCCTCCGTAAGTCATAGTTGACTATAATAGCCTCCGTTAGTCATAGTTGACTATAATAGCCTCCGTTAGTAAAAGTTGACTATAATAGCCTCCGTAAGTTTTAGTTGACTATAATAGCCTCCGTTAGTCATAGTTGTCTATAATAGCATCCGTTAATCATAGTTGACTTTAATAGCCTCCTTTAGTCATAGTAGTCTATAGTAGCCTCCGTTAGTCATAGTTGACTATAATAGCCTCCGTTAGTCATAGTTGACTATAATAGCCTCCGTTAGTCATAGTTGACTATAATAGCCTCCGTTTGTCATAGTTGACTATAATAGCCTCCGTTAGTCATAGTTGACTATAGTATCCTCCGTTAGTCATAGTTGACTATAATAGCCTCCGTAAGTCATAGTTGACTATAATAGCCTCCGTTAGTCATAGTTGACTATAATAGCCTCCGTAAGTCATAGTTGACTATAATACCTCCGATAATCATAGTTGACTATAATAACCTCCGATAATCATAGTTGACTATAATTAACGTCCGTAAGTCATAGTTGACTATAATAGCCTCCGTAAGTCATAGTTGACTATAATAGCCTCCGATAATCAAATTTGACTATAATGACCTCCGATAATCATAGTTGACTATAATAACCTCCGTAAGTCATAGTTGACTATAATACCCTCCGTAAGTCATAGTTGACTATAAACAGCCTCCGATAATCATAGTTGACTACAATAACCTCCGTAAGTCATAGTTGACCATAACAGCCTCCGATAATCATAGTTGACTATAATAACCTTCGTAAGTCATAGTTGACTATAACAGACTCCGATAATCATAGTTGACTATAGTAACCTCCGTAAGTCATAGTTGACTATAGTAGCCTCCGTTAGTCATAGTTGACTATAGTTGCCTCCGTTAGTCACAGTTGACTATAGTAGCCTCCGTTAGTCATAGTTGACTATAATAGCCTCCGATAATTATAGTTGACTATAATAGCCTCCGTAAATCATGGTTGACTATAGTAGCCACCGTTAGTCATAGTTAACTATAACAGCCTCCGTTAGTCATAGTAGTCTATAGTAGCCTCCGTTAGTCATAGTTGACTATAATAGCCTCCGTTAGTCATAATTGACTATAATACCCTCAGTTAGTCATAGTTGACTATAGTAGCCTCCGTTAGTCATAGTTGACTATAATAGCCTCCGATAGTCATAGTTGACTATAATAGCCTCCGATAGTCATAGTTGACTATAATAGCCTCTGTTATTAATAGTTGACTATAATAGCCTCCTTAAGTCTTAGTTGACTATAATAGCCTCCGTTAGTCATAGTTGACTATAATAGCCTCCGTAAGTAATAGTTGACTATAATAGGCTCCGTTAGTCATAGTTGACTATAATAGCCTCCGTTAGTAATAGTTGACTATACTAGCCTCCGTAAGTCTTAGTTGACTATAATAGCCTCCGTTAGTCATAGTTGACTATAATAGCCTCCGTAAGTCATAGTTGACTATAATAGCCTCCGTTAGTCATAGTTGACTATAATAGCCTCCGTTAGTCATAGTTCACTATAATGACCTCCGATAATCATAGTTGACTATAATAGCCTCCGTAAGTCATAGTTGACTATAATAGCCTCCGATAATCATAGTTGACTATAATGACCTCTGATAATCATAGTTGACTATAATAACCTCCGTAAGTCATAGTTGACTATAATAACCGCCGTAAGTCATAGTTGACTATAACAGCCTCCGATAATCATAGTTGACTACAATAACTTCCGTAAGTCATAGTTGACTATAACAGCCTCCGATAATCATAGTTGACTATAATAACCTTCGTAAGTCATAGTTGACTATAACAGACTCCGATAATCATAGTTGACTATAGTAACCTCCGTAAGTCATAGTTGACTATAGTAACCTCCGTTAGTCATAGTTGACTATAGTAGCCTCCGTTAGTCACAGTTGACTATAGTAGCCTCCGTTAGTCATAGTTGATTATAATAGCCTCCGATAATCATAGTTGACTATAGTAGCCTCCGTAAATCATGGTTGACTATAGTAGCCACTGTTAGTCATAGTTGACTATAACAGCCTCCATTAGTCATAGTAGTCTATAGTAGCCTCCGTTAGTCATAGTTGACTATAAAAGCCTCCGTTAGTCATAATTGACTATAATACCCTCCGTTAGTCATAGTTGACTATAGTAGCCTCCGTTAGTCATAGTTGACTATAATAGCCTCCGATAGTCATAGTTGACTATAATAGCCTCCGATAGTCATAGTTGACTATAATAGCCTCCGTTAGTAATAGTTGACTATAATAGCCTCCGTAAGTCTTAGTTGACTATAATAGCCTCCGTTTGTCATAGTTGACTATAATAGCCTCCGTAAGTCATAGTTGACTATAATAGCCTCCGTTAGTCATAGTTGACTATAATAGCCTCCGTTAGTAATAGTTGACTATAATAGCCTCCGTAAGTCTTAGTTGACTATAATAGCCTCCGTTAGTCATAGTTGACTATAATAGCCTCCGTAAGTCATAGTTGTCTATAATAGCCTCCGTTAGTCATAGTTGACTATAATAGCCTCCGTTAGTCATAGTTCACTATAATGACCTCCGATAATCATAGTTGACTATAATAGCCTCCGTAAGTCATAGATGACTATAATAACCTCCGTAAGTCATAGTTGACTATAATAGCCTCCGATAATCATAGTTGACTATAGTAACCTCCGTATGTCATAGTTGACTATAACAGCCTCCGATAATCATAGTTGACTATAATAACCTCCGTAAGTCATAGTTGACTATAACAGCCTCAGATAATCATAGTTGACTATAATAGCCTCCGTAAGTCATATTTGACTATAACAGCCTCCGATAATCATAGTTGACTATAATAACCTCCGTAAGTCATAGTTGACTATAATAGCCTCCGATAATCATAGTTGACTATAGTAACCTCCGTAAGTCATAGTTGACTATAACAGCCTCTGATAATCATATTTGACTATAATAACCTCTGTAAGTCATAGTTGACTATAACAGCGTCCGATAATCATAGTTGACTATAGTAACCTCCGTAAGTCATAGTTGACTATAGTAGCCTCCGTTAGTCATAGTTGACTATAGTAGCCTCCGTTAGTCATAGTTGACTATAGTAGCCCCCGTTAGTCATAGTTGACTATAATAGCCTCCGATAATCATAGTTGACTATAATAGCCTCCGTAAATCATAGTTGACTATAGTAGCCACCGTTAGTCATAGTTGACTATAACAGCCTCTGTTAGTCATAGTAGTCTATAGTTGCCTCCGTTAGTCATAGTTGACTATAATAGCCTCCGTTAGTCATAGTTGACTATAATACCCTCCGTTAGTCATAGTTGACTGTAGTAGCCTCCGTTAGTCATAGTTGACTATAATAGCCTCCGATAGTCATAGTTGACTATAATAGCCTCCGATAGTCATAGTTGACTATAATAGCCTCCGTTAGTAATAGTTGACTATAATAGCCTCTGTAAGTCTTAGTTGACTATAATAGCCTCCGTTAGTCATAGTTGACTATAATAGCCTCCGTAAGTCATAGTTGACTATAATAGCCTCCGTTAGTCATAGTTGACTATAATAGCCTCCATTAGTAAAAGTTGACTATAATAGCCTCCGTAAGTTTTAGTTGACTATAATAGCCTCCGTTAGTCATAGTTGTCTATAATAGCATCCGTTAATCATAGTTGACTTTAATAGCCTCCTTTAGTCATAGTAGTCTATAGTAGCCTCCGTTAGTCATAGTTGACTATAATAGCCTCCGTTAGTCATAGTTGACTATAATAGCCTCCGTTAGTCATAGTTGACTATAATAGCCTCCGTTTGTCATAGTTGACTATAATAGCCTCCGTTAGTCATAGTTGACTATAGTATCCTCCGTTAGTCATAGTTGACTATAATAGCCTCCGTAAGTCATAGTTGACTATAATAGCCTCCGTTAGTCATAGTTGACTATAATAGCCTCCGTAAGTCATAGTTGACTATAATACCTCCGATAATCATAGTTGACTATAATAACCTCCGATAATCATAGTTGACTATAATTAACGTCCGTAAGTCATAGTTGACTATAGTAGCATCCGTTAGTCATAGTTGACTATAATAGCCTCCGATAATCATAGTTGACTATAATAGCCTCCGTAAGTCATAGTTGACTATAATAGCCTCCGATAATCAAATTTGACTATAATGACCTCCGATAATCATAGTTGACTATAATAACCTCCGTAAGTCATAGTTGACTATAATACCCTCCGTAAGTCATAGTTGACTATAAACAGCCTCCGATAATCATAGTTGACTACAATAACCTCCGTAAGTCATAGTTGACCATAACAGCCTCCGATAATCATAGTTGACTATAATAACCTTCGTAAGTCATAGTTGACTATAACAGACTCCGATAATCATAGTTGACTATAGTAACCTCCGTAAGTCATAGTTGACTATAGTAGCCTCCGTTAGTCATAGTTGACTATAGTTGCCTCCGTTAGTCACAGTTGACTATAGTAGCCTCCGTTAGTCATAGTTGACTATAATAGCCTCCGATAATCATAGTTGACTATAATAGCCTCCGTAAATCATGGTTAACTATAGTAGCCACCGTTAGTCATAATTGACTATAATACCCTCAGTTAGTCATAGTTGACTATAGTAGCCTCCGTTAGTCATAGTTGACTATAATAGCCTCCGATAGTCATAGTTGACTATAATAGCCTCCGATAGTCATAGTTGACTATAATAGCCTCTGTTATTAATAGTTGACTATAATAGCCTCCTTAAGTCTTAGTTGACTATAATAGCCTCCGTTAGTCATAGTTGACTATAATAGCCTCCGTAAGTCATAGTTGACTATAATAGCCTCCGTTAGTCATAGTTGACTATAATAGCCTCCGTTAGTAATAGTTGACTATACTAGCCTCCATAAGTCTTAGTTGACTATAATAGCCTCCGTTAGTCATAGTTGACTATAATAGCCTCCGTAAGTCATAGTTGACTATAATAGCCTCCGTTAGTCATAGTTGACTATAATAGCCTCCGTTAGTCATAGTTCACTATAATGACCTCCGATAATCATAGTTGACTATAATAGCCTCCGTAAGTCATAGTTGACTATAATAGCCTCCGATAATCATAGTTGACTATAATGACCTCTGATAATCATAGTTGACTATAATAACCTCCGTAAGTCATAGTTGACTATAATAACCTCCGTAAGTCATAGTTGACTATAACAGCCTCCGATAATCATAGTTGACTATAATAACCTCCGTAAGTCATAGTTGACTATAATAGCCTCCGATAATCATAGTTGACTATAGTAACCTACGTAAGTCATAGTTGACTATAACAGCCTCCGATAATCATAGTTGACTATAATAACCTCCGTAAGTCATAGTTGACTATATCAGCCTCCGATAATCATAGTTGACTATAATAGCCTCCGTAAGTCATAGTTGACTATAACAGCCTCCGATAATCATAGTTGACTATAATAGCCTCCGTAAGTCATAGTTGACTATAATAGCCTCCGTTAGTCATAGTTGACTATAATAGCCTCCGTTAGTAAAAGTTGACTATAATAGCCTCCGTAAGTCTTAGTTGACTATAATAGCCTCCGTTAGTCATAGTTGACTATAATAGCCTCCGTAAGTCATAGTTGACTATAATAGCCTCCGTTAGTCATAGTTGACTATAATAGCCTCCGTTAGTCATAGTTGACTATAATAGCCTCCGTTAGTCATAGTTGACTACGAATTTTTTAGCGCCCCTAAAAATGTGTTTTTTTTTCTTTACTTTCGCCGTGTATTCTCTTGTTCTATGAATCTGTTTTGCTTGAGTTGGAGGTTTAGCTTGGGTTTCCAAAGATTGCCGTCTGCAGCTATTTCTTCCCAGGCTACAGGTTTTATGTTCAGCCTCTTTACGTCGTGTTACACACATCTACAAATCGAAGTTTTGGGAGCCCCATAGTCCCTTTGCCATCTGCTATTTATCCATAGAGTAAATCTTGTGGTCGTATATAGTATAGTATATATCGTATATAGTATAGTATATATCGTATATATTATAGTATATATCGTATATAGTATAGTATATATCGCATATAGTATAGTATATATCGTATATAGCATAGTATTTATCGTATATTGTATAGTATATATCGTATATCGTATAGTATATATCGTATATAGTATAGTATATATCGTATATAGTATAGTATATATCGTATATAGTATAGTATATATCGTATATAGACCCAGAGTAAGATTAAATAATAACATCCAAGAAACACAAACACATTAATTGACGATGGTTGAGACTACAAGAAGGGCAATAACTAGACCTGTGTCTCCACCTCGACATCTGTAGGGGTATAATAGAAGGTGAAGAGAGAGAAAAGGTTAATGATTACATTTCCACTTAGCTTCGGATCAAAGTAAAATAAGCGAACTGTACACCTAAAGTAATTGTTTGCAGTTAGCAAAATCTGCGAATATCCAACATCTAATTGCATGCAACTATATGCTATTAAGTGGATTACACATAATATAAATGCGCATACAAATGCCGCTACGCTACATGTTTTTTTTTTTTTTAATTCGGTGTGTATGTTTATCTGATCAGTGAAGCGGATTATTTTGTGACACTTTTAATACTGTACATTGGTGACAACGACCCGTCTCTGGTGAGTTAATCATACAAATATTCTGAAATGTAATTTTAGTTTATTTTAGACCATGTGTTTATGTATTTACTTTCTTTAATGTTTGTCATGCTGGTCAATGTTAGCGGTCAAGACGGTTCTGACGATATCAAATATTATGTGACATGCTTTCTACGTTTGTTCTTATAATGAATGTAATCCATGCCGCTATGCCAGGAAATCTTAGCTAATCAAACTTACCTACCTACCTACCTACTTACCTACCTACCTACCTACCTACCTACCTACCTACCTACCTACCTACCTACCTACCTACCTACCTACCTACCTACATGCCTATCTATCTATCTATCTATCTATCTATCTATCTATCTATCTATCTATCTATCTATCTATCTATCTATCTATCTATCTATCTATCTATCTATCTATCTATCTATCTATCTATCTATCTATCTATCTATCTATCTATCTATCTATCTATCTATCTATCTATCTATCTATCTATCTATCTATCTGTCTATCTGTCTATCTGTCTATCTGTCTGTCTTTCTGTCTGTCTGTCCGTCTATTCATCTATCCATCTGTCCATCCATCTATCTTTCCATCTTTCTATCTATCATTTTCTTCCATCTATCAATCTCTTTTTTTGTCGGTATGTAAGTCTCTAACTGCCTAACTATTTATATCGTTCTAATAATCTTTCCACTACGATATTCTCTCTCTCTCTATCTCTCTCTCTATCTCTCTTTCTCTCTTTCTCTCTCTCTCTCTCTCTCTCTCTCTATATATATATATATATATATATATATATATGTATATATTTTCTTCTTCATTCCTTCCTTCCTTATCTGCCTTTGAGCGTCTTGGGGAGATATAATTTGCGATCTTTTGCTCTTCTGTTCGCCTCTGCTGCTGTTATGTTTCCTAGTGCTTCTAATATTCCATCGACTCATCTTTTTTCGTGGTCGACACTTGGGTCTGGTGTTCTCATAACGTTTATTGTAGGCTCGTTATGTTGTGTTTTGTTCTTTCTGCCTTGTCACGTGGCCAAACCATTTTATCTGTTGTTTCCTTATATATGTTCTATGGCGGGGGCTATTCCTAGCTGTTTTCTCAGTTCTTCATTTCTGATCTTGTCTCTCAGACTGTTTCCTGTCATTCGTCTAACACATTTAATCTCTGTAGGGGTTATTTTTTTCTTATTGTTCTTGCATCTAGTGTCCATGTCTGGCATTGGTAGCACAACGTTGTGATGAAGATTGTATTCTATAGTGCTCGTTTTGCCTCCAGAGTTATTTCCTTGATGGACAGTAGTGGTGATAACTGTCCAATGATTTGACACACCACACAGCAATCAGGATGACACACATTCATGCCAATGGGAAGTATGTCAATAACTGAGAATCGATATGGCATTCGCCTTGTCATGGACACTCAGGCAGGTACAGCGCCGGGCCTCCAGCCTCGAAAGGGCCCAACCACTATTACTGGATGTCCTTCTCAACCGCTCCGTGGAGTCAGAGGGCAAGAGAATAGGGCTACTGGCCAATCTAAACTAAAACCACTTAAAATAATGTACTTGAATGCTGGTGGATGGTGTTGTGGGAGCAGCCGACAAGTAGTGCCGGTTATGGTCCCCACACCGCGATGGCAGGCAGAGGATCTCATGTATAGAGACAATGGCTGCGATCACCGACTAGTACAGTCACTGCCAAGAAGGAAAGGAATGGCAAACTACCTTCTTAAATTGCCTTGAATAATCATGACACATCACAACCTTCTATTTACTCATGAGAAGAGGAAAGGTGGAATACTTGGTTACAACTGGCAAAATAAAAGGAAAGAGAGATCGCGGACGACAAAGGGAGAAAATACTGGATAGCTTGGTGTCATGGCATGGAAAACAGTCAACAACAGAACTGATACGATGCACTGTGGATAGAAGATTGTGGAGGAACATGATCGCCTACGCCAACCGGCAGGGTACATGATGATGATGATGATGACTTGAATGCTGAAGTCATCAACAGCAAAAGAGATGGGCACAGTAAAAAGGTAGAGTTAGAAAATATCCTGTATCAAGAGCAAGTAAGCGTATGCTGATTGCAGGAAACTCATCTAAACAACGACATAGCCTTGAAGACTAGGAGGGGATACCAGTGTTACCGATCTGACAGATAAACCGACAAAAGGGCAGAATATTGACACTTGTAAAGAACAACACCAATGCATGTCAGCTTGAAGTGTATATTGATGGGGCGGAATATCAAATACTGCACCTCAGGACAGGAAATACAGACTTCCATCTACTTAACTACTAGTGTCCGAGCAACCGTCCTCTGGCGCTAAACACAGTTTCATTAAAATAGAGAATGATTGTATGTGGAGAGTTTAACAGCCAATCACAGAGCTGGAGCTATGAACATATGGACAAGAGAGGTGAAGAACTTGAAAATTGGCAGGACGACAATGGACCTATACTGCTAAACCAGACAACAGATCCACCAACATTCTACTCCAGATCATGGCATACCACATCTACACCAGACCTTGCTTTCTATTCACCAGACCTGGATTGGAATATCACACGAATTGTTGGGAAACAACTTGGTGGCAGCGACCACCGACCAGTCTTTTTAGTGGTACAAAATGAGGCCGTCGGGGAGAGCAGCACTTTCTCCAGATGGAATCACAAAAAGGCAGGCTGGAAAATGTATCAACATTACACCAGTGTACTGACTAAATACATAAATACAGACAGAGACATCAACAAAATAGTTGATGAATTCAGTAGAATAATAATACAAGCTGCCAATGAAACAATACCTTGAGGGGCACGGAAACAATACAAACCATACTGGAGTAGTGAAGTAGAGCAACTGCACAACGACATGGAAATATCTCGAAAGCAAGCAGAAAATAACCCTTGCCAGGAACACCACAATAACTATCAGCATGCTAAAGCCAAATTTCAATGGGCTAAACTACAAGCCAGACGGAGAAGCTGGAAAGAGAAAACAGAGTATTGAATCTTGAACGAGACACAAGAAACGTGTGGAAACCTGTAAAACAGCTTAATAATGATTGTACAGAAAGGAACTCCAAAATTACACTGAAGAGGTGTAGAAACATCCTAACAGGTAAGCAGGCAGCAAATCACTTTGCAGATTCAGAAATGACACTAATATTGAAATTAGCCTAGATAAACGACAAGACACGCGCTTAAAGCAACAAAATGTAAGACAGGAAGGGGCCATACATGAAGCCATGGAAATACCCATTACACAAAGAGAGCTAGAGCTGGCAAAGTCACCAGGCTGTGATGGAGTATCCAAAGAAATGAAAATGATTAAGAACTTGGGAACTGCAGCTAAAGCAAAACTAATGCAAATGTACAACATTTGCTGGATCACAGGTAGAATGCCACAGGCATGGAGAGAAGCAATTATGATACCATTACTAAAGCCAAGAAAAGATGGTTCAACGACATCCAGCTATAGACCAATCAGCCTTACAAGCTGTTCGTGTAAAACAATGGAACATATAATCAATCTCAGACTGCAGTGGTACCTGGAAAGTGAAAACCATCTTCTGACACAGAAAGCAGGCTTTAGACATAAGGTGACCAGACGTCCCGATTTTTCCGGGACAATCCCGACTTTTTACTGTTTATTCAACCTTTGTCCCGAGTTTGATACTGTCCCGAATTTGTCCAGATTTTGGCAGATTTTTAAAATGTTGTCCCGGATTTGTTAAGATACATTAGGTACAAAAATCTTTTGCCAATATGGTAAACGTCTCTTCGACTTAAAAATATACATTATTCCGTTTTTTTGTTGAAAATGTTTAAACGGTTGAACTGGCTGTTCATTTGACGAAACAGTGACACTAAAATGCGCTCCAAGTTTTAAATATTGTATACTGAAACTGAAACTCAACAAGTAGCATCTTTGCGGTCACGACATTTCATATTCAAGTAGATTCATTGTGTTTCTTGTGTATATTTTGATGAACTAATTCTGTTTATTGTGTTCTTTAGAAATAGAGGTTATTGTATTCATTAGATTTTATTTACATTGTGCTATTATTCAGTTACTTGACATTTTAATGTTTAAGAACTTATGCTATGCAAATGGTATAGTCATAGCAAAATATTATTTAAACTATAATTAGTTTGTAAAGTTTGTAATTGTTGCAACAAACGGCATTAAAATGTAAATGCAGTTTCAATCAGGATTTACCCCTTTCTAAAAAATGTCTCCATCAGACTTCACTGTAAGATGCAGTATATGTGCCTCTGGGTTTTCGATTAACCCACAGTAGACGGGGTGATATTAAGAGTCACATAAATTGTGCGTAACATGAGAGAGCCGTCGCTACAGCTGCATCAAGCGCGTCGTTAACATTTTCTTTTCGGGCTGAACAGATTGGTGTCAAAGAACAAAAATTAGCTGCTACAGAAGGTGCATTTGTCTATTATACAGTGATACACAATCATAGATTTAGATCTATGGACTGCACATCAAAATTACTTCAGGTTACTTTAGAACCAAAATTTGCTTGTGCACGTACGAAAATAGAAGCCATGTTCAAAACGAGTTGAGATGTGACCTAGAAAACTCAACATTCATTTCCATACTGCCAAATGCCTCCAACCACAAGGAAATCAAGATTTTTCCTTTTCTCGCCTGATACTCTGATCACAATAAGGGGCTGAAAGTTAAAATATTAGAATTGAAGTCATTACCAGGAGAACCATCTGATATTGTTAGAAGCTTTATTAATGGCTATCTAACGGGAAAATGTTTAGAAAAGAAAGTAGTAGCAATATGTGCAGGCAACAGAAATTCTAATTTTGGGGGCGCTGAAAGGAAAAGAAAGAACAATGTTTTCATAAAGCTGAAAGAAAACCTTGGACTTGGTTTGATAGGTGTTAGTTGTGCATGCCATATTTTCCACAACACTGTTCGAGCAGCTGCAGATGTATTACCTATTGATGTTGAGATGATTATTGTTAACATTTATCTGTACTTCAAATCATACACAGTTAGAGTTGAAAGTCTCAAGGAGTTTTGCCAGTTTGTGTACACATACTTCCAGATGACTTTAGGTTATGCACAAACTAGGTGGCTTGCACTGCTGCCTGCTGTTGATAGGGTTCTTCACATGTTCCTGCCTTTAAAATCCTATTTTCAGTCTCAAGACAGATGCCCAGTAGATACACAGAAATTCTTTGAAAATCCTATCTGAAGCATGGCTTATTTTTGTTCACAGTCGGGCATCCTTTTTTCACGAAGCAGTGCAGAAAGTATAGGGACAGGTTGTCACTGTTTTTTAAGTAATTGACAACATCAATGGGTTGAGAACTATCTTGGAGTCCAAACTGGAAGATGGTTTCTTGCCATCAAGAGTTAAGCTAATTCTTGACAAGGTGGAGATGGAAGGAATTCCACAGATTGATGTGAACACGTTTAAAGCCAGTGTTTCTTCATTCTATGAAACAGCTTTAAGTTATTGGAAGAAATGGGCTGCAAATAATGTTCAAAACCGTGAGGCCTACAGCTGTGTAACGTTGAACAGAACACCAACTTGGGAACAGTGTCACTGGACACTGAGGGAATTGCTGAGGAGGGAATCTGAGCACCTATGGACATGTTCGGAGTGCAATGATGATGACCCGCAAATAACTCAATAACTCAATAACCAACTTGGGAAGATATTTAGAAATTTTCATCATTAGTGAGTCAAACAGTACCTTCAGTCAACTTTCCAGAAAATGAAATGTATGACGAATATGTTTACATGAAGCAGTTTGTTACTTCTCAGAAATTAATGAGTGGAGTATTAATAAAACATTACCAGGGCAGCGTTGGATTGAAATGGCTTCCCACTTCAAAAACAGGCATGTGCCAATTTCACATATTCTGAAGCTGGCAGTTCTTTTTGTGTCTACCGGGAACAAATGCTGCAACGGAAAGATTGTTTTTACTGATGAACAGCTTGTGGACAAATGATAAAACACATCTAAGGGTGGACACAGGCCATGTTGATCTCCAAAGTATTGAGCCGCGATAGCTCAGTGGTTAGTGAACTTGACTACAAAGGACAAGAGGTAGGGTTCGATCCCAACTGACGGCTTCCACTTTCACCCAACCTTTAATGGGTACCGGATATTTTTCTGGGAATGTAAAGCGGCACGGGCGTAATACCGACCACATTACCCCAAAAATCATGTGCCGAAGGTCTGTAAAATGTATGGTCACAAACACCATATTCCCTATAACCCACTTGGCGTGACGGGGGCACTTTACTTTTTTTTTTACTTTTTGATCACCAAAGTGAGCAATGAGCAAACATGTGTTGAGCTTTTTAAGATGCTCCAAATAAAGAAAGACCTTTTTTTTTAAAAAATCCACTCATCAGAAAAGTACAGCAGCTCTGCTTTATCTTCCATTTAAGGGAGTATTACTAATGTTTTTTTTTTTTTATCTCCTGATAACGTTTTGTAAGCCTATATTGTTAGGTGTTTTAATTAGTTTTAAAATATATGTATTATTCACTTGAAAAAGACGGAAGAAATGTCATTTTATTGATGAAAGTTTTAATAAAATTAATCCGTTCCGGAACCGAGTTTCAAAAATATGGTCACCTTATTTAGACAGTGTTGCTCTGCTAAAGATCAGGAAACCTATCTTTCCCAGGAAATTATGATGCATTCCAAGAAAAGAAACTGGTTCTAGCAGCATGGATAGACCTAATGGAAGCATTTAGAAGGAAGGAAGTGCTCTTGTAGAAACTGAGAAATTACGGAGTAAACGGCAGGATATGGAAATGGATCAAAGCATACCTGCATAACAGGAGAGCTAGAGTACAACTAAATTGTCTGAAAAGTAAGATGATACTACTATGACAGGGTGTCCCGCAGGAAGAGGTACTCTCTAACACTTTTTCTAGTCTACATCAATGACCTAATTACTGAACTACCACATGGTATCAAAGTGGCAATGTATGCAGATGACTTGGTAATGTGGTGAAAGAGGAATATGCAACAGTGGCCTCCAAATTGTTACAAAGAGCTATGAATGCAGTGAACTCATGGACAAATAGATGGTGTAACTTCCCAAAACAAAAAGCAGGACCCATCTACATAAACAATGAACCTATTGTCACTGAAAAAAGGCATACAAGCTCCTTGTATCTGAGCTACATTTGACAACAAACTATCTTGAAAAATAGCCGATAAATAAGGCAATTAAAAAAAGCAAAGATGAATTTGGGTATTCTGAGAAAGGTGTGTGGAACCACGGGGGGTGCGAGTGGGAAAATACTCAGTAAAGTTTACCAACGGAGTATACGCACCACATTTAGAATATGAATCATCCGCATGGCGCTCTGCATCAAACACCACACTGCAAGAGCTGGATAAAGTACAAAACCAGGCACTTAGGGTCATCACAGGAGCGATGAAATCAACACCAATATTGGAGATGGAGAAATTGTGGAGGATACCAGCACTGAGAGAACAGAGGGACACAAAGGTGCTGATGCAGGCAAATACATTTTCATGCATTCTGAAACATCCAATGAAGGACCGATTCCAAAATCTTGCATTGGGACGGCTTAAGAGAAGCAGTTTTATCCACTAAGCCAAGTGAATTTGTAGACAAATACCAGACATATCAAGAGTCGTTAACTCCCTACTGCCTATACCAAAACAGACTCCCTGGACAGAGAAAGGGGATTATCAATACAAATACGGACAAAAGTGAAAGGAATACTTGACAAAAAGGAACAGAATAGTACACAGCGTAAAACAATAACTCCCAGTTTCTTTGATGAAGAATATTCACACGGCCTATAGGTTCTGGTGTACAAAGATGGATCAACGTAGAATGCAGTAAAGAATGGGGGTGCATTCATAGAATACTCAAATAACACTAGGGATATGAATAAAGTACCAAAAAGGAACTATTGTCACAATAACGGTGCATAAATCTAAGCAATAAAGTTGGCAATAGAAAAACTGCTGAACATTAATCTTAGCCCACAGTCGGTAGTATTTTTGACAGATGCAAGATCAGTATTCCAGGAACTACAATCCAGACAATTACCACATCTACGGACCTTATTGACTGAACTCTGCAAGCACCACAAGGTCGCCCTGCAGTGGATTCCATCTCACTGTGGAATACCAGGAAAGTAGAGAGCAGATCAGATGGCAAAAGAAGGTGCAACCGGTACACAACCAGATGCGCCGGTTACATACCATCAGAAGAAACAAATAATTAATATCAATTAGAGGACCATGAGCCACAAATCAGGATGCCTTTCATAATATAAATAGATGTGAACAAGTTATCATTATACACCTTAGAACAGGACACAATCGACTCCACAGTCACATGTCTACAACATTCAAGATCGGCATCTAAACTACATTTACATGTGGACAGACACCCCAGACTGCTGAACACATACTTCAAGACTGTAGTGAATATAGTAGACTATGGAACACCCATTGGCCCATAAATACTTCAGGCGAACAAAAGATAGATAGATTAATATATTGAAGACATCCTCAATAAATATTTATGTTTTAATTATCGCAAGTTTGAAGTCTTTCTAAGACTCCATCTTGTATAAACTTGCCTGGCAAACAGACCTTCTTGTGATGATTTGTCTTTCAATTTTTCCTTTTGCGATATGTCTTTATGACATTTCATGACATGAAACAATATGTTCACATGCGAGTTATCATCATCTAGTTGCTCGTCCTTAAGGGAACTTGGGAAATTCTCTCCGACCTGAGGGAGATGGCCATCCTCTGCAGACTTGTTTTTCAGATAGTCTGTAATATTTGTCAGTGACATTTTTCTGGATGTTTTGTCTCTCCCCTATCTACTACCATGCCCTCCATTAAGATGTTCTCTGGTCCCTAATGTTGTTCTACACAGAACAGAGACAAATGGCGAGATTTGATAAAAGATCTTTCCAAGAATTGAAGCTGTTAGAAAGAAAATTTAAAAAAGAGAAAGAGTAACTGGATCTTTGCCCTATTGGCTGCCCACGACTCGAAAGGTTGATCGATAGATAGTTCAACAAAGTATGATGTAGTGACTCGCCAATATCGGATCGTTTTGTGTCGATCTGTGTACATTTTATATGGTGCCTTTACCAAATCCCGCAGTTAAAAATGTGTAATGTTGTAATGTTATTTGTATTTTAAATTATTATGGACTCTCTTTGTCTATGGATATAATTTCAAAATGAAAGTGGATTTTCAATTTGATGATCGACGGAATTATTTAGTTATAACAATTTTCTGAATTTATTTGGTTTCAATTTTTCATCACACCCGGGTGACAATGGTAATAAATATGATGTTTGTGCTTTAAAATGATTTAAATTAATATAAAAATGTGTAGATTTGGATATACTATGATAAGTATGTAGTTTTTGTTATTACTTTTGATTATAAATATTGTAGTGGAAATCTAGTTTGGATTTTGTGGGTTTTTTTTTGTTTGTTTCCTTACTCATTATAGCACATTTGTAATGTGATGTTTATAATACAAACAGATTATAATGTTGTAATTGAACAGATAAACTTTTCATAAACAGTTTGATATCTGCTACTAAACTTTACACCAAATCATACAATAAGATAGAAGAGCAACAAAGAAAATCTGTCTAGATATATACGCTACATAGAGGTACATCGGTCATGTGTTCAGAATTGACGAAAAAAAAGACTCCCACTGTAGAGATTTATGTGGACATCAGGAACAAATATAAATAACGAAAAATCAAAATAAATTTCAAAAAGAATTAGAGAGAGAGAGAGAGAGAGAGATAGATAGATAGATAGATAGATAGATAGATAGATAGAGATAGATATAGATAGATAGATAGATAGATAGATAGATAGATAGATAGATAGATAGATAGATAGATAGATAGATAGATAGATAGATAGATAGATAGATAGATAGATAGATAGATAGATAGATAGATAGATAGATAGATAGATAGATAGATAGATAGAGGTAGAGGTAGATAGATAGATAGATAGATAGATAGATAGATAGATAGATAGATAGATAGATAGATAGATAGATAGATAGATAGATAGATAGATAGATAGATAGATAGATAGATAGATAGATAGATAGATAGATAGATAGATAGATAGATAGATAGATAGATAGATAGATAGATAGATAGATAGATAGATAGATAGATAGATAGATAGATAGATAGATAGATAGATAGATAGATAGATAGATAGATAGATAGATAGATAGATAGATAGATAGATAGATAGATAGATAGATAGATAGATAGATAGATAGATAGATAGATAGATAGATAGATAGATAGATAGATAGATAGATAGATAGATAGATAGATAGATAGATAGATAGATAGATAGATAGATAGATAGATAGATAGAGATAGATAGATAGATAGATAGATAGATAGATAGATAGATAGATAGATAGATAGATAGATAGATTGGAGCTTTGGGTTTAAGAACAAAACAAAACCTACAGATCTAGCACTGAATCGTCAAACCTATTATGTTATATTTTTCAGTTTGTAATTCTGCTCCATTTGTTTCCTGCATTGGTAAGTCCACAAACCTATTTGATGACATCTTCTGCGAGTATAACCCATGATTTGCCTCTCCCTTTCTTTACCTTTCCCTGTGTTGAGCCCTTGGTGTAACGGATGCTCTTTATCTGCACATATCTTCCGTTATAAAGTTAAATTGTGCATTTTATCGTTTAGATTAAAGTCACCAACCATGGACCTGATCACCACACTGGTAACCGCAGTCTGTCTGCTGCTTGTCTACTTCTGGTTCCGGCCACGTCCTGACAAACGACTTTCCCCATTCCCTGTTCAACCACTCCCCATTGTAGGGAACCTACTGTCCATGAAGTCAGACACACGAGCCTTGTTCAAGGCTTGGCGGAATCAATGTGGGGACATATTCAGGTGAGTTTTTGGTACTTAACTGAGGTGAGTTATTTATATTATGCTATGTTATTAAAATTACGCTATGTTATGTCATGTCATATGTTAGGATCATTATCACAGCACTTTTGACACGTCGATATGTGCTCTGATATTCTCCTTGAAATGATGGGAACCTCGTGGAGAATACAGACCCACGTGCATGAACTCCTTTCCACAGCCTGGAATCCATATGACGTACATGTTCAGGTGTTGTTCAGATTGTCAGTGTTTTTGACAGTGAGAAATGTGTGCAACTGTAGGTGCTTTTTGTTTCAGTTCTTGTTCAGGTGGGGAGAAGGTGATATTTAGATGTACTGAGAGAGTTTATGTGGACATGTTCATATACCATCAAAAGTTGTTACTTGGGTGGAGATGGCATAGTAAGGTGAATTGCTGTGACATGTTTAGTACCGTTGAGAAACCAATTTGTTTTCCTAGACATAGTCAGTCGCCAACCAACCATTGAAGAAAAAAGGTAAGTTTAGAGGTAAACAGAATTGCTGACGAATATTGGTACAATTTTGTAAAGGCTGACAAGATCCAGAATAGATAAATAGTAGGTTAGAAAGATAGACTCAAGTATAGTTTAGCACCGGCTTGTTGCAGGAGCTACTGAGTTAAGTGCTCTGTGCACACCGTGAGCTGTGTGTTTCATCCGTTTTGATCATGTTCCGATATTCCAATTGTTTACGATGAATGATGATATCGTATGACAGGGAACAGTTGGCCGTGTTCACTTTCTGTGCAGTTTCGCCTTATGTCTTTTGGCGTGTGCTGAGACAGCTATGATGGGGACTACAGCTACCTTTCTTTGTTTGGGAGATGAGTTAGTAATTCGGATGATTTCACTGGCACGGGCGGTTGAGCAATTATGGATTTTAATTCGTTTGCGGTGATACCGGGGCCTTCCATAACCAAATAGTTTAGCAGCCATGAAAGTAGAGAAGATTAAGTTAGAGTAGATTAGAAATATTTAGAATTGATTGGTGCGTCACTTGTAATACACAATTTGGACAATTGTAATAACACCAGTGGTAATGGTTAGGTTAGATTTAAATAATAATGATTAACTGATTAGCAGTTGTAGAGAGATACATTTCAGAGAAGATGAAGTAAGTAGACTGATTGAAGTATTTGTGAAATGGCTGTTACTACGATGTCTGCATCAATAAACCTCAGATAGTGCTGGACAATTTTGAGCCAGTCTCCCGAAAATTTTGAGCCAGTCTCCCGACAATTTTGAGCCAGTCTCCCGACAATTTTGAGCCAGTCTCCCGACAATTTTGAGCCAGTCTTCCGACAATTGTTACCATACGATTCGATTTTATTGATGTTTGTTGTTTCGTCAAGCCTGTATGATATCCTCATCGGTCTGTCCAGGTGTACTTTGTCACGGGCCTCACACACGATACAGCGCAGATAAAGTTCATCAGCTTAAGAGTGAAAACTGAATCAGGGTCCATTTGGAAGTTAGCAAGTCACTAAGTCACCCACCACTCTACATGAGTCATTCCAGCCAGGCGAGAACGTCGTTAGCGTAACTATCATAGTCATCCCTCGCACCAACAAATCTACAGTTTAACGGCAACAGTGATATCTGTCGGTGAACTTGACAAGCTTTCTTCTATCTTTAGTCTATCTGTGCTATCTGTGCATTACCGTTCGTCACTACATTTCCTAGGTAATTGAATTCCTCCACCTGTTTTAGCTCTCTGCTGTCCACTGTTATGTTGATGTTCAGTTTTTTGTTGTTGCAATGTTCATTACTTGTGTCTTGCTGGTAATGATCTTCATCTTGTGTTGGGTGCCTGTGTTGTCGAGTCTACTTACATTGTTAACGTTGGCTTTCTATTGTTCCTCCTCTGTGTTTACCCAGAATACTCCTTACCGTCGTCCGTCCATCAAATGACGTTAAGTGGGCGCAGATGTGTTGTGTTGTGATGTGTTGTGATGTGTTGTGTTGTGACAGCGCTTTTAAGCCCAGCAATCCAGTTCCTTCTACGTGATATTTTCTTGTTACTTGATCAGATAATTTCCTTCTTCCATCGAGTCTGATCGCTTCAGTTAAACTTACTAGTCTATTTTTAGGATCATCTGGAAGGATTAGATTAAGATCTGGATAGTTCGGGTTCACCAATTATGACGTAAACAGTCAGCTATGAGTCAACGATCGCTTCCAACCACAGCGCTAGTAGACATTTCTACATCTGAAAAAAATTAAATCTTCCTATTGTCAATTTAACTTTATTTTCAAGGACTTGCCATATTTTTAATTAGTACAAGAACAAGATTATAACAAATATATTTCATTACTTGTAAAGTTATGAATGATTACATATGATACAATCATCATCATTATCAAGAGCCTAGCCTGCTGGCGTAGATGATCATGTCTCTTCACAACTTTCGATCACGACAATTATTTATCATTTCTGTTGACCATCTGCCAAACCATTCTCTTAAGCTGTCTAGTTTCTTTTCTCTTTACTTCCCTCTATCTCTTCGTCCCTGAGTTTTTCCAGTTGTTCTCTTCTCATTACGTGGCCAAAAATGATGATTGTTTCTTCCTAATATTAGAAATTAGTTATCTTTTTGCTTTGGCCTCTTTCAGAACATTTTCATTACTCTTCTTAGCTGTCCATAGTATTCTCAACATTCTTCTGTAAAACCACATTTCTACAGACGCAAGTGATTTTTGTGTCTGTTGTTCTATTGTCCCCATGATTCACATCCATATGTTACTACTGGCCTTTGCAGTGATACCGGAGCCATCCATAAACATAACCATGGCCGCTGTTTGTTGCCAGTATATGTTCTTTATTATGCTTAGATCTTTGCTGTCTATGTGTATGCTTTATAAAATGTTGATTATTTCTTGGTGCTTTACTTTGTCAAATGCCTTGGTGTAATCTATGAAACATAGGTATAGATCTGTTTTCACCTCTGTGGCTCTTTCTACTAAAGACCTTATGATATAAATGGCATCGCTCCTTTCTTTACCTCCAACAAAACCATACTGTCCATCGCTAATTTCTGGGCTGATTTTGTTTCGCACTCTTCGCATGATGATTATTAGTAATATCTCAGTCAAATAAGTCTCATAAGACTTATTGTGCGCATTCAATCGCACCAGATTTCTTTGGTAGTGCTATGAATATTGATTTGAGCAGGTCGTCTGGTATATATCCGCTGTTGTAGATATCATTCAATATAATTCACTTTTTTGTTATTATTTCTATTCCAAAATCACCCATGGCTTCAATCTCTTCTTTACTTATATTATCTGGTCCAGGAGCTTTTCCACCGTTCATATTGTTCAAGGCGCCTTCCACTTCTTTTTTGAGTATTTCTGGTCCTTATCCCTTATCCTTAAAAATTAATATCTACTTATGTTCGTTCATCATTATAAAGATCTTTAATGTTTTCTGTCCATCGTTCCCTTATGCTTTCTTATTCAATCAATATGTCTCCTTCCTTTGATCTTAAACATCTAGTTTTCGATTGCGTTTTAATTCCTGTTAATTACATATGATATCTATAATAATTCAAATCTATTATTGATCTACACATACAATCATACATGCCTGCAATAGCTCGACATGTTTCCCTCTAGTCTTTACCTGGGTGGAACTCTGGTAGTTGTCCTCAACGGTCATGACGTCATCAAGGAAGCCCTGATGAAACACGCCTTCTCTGACAGACCCCCTGTGTTTTTCGATAAGGTCAGATTTATAAATAATGATTTCTTTACCATAATTACCTGTGGATGAAAACGTGTTTGTCATTTTACTGACAGCTATACATACATTTCCTTTGTTTTGTATGCTATTTTATTATTGTAACTTAATGTAATTAAAGGTTTTGGGGACTTACAGATATCTCTCTCTCTCTCTCTCTCTCTCTCTCTGCGTTCAGGACTCAATCAGAGTAGGATTCCAGACTCCCACATGAAGTCAGCTGTCAGGCTAAGTGTGTTGATCGCCCCCACAGACAGAACATCACAATCAGAGTCTGTCAGATCCACTCTGACTGAACACCAGTTAATATGTTGCACTGTGTTCTGCGCCAGTGCCCAGTACATCCGATTTCAGCCAACATTTTATTCGGGTTTGCTTTCCCTAGCCTTTGATTGTCCCCAATCTTCCTGCAAGGCAGCAGATTGTCTTTTCTGTAGGGGGATTGTGCCCTTAGATGGTAGGCCCTCCCAGGTTTACGAGCACCATCTGCCCGAGTCACTAGAGGTGACTAAAACAGACATGCACACACAAAGATATGAGACGTGACTTATACAGACATGCACACAGCGATACGAGACATGACTAACACTGACACACATCAAGATATATGACACATGACTAACATAAACATGCACATAAAGATATGAGATATAACTGACATTGACATGCACACACAAAGATATGGCATATGCCTAACATAGATATGCACACAAAGATAAGAGATATGACAAACATAGATATGCACACACAAAGATATGAGATGGGACTAACATGGCCATGCACACACAAGGATATGAGATGTTACAAACACAGACATGCACACACAAAGATATGAGATATGATTAACATAAACATGCACACAAAGATATGAGATATCACTAACCCAGACATGCACACACAAAGATATGACATATGACTAACACTGGTACACACTAAGATATGAGATATGACTAAACACAGACACACATAAAGATATGAGACATGATTAACACGGACACACCGAGATATGAGATATGACTAACATGACACACACCAAGATACGAGCCATGGCCAGCACACACAAGCTAAGATATGAGCCATGGCTAGGACAGAAACACAGCAAGATATGAGCCATGGCTTCACTAAAAAACACCAAAAAAATGAACAATGTCTAGCACAGAAACACATTAAAGTGCCCATATGCTTGGGCTTGTTGTAGTCGGCAGACTCTTCTGAACGTGGGAATAACAGGTTTCGTTAAACGGTTGTCCGGAGATTTGAGAGTGCAGTCTGACCCATAGAACGTTCTCTTGCATGTACAGATTCCCGATCGACTGTTCACATGTGTCGTTGAAACAGTTGTCCGGACATTTGAGAGTACATATGATGTCGCAGCCATCAGAACACATCTGTTCGCACTGTAGCCCAAAATTACCATCGGGACAAGTGTCATTACAGGTATAGCCAAGATGTTTACATTGTAGGCATTTTCCAGATTTTTCCTCAAATAAAGGACAGACACTGAGACAAAACCCGGAACAGTCGTGTCCATAGATCCCATGTGAACAGTAGCCGTGATAAGTACCGATGATGACATTGCAGCCTTTACTACACCCACTACACACTGCACAAAACGACCAAGAATGCTCGTCCAGACAATAGGTGTCTGTAAATGTTTGCACCTCATATACCGTCAGTGCACTGTCGGCCTGCGAAATGGTCGGTGAGAACTCAATCTTAATGTGTGCCATTGACGTTTGTGTTTTGATACTATTCTGGGCTAGATGTTTAGCTTGGATAGTGGTAGCCTGTTAGGTCACAGGACTTCCATAGTATCATATTGTAAATATATTCGTGGTATTTCTATCGTCATAGCTTTGGCTACTTTATGCCAGTTACCAATTACGATGGCTAGATAGACGTCATGTTCCAGAGTTTATCTTAGTGAGGATAAAAATAGAAGATAGGAGATTACACATGTAGTCACTTATTAAAATGGGAATCAACTTTAGAACTTGGGAGCCGCGATAGCTCAGTGGTTAGTGAACTGGACTACAAAGAACAAGAGGTAGAGTTCGATCCCAACCGACGGCTTCCGGTTTACCCAGCCTTAAATGGGTACCGGATTTTTTTCTGGGAAAGTAAAGCGGCACGCTCCTAATACCGACCACATTACCTCAAAAATCATGTGCCGAAGGTCTGTAAAATTTATGGCCACTAACACCATATTCCATATACGCCACTTGGCGTGACGGGAGTACTTTACTTTCTACAACTTCAGAACTTAGCAAAAGACAGTTAAGTTGTCTGTCCACATTTTAGGGACAAATCGTGTAGGACATGACCAAGCTATCTGGTGCTATCGACGAGAGAGCAAGTTTCTTTTTCTGAGACCGGAAGAAGCTCGCCAGACATCGAAGCAGACAGACATACAAGATATTGAGAAGAAACACCGGCGAGGTCACCATCTATAAAACAGTTTGATGAAGCAGAGATTCGTGGTCCACCTCGGACTGTGCTGAACCTAGAGGTTTGAATAGTGGCGTTAGGTTGAAACTGAGCAGTGTTTCTAGGAAATAGATATTCGAATATTGTAGTTTGTATGGGGGTTATACTGAGGCCTTACTGTTGATGTTTTATCTAGCATGTAGCATTTAATAAATACACGGAGAGCTCGTTTGTTCGAGACCGTCTTCTAAGACCTTTATGAGTTGCCAGTGAGTTTGTCTCTGTTCAATGTGTTCTGTCCAAACCAGTCTGTCTTCTAAAGTCATCAAGGCCAACTAAGGGTCGCTGGACAATCTTCTTCCCACCAACATGCAAGCTATTATCAAGGTCACATATCTAGACCACCTAACAGGACGAGTAATAACCCAAGACTCATAAGATCATTCTGGAACCTGGAACATAAAAATTTATAATGGGCCATTGAGAATATAATGCTAAGATGAGTTGATTTAAACGGCTCATAAAGCAACAGATCACCACGACTCAAATAAACCAAGAATGTTATGGAAATTAAGAATAATTGTAATAAAATCTTCGAAACACATTTTACCTATTCTCTTTCTTTGTTTTATGTAGAACATCACATTGTTCTGATGTTATCTTTTCTCTTTGTCGCCTCTATGTAAATAATAATGATTTCCTTCAAACATTTCACTGTCAAGAATTGTGTGTGGTTTTATTTTTTTGAATTGACTTTCATACTAGACATTAAAGTTTAATGTGACAGAAACTTATTATTTATAATTTATATTTCTGCTGCTAACTCAATCGTTCAGCTGGTATCCAAGTGCGATGGTCTTATGATATTTTTCCCCACTAAAAGAATGTTAAAGAAACAGGGATACTAATTTATGTTTGACAACATCACACTCTATTATTCAAAAGGGACAAGGAAAATACTTTGCAAACTTTGATTCCGAAAACAAATCCATCGGCACAGTGGCAGAGGAACACAATAACTCCTAATTAAATTCTATGGTGCCACAATTTGAACTAATGTTCTGTATTGTTTCACTAGTCACTGCTAGTTTGGCTCATTTCTTTCCTGGCCCATCCATAAACAAGCACTGTAGAGAAATTTCCGTGTTGATTACTTTTAATGTTATTGTCTTTGTTTGTTTAGACATTATTTTGCTTTGTGATTATATATGTGTGTGTGTGTGTGTGTGCGTGTGGGTGTGGTGTGTGTGTATGTGCGTGTGTGCGTGTGTGTGTGAGAGCGTGTGTGCGTGTTTGTGTGTGTGTATGTGTGGTGTCCACTGTTCCCGCTGAAGTCCTATTGTGACGAAACGGTACTATATTGTCTTGTCCTTAACGTACCCGTTTTACTTTATTTCTCTTCTTGCACGTTCAGTAAAAGAGCAAGTGTCGACATCTTTAATTAGTAGCCAGACCTAGATAGTACATTACAACATTTAAAATAAAGTCTTAGAATCCATTGTCCCCGGAACTCTAGTATAGAAATACTAACATTCAACATCTTATTTCGTTTTTTTTTAATTTTCTTTGTCAGATTTGAAGATATTCAGACGAAACTTTGGGCCAATAAGCCTTGTGTTCAAAGGCGTAGCTGGTGATTTCAGCGATTGGGGACAAAGTCAGTTTTTACATCCTCTCCTAGACCCCTCGTGACATGGTCTGAGCCATAAGTTGGGCCGCCATGCTTTCCCCAAAAAATGTTTAGTTTCAGAGCATGAGAACCTGCATTTCCTGACATATTTGTAGGGTATGAAGAGGATGAAAAATGTAAACTAATTAAGGTAACAATAGTTAATTTTGAGCTCCCATATTCTGCAACTGCGGACAGTTGTTCAACGCGCCCCACCCCCCTCCTCTAACTACACCACTGCATGCTTTGTCCTAAGCCGTTACATATAATTGTGTGTGTGTAAATGTATTGAATCTGATTCCGAGGTCTCAAATGGTACATGCCAAATTTAGCAGTCATTTCTTTAAATACTGTAGTGTTTTTGTTTCTATTTTGGCAACTATAAAACATCCTTTCAATTTGAACGAAAGTTTGTGAGAAATATTGTTCCTGTCAGTATCAAAATTGTTATTTATTGCGTTGACAATTAATTATAACGTCAAACAATAATATTTTACAGGTTACAGGGATCCCTGACAAAGGGATAGCATTTGTATCAGGAAGTTACTGGAAGGAACAAAGGGGCGCAACAGTGTCAATTCTGAGAACGTTGGGAATGGGCAAGAACGTTCTAGCAGACAAGATTTTGGAAGAAGTGACGGCGTTCACAACGTACCTAAGAAGTTTGAAAGGCAAGCCAACTGACATACACATTATGGTCTTCGTTTGTGTGTCTAATATTATCTGCTCGATTTTGATTGGACAGCGTTTTGAATTCGATGACAAGGAATTCCAAAACCTGATGAAGACCCTTAAGAGTTTGATCACAGAAGCTGAAAACACAGGTTTAGTTAACTTCTTTCCTTGGCTCGAATATCTTCCTGGTGACCTCTGTAGAGCTAAAAATATTGCCTCTGCATCCAGAACACTGTTCAGTACATTTACTAGAATTATGCAGGCACGACAAGTTGGTGAAGATGTACAGGACATTAACAACTTCATTGATGCTTATCTCAAGGAAATGAATATCCGCATTGAATCTGGTGAGTCCACGTCTTTGGATAACGAGAGTTTGTTGAAGGTCATGCTGGAGCTGTTCGAGGCTGGAACTCACACCACAAGCACGACCATCATCTGGGGCATCTTGTACATGGTGGTCTACCCTGACGTTCAAGAAAAGGTGTATCAAGAGATCAAAGATAAAGTGGGAACAGAACGAGCTCCGACTATGCAGGACAAGTCTCAGTTGACCTATCTTAACGCTGTCATAATGGAAACTCAACGTCTGGCCAGTATTGTACCTTCGTCGCTCACCCACATGTGTTCTGAGGAGACAACTCTGAGAGGCTACACTATTCCTAAAGGAACCTGGATCCTTCCAAACCTGGACTCTGTCCTACACGACAAGACCACGTGGGGAGATGACGTCATGAGCTTCAGACCCGAACGATTTATTGACGACAACGGGAAGTTGGAGAATCCAGAAGAGTTTATTCCCTTTAGTATTGGTCGACGAGTCTGTCCAGGGGAGGCCCTAGCTAGGATGGAACTCTTCCTGTTCCTCTCATCCATGATCCAGAAGTTCCAGTTCCTTCCAGCGAACCCCATGAAGCCTCCCTCCACTGACTACATTATAGGTATTATAACACCCCCAGCACAGTTTGATGTGATAATACAAGAGAGAAATACCATCTGATAACATTTATTTTCAGCAAATAAATGGTTTAAAATATTTGTTTTATTTTTTTTAAACTGCAATCATTTTGTTTGAATTGATACCAACGTCTTGAATTATAACATTGAAATGACGAAGATAAAACTGTACATAGAGAAAGTGTTTGTTTTATTCATCTTTGTTTACTTTTAATATATACAGATTTGTCAGGAGGCGCGCCAATATCTAAACGCACATTCTTCCTGTTTGATGACATTTTCACAAATCTTTGACAGATCATTCATATACTTTTTGTATGCTACACAATACTGCAAATCAAAAGAAAAAAACAAAAGCCAATGGAACAATCAAATCTGAAGAGAAAGAGGAGATGGAACGGTCAGCATAACAACACAGACTACATCTGTCTGATTTTCTTCGTTTGGCGTTTTGAATAAAGAGAATTATTATCAAGTTGAATTTTTGCCTCGGAACGCGGTGTTTGTACATTCATCTAACACAGCGCTTCTCAAATTCACCTTTACCGCGGACACCCAATAAATACGTCTTGTAGTCGCCGACCCCCATTAGATGCGTTTTGTAGTCGCCGACCCGAGGGTTCATCTTCAAGACAAGATTTAACGCCCAACAATATTTACTTAACAAATTATAATACAACTCCTAGAACATCTCTAACTTCTGGGAGGTCACAGACAACAGTTTGAAAAGTGCATGTCCCAACACACTATCTCTTGACTTGTGTCATAGTGGATGGAAGCATGAAACGCTTATGACGTCATAGTGGATGGAAGCATGAAACGCTTATGACGTCATAGTGGATGGAAGCATGAAACGCTTATGACGTCATAGTGGATGGAAGCATGAAACGCTTATGACGTCATAGTGGATGGAAGCATGAAACGCTTATGACGTCATAGTGGATGGAAGCATGAAACGATTATGACGTCATAGTGGATGGAAGCATGAAACGCTTATGACGTCATAGTGGATGGAAGCATGAAACGATTATGACGTCATAGTGGATGGAGACATGAAACGCCTATGACGTCATAGTGGGTGGAAGCATGAAACGATTATGACGTCATAGTGGATGGAGACATGAAACGCTTATGACGTCATAGTGGATGGAAGCATGAAACGATTATGACGTCATAGTGGATGGAGACATGAAACGCTTATGACGTCATAGTGGATGGAAGCATGACACTATTATGACGTCATAGTGGATGGAAGCATGTAACGATTATGACGTCATAGTGGATGGAAGCATGAAACGCTTATGACGTCATAGTGTATGGAAACATGAAACGCTTATGACGTCATAGTGGATGGAAGCATGAAACGCGTATGACGTCATAGTGGATGGAAACATGAAACGCTTATGACGTCATAGTGGATGGAAACATGAAACGAGTATGACATAATAGTGGATGGAAGCATGAAACGATTATGACGTCATAGTGGATGGAGGCATGAAACGCTTATGACGTCATAGTGGATGGAAACATGAAACGCTTATTACGTCATAGTGGATGGAAACATGAAACGCGTATGACGTCATAGTGGATGGAAACATGAAACGCTTATGACGTCATAGTGAATGGAAGCATGAAACGCTTATGACGTCATAGTGGTTGGAAACATGACACGCTTATGACGTCATAGTGGATAGAAACATAAAACGTTTATGAGGTGAAAGTGGATGGTAACATAAAACGCGTATGACGTCGTAATGTATACTTTGTCTTACCATTTTTTTATTCATTATATTTTGAAGGTATCGCAAGTTGAATCTTCAAATCTTTGTCATTTCTTTCACTGATTTTATCCAAATGTCATTTTCTCGGAGAACATTAACCAAAAAAAGCAGCTCTGATATTTTAGGGATTATGTTGTTAGCACTTACCTGGGGTTTTTTTCCCTAAAGTAGCAGCTTTCTTAGAGATTTATATATATTTATATATTTTATTCAATTAAGACAGTAAATCTAATTACAATTTAAGTATTGAATTACTCTCTCTATCTCTCACTGCGATCAAGACTCAACCAGAGTAGGATTCCAGACTCTCACATGAAGACAGCTGCCTGTTTAAGTGAATTGATCGACCCCACAGACAGGACATCATAATTAGAGTCTGTTAGATCCACTCTGATTGAATACCTGTTAAAACGTTGCACTGTGTTCTGCGCCAGTGGCCCAGATTTCAACCAGCATTTTGTTCAGGTTTGCTTTCCTTCACCTTTGGTTGTCCCCAATCTTCCTGCAAGGCAGCAGATTGTCTTTTCTGTACGGGGATTCTGCATTTAGATGGTCTGCCCTCCCAGGTTTACGAGCACCATCTGCCCGAGTCACTAGAGGTGACTAACACAGACATGCATACACAAAGATATAAGATGTGACTAACACTGACATACACACAACGATATGAGGCATGACTAACACTGACACACATCAAGATATGAGATATGACTAACACAGACACACACATACACTAAAATATGAGATGTGACTAACACAGACACACTCTAAAATATGAGATATGACTAAACACAAACACATAAAGATATGAGACATGACTAACATAGACAGACACAGATTAAGATATGAGATGTGAATAGCATGGACATACACACAAATATATGAGACATGACTAACATAGACATGCACACATAAAGGTATGAGATGTGACTAACATAGACATGCATACAAAGATATGGGATATGACTAACATAGATACGCACACAAAGATATGAGATATGACTAACACAGATACACGCTAAGATATGAGATATGACTAACACAGATACACTCTAAGATATGAGACATGACTAAACACAGACACGCACAAAGATATGAGACATGATTAACACGGACACACGCCAAGATATGAGATATGACTAACATGACACACACCAAGATATGAGCCATGGCTAGAACACACACACACGCTAAGATATGAGCCATGACTAGCACAGAAACACACTAAGATATGAGAATTGAATTATACTTTTATTTAATCATAGCCATCTGGAAGTTGTGATTGTGTGTGTGTTGTCATATCTAGTGTAAATTGAGTATAAAAGTAAAAAAAAAGGTAAAGAGCCTCCGTCACGCCAAGTGTCGTGTAGAGAATATGGTGTTAGTGACCATAAATATTACATACCTTCCGCACATGATGGTTAGGGTAATGTGGTCGGTATTACGCCCGGCAGGGGCTTTACTTTCCCAGAAAAAAATCCGGTGCCTATTAAAGGCTGGGTGAACTGGAAGCTGTCGGTTGGGATCGAACCCTACTTCTTGTCCTGTATATTCCTGTTCACTAACCACTGAGCTATCGCGGCTCCCAAATTGAGTATGGATGTGCGCAAATACAATCCAGCTATGACATAATGCTGATGAATGATAAAATAGAAGGCTAAGAAGGCCTGATTGTCAAAAGCAAAATTATCAAAATGCCGGCAGTTATTTCAGTGTAACCAATCGTAATATAACGTGAACAACAATTAGAATTGACCGCAACAGGCCTGCCAAGCTATTCTGACCGACTCTTGTGTGACAATAACATTTTAAAAGTTCACTTCCTTCTGTCATATCCGCCAATGACTTATTTTGTGCTTTCATCTTTTTCGAGCGAACTATTTGTCGTGTTTTTTACTTTTGTTTCCTAGCCTGTAACTGTCTTTAATTTTTAATCTGACTCTTGTTTTGGTACTGTCGGTGTTGTTATTTTTTTCTCTTTGATTTTGTACGAGTTCTCCATCTTGCACTTGTCTATTTTATTGCTTGATTTGAGAGACCAGATCTTTATTCCGCGTCTGGCTTATCTTTCGTGTATTATCCGCCTCGATAAATTCATCGCTGTTGTCACTTTTCTTGGCTGTTGTTGTGGTCAGGTGGTATGTTCTTGACTTTATGGTTTTGTATTCCTTTTCTGTGACTTCTGACATTCTCCTCTTCTTCAGCGATATTGTTGTGCGTTTAGACATTTAGACCAGCTTGGATCATGAATAAGACGTGTCGTTTGAGGTCTTGACTGGTTCCCCTTAACTTATCATGCAGAGTTGTTTCCCTGAGCCATGGTTCTGTTCCTAGAGTGTTGAGAGTGCTACACTCCTGTAGGATATGCTCTTGAGTTTGTCTGGATATTCAGCAATCACACGTTGCACAGTTACTGAATCCTATCTTGTGTAGCTATGTTCTAAGGTCACAGCGACCTGTTCTTAGGTTGAATATATTGGCCTGCTTATGTCTGCTGAGTTTGTTTAATAAGTTGTCATGTTCTACCTCATATTTTCTTTATTATCTTTGTTTGGTTCTAGTTCATGTGTGTGTTGTCTGAAGGTTTCCCTTGTTTGATGGGTTTGGCTCTTACTTAAGGGTCTATTTATTTGCTCTATCTTGAAATAAATTTTGTGTGCAGTGGGTGATCTAGTAGCCTTTCAAAGTTTTCGAATTTGATGTATGAATTTTTGTATTTTCTGTAGTGTGTTGTGTAGTAGTTTAGAGATTATAAATTGAAAATAATCAATCTCAGAAGGAGAGATGCAGCTTGAGTCGTCTATGTGTGTAGTTACCCATAAAGAAAAATGAATTTTTGACCAAGAAAACCTTCAGCTAATAGAAGAAGATTTAAGGGATTTAAACTTGATTTGGCTTTTACTGAAAATCGATTCACAAGTCCAGGAATTAGAACGCAATAAACGAGTGGTGAACTGAGGAAGGGACAGGCTAGGTTTGCAGGGAGAGATACACTCTTAGAGTACATGCTATGCCATTTTTTTTACACTCAGGGTAGACAAGAATGTTGAGATGGAGTGTTGTTTATAATTTTACACAAAATACATCCAGAGTTTAACATAGAATTTTGTGATTAATTGAGAGATCAGCTATCGGGCACTGAGCCGATAAATTAGGCAAATGAGACACGGGTATTTAATCGAATCTATTAGCAGAATTAGGAACACACACACACACACACACACAGAGAGAGAGAGAGAGAGAGAGAGAGAGAGAGAGAGAGAGAGATGTAGATAAGATTGAAGGTTACATTTTAATCATACCAATCAAGTTAGATATAGTTCAGTTCAGAAATATTCCAAAGCTAAACTTAGAAATTGTTGTGTTCCAGAGAAATATACAGTTAATTTATACCTACGATCGTGTTGTATGACAGCAAATTGATAGCGAATGGCATTAAGCAACTCAAGCCGAGTTATAATATTTAGATTGAGTGAAATATAAGATGCTAGAATAGTCACAGTCAAGACTTATGAAGAGCTACGTCAAATAATTAACAGAGTTAACCATTTGAGCGCATCAGATCAAGAACTTGAAATGTTATGAATATTCCCAAATGCACGCCACTGGACTGTCAGAATTGTATAAGTCGATGATCTAATAAAGTTGACCCATTCATATGTCAGTTCTTATTTGACTACTTGTGTTAATGTCAATAACATTGTGAGTTGTAGAGTGTGTCTTCTGTGTGAACATACATGACTATATATGACGCTCCGCAACATTAAAGGCTCAAGATCCCTATGTTTTATCTATTGTTATGTTGGCGGTGTTTATCATTGCTCCTATAACGTCCTCTTGATGTTCGCGGGCAATTGGCTTAACCAGTGGATTCTCCACACAGGTTGTTCTACGCACTGGTAGCGTACCAACACTTCGTTCTTCAAAATCTGCCCTCCCCTTTCATTATGACACCGATATGTGGACTTACTTTAACATGGAGTACCACTTTCTTCGGTCACTGTTCAATGAGGTACAAGGATGCAATTTTTTTTTTTTTTTTTTTGGGGGGGGGGGAGGTGGGGGGGGGGGCGCTACACAGGCCTGTTCTATGGGGATTCCGGCAATCAGTGAGTATGATACCCTATCAGATTTGGGCCTAGTTACAGTCAGTACAAGTGTGCACGGACGGTGAAGAGCTCCTCTCTCCTCATTAGCATTATCCATGTTATACTCTAAAATTGTAATTTCCACTTTGTCTCTGCTGGAAATCAAGAGATTCCCCTTATACACAATAATTAATCAACACACAAAAAATGAAAGTCTGTACACTTTAAGTCATCAACAGTTCAGCTCAGAATGTTCCCTTTTATATAATGCGACACTGCACGTGACGGTCACAATTAAAACTGTTCTTTCTATTTGCAACTATTGCCAACAACTACAAAAATCAGGATATTTAAACAAAAATTGTGGTAAAGAAAACGTGTACTCTTTCATTAATTATAAAATCTCCAAATATGGAATTGAAGGTTGTTTAATCTCCTGCCTTCTTAGACTACAAGCCCTCGCTGAGTTTTCTAGATTGTTAAATCTCTAACATCACAGTCATTTTGTGACAAAGCTTTTTTTTTAAAAAATTATGGAAGAACTTGCATCAAACATGTTTTCTGAAAAGGTTGTGCCCATTTAATTAGAGAAAAAAGAACGATTACCTCCCATATTATGATTATACAACATTCTATCAAAGTCTGAGCATTATAAATATGTCAGGTAATTTTCATATCTAGACAAACATGAACACAGCAATACAGGTTTTACATCAATACTGTCCTGAACACACGGCATATGTCTACAGTAAAAGTTTGTGACGGTGGATGGGGCGGATAAATCAGAAATGATCAACGGCCCAGAAAGCGAAAACAGCAAAGTGTGTGGTACACATGAGGCATATTCAGAACACGAAAGGCATTCATGGCAGACCACCATGAAAGAGATTGGAGCCTCATCACGTACTAGTCCAGAGGAAGCCATGGAGAGGAATTCGAACTTATGTCAGAGGATAGATCTTAAAATAAGTACTTGGAATGTTAGGATTCTATATCAAGAAGGGTAATTGGAAAATCTGATTCAAGAAGCAGAACGAATAAATATTGATATTTTAGGCATATCAGAGACAAGATGGAAAGAATGTGGGTACATAGAGAACGAAAAATATACATTTATATACTCAGGAAATACAACAGAACATCAAAGGGGGGTAGGAATACTGATAAAAAGAGAGCTATAAAAATATATAAGTAACCACTGGACATACAGTGATATGATTATACTACTCAAGTTGAAAGCAAAACCATTCGACATAGCAATAATACAGACATATGCACCTACTCAAGACTACACAGATGAACAAATAGAGGCATACTATGAAGACCTAAATAAAGTTATGAAGCAAGTGAAATCTTCAGACATCTTGATTGTAATGGGTGACATGAACGCTAAAGTAGGAAAAGATAGACACAAGACAATTATAGGAAATCTTGGTTTAGGAAAAAGAAATGACAGAGGAGAAAGATTAATACAATTCTGTGAAGAAAACAGGCTGATAATATGTAACACCTACTTTGAGCAAGAGAAAAGGAAACTATACACATGGAAAAACCCTGGAGATAAGAAGAGGAATCAAATAGATTACATAATGATAAACGAAAGATTCCGTAACAGCGTAAAGAAAGCCAAAACCTACCCAGGAGCAGATATTCATTCAAATCACAATCCTGTAATGATGAAAATGAAAATCAAACTAAAGAGAAACAAGCAAAAGTCTAATTCATCAACAGATCCACTAGATCTCTCTCTCTCTCTCTCTCTCTCTCTCTCTCTCTCTCTCTCTGCGATCAAGACTCAATCAGAGTAGGATTCCAGACTCTCTCATGAAGTCAGCTGTCTGTTTAAGCGAATCGATTGCCCCATATAGCTTTTCTTCCAGGGAGGTGGCTGTGGACCACATTGCTCTTCTCAGGTCTGTGTACTGGAGGCAATCCTGTAGAACATGTTTTGTAGTCATATTGTCCAGTGTACAGTGGCATAGGCTGGTTGTACCTATTTTGAATTTGGTGAACATGTGATTTCTCATTCTATTGTGGCTAGTACGTAGGCTAAGTATGATGACTTGATCCCTCCTTGATAGTTGGTGGTATCCGTCACTCTCGTTATACTTTGGGTGTTCTCGTTTCCATTTTTCATGGAGCTGACCCTTGAGGATGGATTTGGTTTCATCATAACTGAACGGATGGTTCTCTTGTGGTAATCTCCCTCCCTCTTTAGCTAATTTGTCTGCGCGTTCGTTCCCGTGTATATTACAGTGTGATGGTATCCACTGAATGACTACTCTCTGGAAGTTATTGCAGAGTTGCTCCAGGATAGTTCTCAAGTTATCTAGTTCATTGTTCTTGATGCTTTTTAGAGCTGATAGTACTGACAGTGCATCAGTCAGAATCACCAATTTATTGTGCATGTTATTTTTGTGTTGAGTAGCCAGTGTTGCAGCATCTCTGATGACCTCAGTTTCTGCTTTAAATTTGTTTGAGAATTGTCCAGTATCTATTGACTTGGTGATCTCGTCCTGGTTATTCAGCGTCAAGAACACACCTCCCCCTTTTTTCATGATTCCTGTTATATTTTCCTGAAGTTCTGGTATTTTATGTTTTCCATGAGGAAACATATCAGATGGGCCCAAGGGTTTCGATATTGTTTGGGAAAGAACTGGGTCTCCAGTAGTTAGTTAATTGGCAATTGCAGCGAAGTTGCTCCTCTTTAGTCGTACAATTCCGGAACCAGATATTCCTTGGTGCAAGTGGGGGTTAAGGAGCCTTCTATATTTCTCTGCTTGTTGCAGTACTTTAGTGACCCGTCTGTCATCTAAGGGTTGTAAACCTGTTACTGTTTCTAGAGTCTTGATATGTGTAGATTTCATAGCACCAGTGATGATACGGGCAGCTTGGTTCTGTGTTCTGTTAATTTTGCTAAGGTGTGATTTGGAAGGCATAGCCCAGGCTGTGACTCCATATTCTAGAACTGGTCTGACTCTTCTTACGTATAGTCTTTTCAAAATGTTGCTGTCTGCCCCCCCCCCCCCCCCCAGTCCGTTCCTGCCATTTTCTTCATAGTATTTGTTTGTTTTCTGGTTTTTATCCGTGCTCTGTCTATCTGATTTTTCCAAGTCATTCTGCGATTCATGGTGACACCAAGATATGTTTGGTTGTGGTCAATAGGGAGTGTATGGTCTTTTATCTTCAAGTTTGCAGAGAGTGTGTTTCTTGATAGGCTGAAAATTATATATGTAGTTTTGTTTTCGTTGATTAGTAAGAACCAGGTGTTCGTCCACTTTTCAAGTTCACCTAGGGCATCTTGCATCCTGGGTCCAGTAACCGACATACTTTCCTCGCGAGCCCATAACGCCAGATCATCTGCGTATATTGCTGAGTGTATTATGGGTGGAATGTCCATTACGATGTCATTTATGAAAATTAAAAAGAGTGTTGGGGACCAGACACCACCTTGACCGATAGAGACCTTCTCACTTAGTTGACCTTGAACTTGTACTCTGGCCGTTCTATCCTGAAGGTATTGAGAGACCCAATTGAATAAATGACCCTGGATACCAAGTCTAAAAATGTTTGTTCTTTAAACCCTCTCTCCAAACCCTATTGAAAGCCTTCTCCATGTCGACCCACACTACCAGTGTGTGTTTCTTTTCTTGTAGAGCATCCTCTATTTCCTGAGCAATGTAGGTGACTAGGTCTTCAGTTGATCTGTGCTGACGGAAGCCACTTTGTTGTGGTACGATTTGTTGTTTTGTTTTCAAATGACACATAAGTCTTCTGTTAACCAGCCTTTCCATGAATTTACACAGACAGCTCAGTAGGCTATTGGTTTATAGCTACTTGGGTCTAGTGGGTCTTTTCCACAATTGAGGATAGGCACCATAATAGCTTCACCCACTAGATATAAAAGCTTTAAATCAAAAAAGATATTAAATATACCTATACAATACAAGTAAAGAACACATACCAGAAGCTGCTAGAAGGAATTGAACAATACAGAAGAGAAAATCCTGATGAAAAAGTAACAACCAAATGGCAATGCATAAAGAAAAGCATACAAGAAACCTGCGACACTTACCCAAAAGGGAAAAGAACAAAAAACAAAAATGGATAATTAACACCATCTTAGAAAAAAATGGAAGAAAGGAGACAAGCGAAGAACACTTACCCAATGAACACTTGTCACGTGAAGTCAGGAAGAACTCCAGAGCATGGTACATTGCTTTTCGTGTGCCTGCAGAGACTTTGGTCAAACAATAAGTTTGCAGTAAACTAATCTACTCGGTCAAGAAGTCGTAGCAACGCCCGCCATCTTTATCGACAATTACAATCTTGAAGTTATGTAGTAGTTATATACCTGGAGTCCATCATCAACCACTAACTATATTCTTGATACAGAAAATGACATCCGCATTGATTAAGCTGTACCACTTTCGTCCGTATTCCTAGGTGCGGTTAACAAAACAATATAAAAGAACAAAGGCCCCAGTTTTCAATGCCAGCATAGTTAATATCCTTTTTATATGGCACTGAATAATGGACAACTTGCGCAAAGCAGGAGAGGAGTGTAAATGCATTCTATATGCGATATCTGCGCTGCATTCATAGTATCACATGCAAAGACAAAGTGACAAATTTGGAGGTCCTTATTTGGACAGATCTTACAAACATCTACACGCTGCTCTAAGTTATACTGGCTTGGCCATGTACACCATATAAAATATGGCCGCGTACCTACACGCTGCTCAAACAGAAACCTAAGTTATACTGGCTTGGCCATGTACACCATATAAAATATGGCCGCGTACCAAGGGATATAATATATGAAGTACTAGCAGATGGCTAAAGAACTAGGGGACCCACACAACGTCGATTTGTTGACGTGTATACCGTGGCATGAAGGCTCTAAATATAAACCCTACAGCCTGTTTAATGCACTAGCTGCACACCGCAATCTCTGGAAACACATTCTAAAGCTACAACCCAAACAAGAAACAGACATATTCATAGAAGAAGAAAATACTCGGCGAAAGAAAAGAAAAAAATAACATTTAAGGATTGTTGCAAAATCCACAGCCAAGTATGACTGACGAAGGCTACCAGTACAAAGTTTGTGGTAGGAGCGACAACCCTCCGATAACTTTTCATATCTTGTTCTAGATATCGCTATATAAAACTGTTTGTGACAGCGACGACACCCCACCCTCTACAATCCGGCTCCATTCACGTTACCATCTTTTCTTCTATCTGTCAGCTTTGGATCACTTTCTTTATCGTCCCGTTAACTAAATCGGTCAACTTTGGTTCTTACATTTATCAACCATTTTTATTTATTATATATCTTTACCACCCCTACCAACCCACTCCTACAACCAAACCACCCCTCTGATACCATTCCCCAGCCTAAAATGAATAAAAATAAAAATGTAACAAATCATTTGTTCTATTATTAGTTACCGCTATTTTATAATTATAAATCTCAATAACTACTTCCCCCTTGAGCCGTGATAGCTCAGTGAACTTGACTACAAAGGACAAGGTGCAGGGTTCGATCCCAACCGACGGCTTCCGGGTTCACCCAGCCTTAAATGGGTACCGGATTTTTTCTGGGAAAGTAAACCAGCACGGGCGTAATACCGACCACATTACCCCAACAATCATGTGCTGAAGGTCTGTAAAATATAGGGTCACTAACACCATATTTCCCTATACTCCACTTGGCGTGACGGGGGTACTTTACTTTTTTTTTTACTTCCCCCTTACCACTTTCTCCAGCATGTTGTCCTCAAATAAAATAAATTAGGTAGTGTTCAAATTAACAGAGGGGCAATGGGCTTCAGTTCTGTTGAATATATGAAGATCTTTGTTAGTATACACTCAGACAGCTGGAGAAAAGACTCAGGGCTTGTGGACTTTCATCCAATAAAAAGTATCAATTACTAAAACTATGTACATTAATTTATGATAACCAATTATTGAAGCACAACCGCAAGTGTGACTAAGGAGTCTACCATCATCAATCCTAATATTGACAGGTTGATGGGACAGACAAAATAAGACTTCTCTAGAAGAAAATGGGCACTATGCAATGTTCTCATTACTGGGAGACAAGCAGATAACGCTGCAATATATTATTAGACCATCACTACCAACACAATCAGGAGATAATAGATTGCTCAGTTACAGCAATAAGTAATGACGATTTGAAATACATCAGAAGTATGCAGCAATAATCGCGATAGCTCAGTGGTTAGCGAACTGGACTACAAAGGACAAGGGGTAGGATTCGATCCCAACCGACGGCTTCCGGGTTCACCCAGCCTTAAATGGGTACCGGATTTTTTCTGGGAAAGTAAAGCAGCACGGGCGTAATACCGACCACATTACCCCAAAAATCATGTGCTGAAGGTCTGTAAAATATAGGATCACTAACACCATATTTCCCTATACGCCACTTGGCGTGACGGGTCACTAACACCATATTTCCCTATACGCCACTTGGCGTGACGGGTCACTAACACCATATTTCCCTATACGTCACTTGGCGTGACGGGTCACTAACACCATGTTTCCCTATACGCCACTGGGCGTGACGGGTCACTAACACCATATTTCCCTATACGCCACTTGGCGTGACGGGTCACTAACACCATATTTCCCTATACGCCACTTGGCGTGACGGGTCACTAACACCATATTTCCCTATACGCCACTGGGTGTGACGGGTTCCTAACACCATATTTCCCTATACGCCACTTGGCGTGACGGGTCACTAACACCATATTTCCCTATACGCCACTGGGTGTGACGGGTCTCTAACACATATTTCCCTATACGCCACTGGGCGTGACGGCTCACTAACACCATATTTCCCTATACGCCACTTGGCGTGACAGGGGTACTTTACTTTTATTTTTGATGCAGCAATAACCACAGTATAATAAGGGTACACAGTATAATAAGATAGGGTACACACAGTATAATAAGATAGGGTACACAGTATAATAAGATAGGGTACACAGTATAATAAGATAGGGTACACACAGTATAATAAGATAGGGTACACAGTATAATAAGATAGGGTACACAGTATAATAAGATAGGGTACACAGTATAATAAGATAGGGTACACAGATAGGGTACACAGTATAATAAGATAGGGTACACACAGTATAATAAGATAGGGTACACAGTATAATAAGATAGGGTACACACGTACACGTATAATAAGATAGGGTACACAGTATAATAAGATAGGGTACACAGTATAATAAGATAGGGTACACAGTATAATAAGATAGGGTACACAGTATAATAAGATAGGGTACACAGTATAATAAGATAGGGTACACAGCGGAGAAATTTGTGTTTCCGTTCTTCCGCTTTTACCTATGACAAACTCCCTAGAGATTAGGAACTGAACTTTGCGTGTTGATCCATTTTTCCAATATTACTTTTAGTAGGCTGTTGTGTCTTTTAACATGCCCCAAAAATTTCATTTGTCGTGTCTTAATTGTATTTAGTAGTTCTCTTTTTATTTTCAGTTGTTTTAAAACTTCATCGTTTGTTATTTTTTCTTTCCATCCAATTCTAACTATTCTTCTATAAATCCACATTTCAAAGGCTTGAATTCTCTGTTATGTTTTCTTGTCTAATGTCTATGTTTCTGCACCATACAGGAATATTGAGAAGATGTAACATTTTGACATTCTTAGTTTCAGCCCTGTTGATATTTGTTTTGTTGTTAGTATATTTTTCATGACATTAAAATTACTTTTTGCCATATCTATTCTTTTTTTTATTTCAATTTTACATTTTCCATCATTGGTTATAGTATGTCCCAGATAGTTGTATCTCTGGACTGTCTCGAGATGTATTCCCTCAACTGTGATATTTAATTGTAGGTCTTGAGAATTTTCTTTGTTTACGGTCATAGTTTTAGTCTTTTTGATATTCATTTCTAGTCCATATTTTTTGCTTGTTATGTTTATCACATTAAGCAATTGTTGTAGGTTTTTAGGATTTTCTGCTAGTAGAACAGTATAATCAGTATATCTTAGGTTATTGATTATCTTTCCATTAATGTTTAGGCCTGGTATCTCTGAGATGTTTTTAAAGATTTGCTCAGTTATATATTAAACAAGCTTGGTGATAGAGCAACAATATTATAACCAGTGCATATACTCCCGGTCAGTATTAGTTGCCAAACGTTGACCTGAAGTCCTGATAACTCAAAAGAAACAGGTCATATACAGATCGTTATCCCGGTACCAATAATTATTGACAGATACAAATGGTCCATGAGCCCCCTAGAGAGTACTCCAGATGATGACTAAAATAACACCTCAGTTGTATCCCTTTAAGCGACAAGTAAAGTATCATAAAAGGGATAGCGCCCAGAACGACAGAGAATCGAGATTGAAATCAGATCAAGTCATTTCTGACCCAAAGTCAGGCACCAAACGAGACTGATACGAATCATGTTAGGAACAGAGACGAAATATGTGGATTGTTCAGGGGATATAGTTTCCTTCTTATTTATATCACTTGATTGGACTTCTTCTATCATGTTGAGAGATCATGTATGTTACAGCACAACATTTTAAACAATTGTTTGGACACAATCAACAATCACAGAAGTTCAATTATTTATATTCAAATTTATTAATCATTAATTTGCACATGATATATAGTGGTTGTTGTAATTTATAGATACTGCTCTTCATTAAGATTATCTCAGAGGTTATCATCGGTCTATATTGAGTTCTATATCTGTACTATTGTCTGTGACATAAAATTCTATCTCTTACATTCTCAGCTAAATTATGTTACACTTCTATTGTGTTTGATCTACTATTGCTTTCTGGTGCACCAATTTCTGAATCTCACTTGATAACACTTCACAGCTAAACTATGTTATTACTGTCACTATCTAAAATATTCAGGATTGTTCTCAAGGTATCTAATTCACTTGTTTCTGTTCGTGTTGACATTTTGGCTGACCCCTGAGTTAAAAAAAAATGGCATAGCATGAATTCTAAAAGTGTATCTCTCCCCACAAACCTAACCTGTACCTTGCTCAGCTCCGCAGCTGTCAATAGCGTTCTAATTCTTGGACTTGTGAACAGACCTTCGGGGAAATGTCAAATCCAGTTTAAATCCTTTACCTTTTCTCTAATAGCTAAACGTGTTCATGCTAGAAAATATATTTTCCTTTATGGGTAATCACAAACATACAAGAATCAAGCTATATCTCTCATTTTATAAGTCTATTCTTCTTATAGTCTCTATATTACACAAACACTCCGCTGGTAATACACAAAGTCATGAATCCAGTTCGAAAATGGTAAAAACTGCCAGATCACACACTGCACAAAAATCAGACTCTCAAGGAAGGTCTAAGCCCATCTTACAAGGGAAACCTTCAGGCATCAAGCACATGAACTAGAACCAAACAAAGATATTAAAGAAAATATGAGACAGAACATGACAACTTATTAAACAAACTCAGCAGACATAAACAGGCCAAGATATTCAACCTAAAAACAGGCCGCTGTGGCCTTAGAACATAACAACACATTATAGGACTCAGTAACTGTGCAACGTGTGATTGCTGAGTATCCAGACAAACTGCAGAGCACATCCTTCAGATAAGGCCTCTCGATAACTTAATTCGATTAGGCCTTCATTTTTACCTTTCATAGCCAATATCATAGCTGGACTGTAATTGCGCACATCCATACTCTATGTACACTAGAAATGACAACACACGAAGAACCACAACTTCCTCGTGACTACGATTAAATAAACGTTTAATTCAATACAATACGTTAAACAAATTTAAAAAAAAAACGATTTAAAAAAATGCCATAAAATGTTACATTTGTTTTTTTAATGTTAATTTTCTCTGAGAAAGTGACATTTAGATTAAATCAGTGAAAGAAATGACAAGAAGTCGAGGAGAACAAGAATTTCAACTTGCACTCCCTTCAAATATAACTAATGTAAACTGGTGAGACAAAGTAAACACTATGACGTCATAAGCGTTTTATGTTACTATTCACCATGGCGTCATAAGCGTTATATTTTCTTTTACTATGACGTCATAAGCGATTATGTTTCCCTCCACTATGACAAAAGTCAAGAGATAGGGTGTTGGGACATGCCTTTCTCAAATCTCCCAGGGGTTCGCGGTGCCGTCATAGGAGACTCGGGAAGTCTGAAGAATAGTATTATAATTTGTTAACTAAATACTACTGGGTTTAAATTTTGAGTTGAAGTTGAACCCGGTGGTCGGAGAATATAAAACTTATATAATGGGGGTCCTAGACTACAAAACTTATTTAATTGGGGTCCGCGACTACAACACTTATTTAATGGGGGTCCGCGACTACAAAACTTAATTAATGGGGTTCCGAGACTACAAAACTTATTTAATGGGGGTCCGCGACTACAAAACTTAATTAATGGGGGTCCGACACTACAAAACTTAATTAATGGGGGTCCGCGACTACAAAACCTATTTAATGGGGGTCCGCGACTACAAAACCTATTTACTGGGGGTCCGCGACTACAAAACTTATTTAATGGGGGTCCACGACTACAAAACTTATTTAATGGGGGTCCGCGGCTACAAAACTTAATTAATGGGGATCCGCGACTACAAAACCTATTTACTGGGGGTCCGAGACTACAAAACTTATTTAATGGGGGTCCACGACTACAAAACTTATTTAATGGGGGTCCGCGACTACAAAACTTAATTAATGGGGATCCGCGATTACAAAACTTATTTAATGGGGGTCCGCGACTACAAACTTTTTTTAATGGGGGTGGCGACTACAAAACTTATTTAATGGGGGTCCGAGACTACAAAACTTATTTAATGGGGGTCCGAGACTACAAAACTTAATTAATGGGGGTCTGCGACTACGAAACCTATTTAATGGGTGTCCGCGACTACAAAACTTATTTAATGGGGGTCCGAGACTACAAAACTTATTTAATGGGGGTCCGCGACTACAAAACTTATTTAATGGGGGTCCGAGACTACAAAACTTATTTAATGGGGGTCCGCGACTACAAAACTTATTTAATGGGGGTCCGAGACTACAAAACTTATTTAATGGGGGTCCGCGACTACAAAACTTATTTAATGGGGGTCCGAGACTACAAAACTTATTTAATGGGGGTCCGCGACTACAAAACTTATTTAATGGGGGTCCGCGACTACAAAACTTATTTAATGGGGGTCCGAGACTACACAACTTATTTAATGGGGGTCCGCGACTACAAAACTTATTTAATGGGGGTCCCCGGTAAAGGTGAGTTTGAGAAGCGCCGTGTTAAATAAATGTCCAACCACCGCGTTCCCTGGCAAAAATTCAACTTGAGCATAATTCTTTTTATTGAAAACACAAACGCGGGAAATCAGGCAGATGTCTGTGTTGTTATGCTGACAGCAAGGTTTCGTGGTGTGTGTCCCTTTCGTCTCCTTTTTCTATTCAGATTAGGCCGTTCCATTGGCTTTTCTTTTGTTCTTTGTGATTTACAATAGTTTTGTAGCATACAAAAAGTTGATGAATGATCCGTCACAGATTTGTGGTAAACGTCAACTAGCTGGAAGAATGTGCCTTGAGAATTTGGCGCGCCTCCTGACAAAGCGGTACATATTAAAAGTAAACAAAGATGGATAAATCAAACACTTTCTCTATGTACAGTTTCATCTTCGTCATTTCAATGTTATAATTCAAGACGTTGGTATCAACTCAAACAAAATGATTGCAGTTTTAAAAAAAATAAAACAAATATTTTAAACCATTTATTTGCTGAAAACAAATGTTATCAGATGGTATTTCTCTCTTGTATTATCACATCAAAATGTGAAGGGGATGTTATAATGCCTGGCATGTAGTTGATGGAGGGAGGCTTCATGGGGTTTGCTGGAAGGAACTGAAACTTCTGGATCATGGATGAGAGGAACAGGAACAGTTCCATCTTAGCCATGGCCTCGCCTGGACAAACTCGTCGACCAATCCCAAAGGGAATAAACTCTTCTGGATTCTTCAGCTTCCCGATGGCGTTAATGAATCGTTCGGGTCTGAAGCTCATGGCGTCAACTCCCCACGTGGTCTTGTCGTGTAGGACAGAGTCCAGGTTTGGAAGGATCCAGGCTCCTTTAGGAATAGTGTAACCTCTCAGAGTTGTCTCCTCAGAACACATGTGGGTGAGCGACGAAGGTACAATACTGGCCAGACGTTGAGTTTCCATTATGACAGCGTTAAGATAGGTCAACTGAGACTTGTCCTGCATAGTCGGAGCTCGCTCTGTTCCCACTTTATCTTTGATCTCCTGGCACACCTTTTCTTGAACGTCAGGGTAGACCACCATGTACAAGATGGCCCAGTTGATGGTCGTGCTTGTGGTTTCAGTCCCACCTTCGAAGAGCTCCAGCATGACCTTCAACAAGCTCTCGTTATCCAGAGATGTTGACTCACCAGCTTTAACTCGTTTCCTCATTTCGATGAGATAAGCATCAACGAAATTGTTAATGTCCTCCACATCGTCATCAACTTGTCGTGCCTGTATAATTCTAGTTATAGTATTGAACAATGTTCTGGAGGCGGATGCTATTACTTTAGCTCTACAGAGGTCACCAGGAAGATATTCGAGCCAAGGAAAGAAGTTAACTAAACCTGTGTTTTCAGCTTCTGTGATCAAACTCTTAAGGGTCTTCATCAGGTTTTGGAATTCCTTGTCATCGAATTCAAAACGCTGTCCAAACAAAATCGAGCAGATAATATTAGACACACAAACGAAGACCATAATGTGTATGTCAGTTGGCTTGCCTTTCAGACTTCTTAGGTACGTTGTGAACGCCGTCGCTTCTTCCAAAATCTTGTCCGCTAGAATGTTCTTGCCCATGCCAAATGTTTTCAGAATTGACACTGTTACGTCCCTTTGTTCCTTCCAGTAACTTCCTGATGCAAACACTATACCTTTCTCAGGGATCCCTGTAGCCTGTAAAATAGTATTGTTTGACGTTATAATTAATTGTCAAAGCAATAAATAACAATTTTGATACTGACAGGATTAAGTTCTCTCACAAACTTTCGTTCAAATTGAAAGATTTTTTATAGTTGCCAAAATAGAACCAAAAACACTACAGTATTTATAGAAATGACTGCTAAATTTGGTATCTACCATCTGACAACTCGGCAACAGAATCAATACACATTTACACACACAATTGTATGTAAGGCCTTTTCTAGCCAAGGCAAGCAGTTGGTGTAACTGGGCAAGGGTTGGGGATAGAATATCTGTCCCTTGGTGCAGCATATGGATGCCCTAAATTGACTATTGTTGTCTGAATTATTTGACATTTTTCATCCTCTTCATACCCCACAAATATGTCACAAAATGCAGGTTCTCAAGCTCTAAATCTAAACATTTTTCATCCTCATCATACCCCACAAATATGTCATAAAATGCAGGTTCTCAAGCTCTAAATTAAACATTTTTCATCCTCTTCATACCCCACAAATATGTCACAAAATGCAGGTTCTCAAGCTCTAAATCTAAACATTTTTTCATCCTCTTCATACCCCACAAATATGTCACACAATGCAGGTTCTCATGCTCTAAATCTAAAAATTTTTCATCCTCTTCATACCCCACAAATATGTCACAAAATGCAGGTTCTCAAGCTCTAAATCTAAACATTTTTCAAGTTGACGGCCCCACTAATGGCTCACACCATGTCACGAGGGTCCTAGCCACAAGAACATGAAGGGAAATGAGTAGCCACCAGAGTAAACTATAACTGATGACGCTCTAAACCTATAGTGTTGAAACACAATTCGATTGTCCTGGCCTGTAGCTATTTAAGGTTGTAACTACACCTTTCTTTCCCTGTTTTCTTTTCAAGTTCATCTTCAGCTTTGCAGCAGTTTATCCTTGTTATGTATCTCAATTGCATTGTTATACCTTTACCCCATCATTTACGGAACCAATGTTTAAAAGTTTATTCATAAGAAAAAGTCGCTGCATATGGATCCTTGTTAACAGGACATTGTTGATACTGAACTTTAGTTGTGGCACAACAGAACTCAAGTTGGAGCTACTGTGTTCCTCTGCCACTGTGACGATGTCTTTGTTTTCAGAGTCAAAGTTTGTCAACTAATTTCTTCGTTAGCATTCGATGATAGGGTGCCATGTTGTCAGCTCAATTTATATCTCTGTTTCTTGTATATATATATTATATATATATTTTTTTTTTGTTAGGGGGCGGGGAGGGTTTAAGGGGGAACGTCAGAAGACCATCGCACTGACATACCACCTGTAATATTGAATTAGCAACAGAAATATGATAAATAATATGTCTCTGTTACATTTAAGCTGTTAATGTCTAGAATGAACGTGAATTCAATAATTTAAAAAAAACAATTCACTCTGTGAAATGTTTGAAGGAAATCATTATTATTTACATAAAGGCGACAAAGAGAAAAATAACACCAGAACAATGTGATGTTCTACATGAAATAGAGAAAGAGAATAGGTAAAATGTGTTTCGAAGATTTTATTAGAATTATTCTTAATTTCCATAACATTCTTGGTTTATTTGAGTCGTGGTGATCTGTTGCTTTATGAGCCGTTTAAATCAACTCATCTTAGCATTATATTCTCAATGGCCCATTATAAATTGTTATGTTCCAGGTTCCAGAATGATCTTATGAGTCTTGGGTTATTAGTCGTCCTGTTAGGTGGTCGAGATATGTGACCTTGATAATAGCTTGCATGTTGGTGGGAAGAAGATTGTCCAGCGACCCTTAGTTGGCCTTGATGACTTTAGAAGACAGACTGGTTTGGACAGAACACATTGAACAGAGACGAACTCACTGGCAACTCATAAAGGTCTTAGGAGACGGTCTCGAACAAACGAGCTCTCCATGTATTTATTAAATACTACATGCTAGATAAAACATCAACAGTAACGCCTCAGTATAACCCCCATACAAACTACAATATTCGAATATCTATTTCCTAGAAACTGCTACTCAGTTTCAACCTAACGCCACTATTCAAACCTCTAGGTTCAGCACAGTCCGAGGTGGACCACGAATCTCTGCTTCATCAAACTTTCTTTACTGTAATCTCACGGGATCTTATGTTACTAAAGTCTACATGGTAGATATCAATAATTGATATCTACTCCAAGATGTTGTCTTCATACTAGACGGTGACCTCGCCGGTGTTTCTTCTCAATATCTTGTATGTCTATCTGCTTCGATGTCTGGCGAGCTTCTTCCGGTTCAGACAAAGAAACTTGCTCTCTCGTCCATAGCACCAGATAGCTTGGTCATGTCCTACACGATTTGTCCCTCAAATGTGGACAGACAACTTAAGTGCCTGTTGCTAAGTTCTAAAGTTGCTTCCCCTTTAACGAGTGACTACATGTGCAATGTCCTATCTTCTATTTTTATCCTCACTAAGATAAACTCTGGAACATGACGTATATCTAGCCACCGTAATTGGTAACTGGCCTAAAGTAGCCAAAGCTATGACGTCATGCGCTAGAAATACCACGAATAAATTTTTAAAATGATATGGAAGTCCTGTGACCTAACCGGCTACCACTAGCCAAGCTAAACATCTAGCCCAGAATAGTATCTGTAAGTCCCCGAAACCTTTAACTACATGTCGTTACAATAATAAAACAGCAATAAAAAAACAAAGGAAATGTGTGTATAGCTGTCAGTAAAATGACAAAAACGTTTTCTTCCAAAGGTAATTATAGTAGAGAAATATTTATTTATAAATCTGACCTTATCTAAAAACACAGGGGGTCTGTCAGAGAAGGCGTGTTTCACCAGGGCTTCCTTGATGACGTCGTGACCGTTGAGGACAACTACCAGAGTTCCACCCAGGTAAAGACTAGAGGGAAACATGTCGAGCTATTGCAGGCATGTATGAGTGTATGTGTAGATCAATAACAGTTTTGAATTATTATTATATAGATATCATATGTAAACACTCATAACTTAACAAATAATGAAATGTAATCACGTAAAAGCAAAGAGCCCCGTCACGCCAAGTGACGTATAGGGACTATGGTGTTGGTGACCATAATTTTAACAGACCTTCGGCACATGATTTTCGGGGGAATGGGGTCGATGTTTCGTCCGTGCCGCTTTACTTTACCAGAAAAAAAAATCCGATATCCATTTCAGACTTCGTGAACCTGTAAGCCGTCGATCAGGATCCAACCCGACCTCTTGAAATAATGAAATGTGTTTGATATATTCTAGCTCTTTTACTGTAACGGGCCCTTTCTCTCCTTCACTCATGGTCTTGTACCGTTAACCGCTGCGAAGGCTCGTAATAATCTGAGCCCTTGTACACCGGACAGCTAAGCTGTAAGTAGAAGCTCGCTGAGATCTGCGCCTTCCCTCTCCTTGAAGCTGGAACACGTCACAGAAAGCTCTTTGCAATCTGAGCCCTCACTCAACTTGAAGCTGATACTATGTCGACACCACAGACCAGGAGCCTCCTGTATGATTGATACAACTGTTGCACCAAGCACTTCATTAGCAGAGCCATATCTATGGAATGTTAATCTGACATTGTTCTTGAATGATGTCCAAGTTAATGAGACATCAGAATCGTGTGGCAGCAGCTACAAGAAGGGAGCGGAGAACATCAAGTTCTGCTGCTATAAAGGAGACTTGCCCTGCTATCCCAGAATTGCCTTAAATGGGATCACTGTAGTTGAAAACTTCTCCTCTTGTGTAAACTACACATTCACATCCAAGAGTGAATCAGTGAAGGTCAAAAAATCATATTCTCTCTGTGGTTTTACTAACTACAGGTCATGTGGCTTCTGTTGGATTGGAAATGATAACTTACCACAACTGTGTGTCTATATGTTTGGAATTGGAGTCATCAATGACGGCCTAACATCATCAAGTGCTATGACGATCATCATTTTCGGGAGGACGTGAACTCCCATGGTATATGGTGGATAGGCGGCAGGAACCATTGAAGGCTATGTCTGAAAAGTGCTCCTTCTTGCAGTTTCCTCATATTCCAAGTCCGGCTTGTTGCAGGAGCTACTGAGTTAAGTGCTCTGTGCTCACCGTGAGCTGTGTGTCTCATCCGTTTTGATCCTGCTTCGATATCCCGCTTGTTTACGATGAATGATGATATCGTATGACAGGGAACAGTTGGCTGTGTTCACTTTCTGCGCGGTTTCGTCTTATGTCTTTTGGCGTGTGCTGAGACTGCTACGATGGGGACTACGGTTACCTTTCTTTGTTTGGGAGATGAGTTAGTAATTCGGATGATTCCACTGGCACGGGCGGTTGAGCAATTATGGATTTTAATTCGTTTGCTGTGAAACCGAGGCCTTCCATAACCAATAACCAATAAGCAATAACTATGTCGACAGAAAGCTCATTGAAATCTGAGCCCTCAAGTTGCCTCAACCAGCCATCTTGGATGCCAGCCACTTGCACTGACATGGATGTGCCGAACTGCCTTGGTACACGGACCCTTCAAGTTACCCCTGTCTGGTATGGCCAGTTGCTGCCCAGACTGTCGCCTCGACTGACTAGCTGCCCGTGGATGTCACTTCTGCCTGGTATGGCCAGTTGCTGCCCAGACTGTCACCTCGATTGACTAGCTGCCCGTGGATGTCACTTCTGCCTGGTATGGCCAGTTGCTGCCCAGACTGTCGCCTCGATTGACTAGCTGCCCGTGGATGTCACTTCTGCCTGGTATGGCCAGTTGCTGCCCAGACTGTCGCCTCGTTTGACTAGCTGCTCGTGGATGTCACTTCTGCCTGGTATGCCAGTTGCTGCCCAGACTGTCGCCTCGATTGACTAGCTGCCCGTGGATGTCACTTCTGCCTGGTATGGCCAGTTGCTGCCCAGACTGTCACCTCGATTGACTAGCTTCCCGTGGATGTCACTTCTGCCTGGTATGGCCAGTTGCTGCCCAGACTGTAGCCTCGTTTGACTAGCTGCCCGTGGATGTCACTTCTGCCTGGTATGGCCAGTTGCTGCCCAGACTGTCGACTCGTTTGACTAGCTCCCGTGGATGTCACTTCTGCCTTGTATGGCCAGTTGCTGCCCAGACTGTCGCCTCGATTGACTAGCTTCCCGTGGATGTCACTTCTGCCTGGTATGGCCAGTTGCTGCCCAGACTGTCACCTCGATTGACTAGCTGCCCGTGGATGTCACTTCTGCCTGGTATGGCCAGTTGCTGCCCAGGCTGTCGCCTCGATTGACTAGCTGCCCGTGGATGTCACTTCTGCCTGGTATGGCCAGTTGCTGCCCAGATTGTCGCCTCGATTGATTAGCTTCCCGTGGTTGTCACTTCTGCCTGGTATGGCCAGTTGCTGCCCAGACTGTCACCTCGATTGACTAGCTGCCCGTGGATGTCACTTCTGCCTGGTATGGCCAGTTGCTGCCCAAACTGTCGCCTCGATTGACTAGCTGCCCGTGGATGTCACTTCTGCCTGGTATGGCCAGTTGCTGCCCAGACTGTCGCCTCGATTGACTAGCTGCCCCTGGATGTCACTTCTGCCTGGTATGGCCAGTTGCTGCCCAGACTGTCGCCTCGATTGACTAGCTTCCCGTGGAGGTCACTTCTGCCTGGTATGGCCAGTTGCTGCCCAGACTGTCGCCTCGATTGACTAGCTTCCCGTGGATGTCACTTCTGCCTGTTGATCGTTCTGTTGTACTCCGCGCTGTTATGCCCGTTGGTTACTGACAAATCAGCGTCCGTTCCTCGCTATGACTAGACAACACAGCTAGCATTAACAAATCAAGCACCAACATCATTGAAAACTCACACATTTAATGTTTATTGCACACAAGGACTAGCTCCCATACAGTTTACAGGTACAATATCCACGCGCATGGTGGTTGACTCTCATATTTCTCCTATCTCTCTTTCTAACACTACAATATGAGAATGCTGGCACTAGCATTCTACAGTCCCATGGGAGCTTAATTTGGCAAGGTTGCTCACAACCTAACAATTGTCTACAATTGGCTGTAGCTGATCACTACATTAATCATATCTCTCATGATCGACATAATGCCTAACATTCGTGAGAACACTCACAATAACACAAATCTCTCCACATGGTCAAAACCACTAGCTTCTTAATAATGTCTCTACATGACTTATACTAAACCTACACCAGTGAGAGCACTCACAATAACACAAGTCTCTTCAATTGGTTAAAGCTACTAGCTTCTTAATAATGCCTCTTCATGACTTACACTAAGCCTATCACGGCCACCTTATCATGTCACAGTACACTACTTATTCTAACTCTGCTCCAGGAATTTACGTCTCACTTACAGCCACAGACCAACTAACTACTGTTCTCGAAATTTTCTGAACTCAACTTTCTGTTCACGGTATCGGCTGTACAAAACGCTCAGTCGCCCGCATTGAACCATCGCTTTACATCGAATGATTCTGCCCACACATTTTCTTTCTCGGCTCTTCTTTTCCCGCCAATCGCAACTCATTTTACATCTACCCTCGTTCTCACATTGCTTACAGTCCTCGTGCCTCATGACTTGTTCAAGTTTTCCACCCATCATGTGGACGTTGAGTTTCCCCCTTACCCCTATTTTCTTCAACCTTTTGTCTCCCCTTGATCTCTACCGCATTACCCGTCTTTTCATGTCCTTATTACCTCCCTGTTTCATTACTAATTTTTTAAAAATGGCAAGTCATTGAAAATAAAATAAAATAAACAATAGGAAGATTTAAGTGCTTTTTTTTTTAGAAGGATAATTGTCTGTTAGCCCTGTGGTTGGAAGCGATCTTTGACTCATGTCTGACTGTGCCATAATCGGTGAACCCGGAACTATCCAGATCTTAATCTGCTTCTTCCAGATGATCCTAAAAATAGACTAGTAAGTTTAACTGAAGCGAACAGACTCGAGGGTAGAGGGAAATTATCTGATCAAGTAACAAGAAAATATCATGCAGAAGGAACTGGATTGCTGGGCTTAAAAGCGCTGTCACAACACAACACATCACATCACAACACAACACATCACAACACATCACAACACATCACATCACAATACATCACAACATAACACATCACAACACATCACAACACATCACAACACAACACAACACATCACAACACATCACAACACAACACATCACAACACAACACAACACATCACAACACAACACATCACAACATAACACATCACAACACAACACATCACAACACATCACATCACAATACATCACAACATAACACAACATAACACATCACAACACATCACAACACAACACATCACAGCAGCGCCCACTTAACGTCATTTGATGGACGGACGACGGTAAGGAGTATTCTGGGTAAACGCAGAGGAAGAACAATAGAAAGCCAACGTAAACAATGTAATTAGACTCGACAACACAGGCACCCAACACAAGATGAAGATCATAACCAGCAAGACACAAGTAATGAAAATTGCAACAACAAAAAACTGAACATCAACATAACAGTAGACAGCAGAGAGCTAAAACAGGTGGAGGAATTCAATTACCTAGGAAATATAGTGACGAACGGTAATGCACAGATAGCACAGATAGACTAAAGATAGAAGAAAGCTTGTCAAGTTCACCGACAGATATCACTGTTGCCGTTAAACTATAGATTTGTTGGTGCGAGGGATGACTATGATAGTTACGCTAACGACGTCCTCGCCTGGCTAGTATGACTCGTGTACAGTGGTGGGTGACTTAGTGACTTGCTAACTTGCAACTGGACCCTAGTTCCGTGCTCATTCTCATCTGCTGAACTTTATCTGCGCTGTATCGTGTGTGAGGCCCGTGACAAAGTACACCTGGACAGACCGATGAGGATGTCTTGCAGGCTTGACGAAACATGGAGAGGGATCAATAATATCGACTAGATTGTAAGAATTGTCGGGAGACTGGCTCGTAAATGTCCAGCACTTCCCGAAGTTTATTGATGTAGACATCGTAATACCAGCCACTTCACAAATACTGCAACCCGTCTACTTACTTCATCTTCTCTGAAATTCTATCAATTCTAAATATTTCTAATCTACTCTTACTTAATCTTCTCTACTTTCATGGCTACTAAACTATACTTGAGTCTATCTTTCTATCCTACCTTTATCTAATCTGTATCTTGTCAGCCTTTCCAAGATGGTACCAGTATTTCCCAGCAATTCTATCTACATCTAAACTTGAATTCTTTCTTAATTTGGCCGCGAGTGATATGATATAAAGATCAAACATGCCACAAAGAGTCTTCAACAAAAGCAACATAGTCACAAGTACATGCTGGATTGGTGGAGCTTTGGAAACATTAAGAAAAGTTACAGCATGAGAGGCCAACAAAGGGGTCAAGAACTGCAAACTGTTTATTTCTTTGATGTTGAAAGGAAATAAGGAGAAGGAAAAAGGGAAAAGGAAGAAAAGATGACAAAGAAGAAGACGAAGAAATCGAAACGACACAATTTTACGTATTCTACAAGTCATAGACATACAAGTATAGACTCAACGGCACTAAATATGTCACTTCATTTCACCTTACTATGCCATCTCCACCATGTAATAACTTTTGATATTTTATGAACTTATCATCTCATCTAATTAGCATATTGATCCCACCTGAAAAAGAAATTTAAAAAGTTCACTGAGGTTCCCAGCATTTCGAGAACTAAATAGCGCCATGTTTGGTTTTTATGGACGTGTCCAGAATTCAGTGATAATGATCCTAACATAATATGACATAACATAACACAACATAGTGTCATTTAAATAACGTACCATAATATAACATAACAAGAAACATGCATGTACAAATACTCACGTCAGCAAGTACCAACAACTCACCTGAATATGTCCCACACTGTTTCCGCCAAGCCTTGAACAAGGCTCGTGTGTCTGACTTCATGGACAGTAGGTTCCCTACAATGGGAAGTGGTCGAACAGGGAATGGGGGAAGTCGTTTGTCAGGACCTCGACGGAACCAGAGGTAGACGAGCAGCAGACAGACAGCGGTTACCAGTGTAGACATCAGGTACATGGTTGGTGACTTTGATCTAAACGATAAAATGCACATTTTAACTTTATACCTGAAGATAAGTGTAAATAAAGAGCTTCCGTTACATCACGTGCTCAATACAAGGAAAGAAGGTGAAAAAAGAGACAAATCATGGATGGGCCGAGCAGAAGATGTCATCAAACAATTCTGTGGACCTAGCAATATTATAGCTCGTTTCAAAACATATGCCCAACTTCAAAACGCTATTACTCTCTAACCGTTTGTTAAATACTTTTGAAATTTTCCAAATGTTATTAGAATGCAAAAGACCCTTTAAATGTATATTTAACAAATATCTTGCAGCTGCAGTTTTCTTAAAGCGGCGATATTTCTTTGATGTTTGTCAAAATTGTAAATTGTGAAGCCCTAAAGAATAGAAATTACCGTAGTTGCTGGTCTACGATTAATTTTCACTAGGTAAAGGCGTGGTCGTAATGGGGAAATAACTGGATAAAAAAAAATACCAGGAGAATTATTGTCTGCTCAGTTCGAGGACGGACGATAATGATATCAAGGTATACCTGTATGTCCAATTTTCATAGTTGTGTGGTCCTGAAAAGGACCGTTTGTTTAAATAATTTAAGGTAATATAGGGGCCAACATTGTGGGGGCTATATACTTTCATTCTGAATCAGACGAGTCTAAAAGATTAATAACTGTTTGGGGTTGAACATTCCACAAACCATCATTTTTCCAATATTCCTCTTCCTGTTTTAAGACGTGGTCTTCACATTTAGCCCAATAATCTTTGTCTATATTTAATAAAGCGAGATTAGCAAGAGTCTTTACATATTTTGAATGTTGTATTGTCATCTGCCACTTGTCCTTTTAATTTTGCCCAGATTAGTTCTATTGGATTTAAATGAGCATGGTAAGGTGGCAGCCTCAAACTTATATGACCGTGCTCTTGGATAATCTTATCTATTTGAAAAATCTTTGTCCTCTGTTTTTGCTTTACTAGAGATAGTAATTCAGGTTTTAAGTACATGTTATTAAATTGTATGTGCTCCTTTGTGAGCCATATCTTAATAGCATCTTTTGTACTGGATGACGTCGGGACTTTATCTTCAAGTGCAACAATGTTGTGGTACGCTGCATTGTCCATTATTAGGCAAGATGGTCGATCTAGTGCTGGGAGAACAGAATTTTCAATCCAATGTCTAAATATGTGACCACTCATCTCAGAGTGATAATCCCGATTGTCTATGGATTTTGAAAGAAAAATTAGCTCTGCATTCTGTATTAGTCCATGTTGTCGACTACCTGCATGAGCAATTATCAAGCGCTGTCCTTTGCTGCTAGGTATTAATCTCTTAATCTTTCCATCTGATGACTGCCATTCCCTTTGGTTAGTGTGGTGAGCATTGATCCATGTTTCATCCAAGTACACAATATCATAACCTTGCTTGCGCACCTCTTTTACTTCACGTAAGTACTTGCTTCTCATGACTACTATATGTGGCTTCTCACAGATGATGTTTCGTCCATTGGAATACTTCTGAATGTAAAGCCTGCAGCTCTCACATTCCTCCATAATGTAGACTTTGATATTTCAATACTGTTGTTCTTTTTCAGCGATACTTTTAATTTTCTTATTGTAACAGTTTCATTCATACCCAACATTTTGCGAATTTCACTTCTAATAAGTTCACTGTCGAAATTATCCAACATTTTTGCTCTTCCTTGTGATTTTGTATATTTGGAACATTGACGGTCACGTGCTTGAATCCAGCGATTAAATGACCGTTTAGATAAATCCAAAATGTGTCTTGTCCTATTCTCAGGGTTTTCTAAAGAATGAAATAATCTTCCTCGTTTAGCCTCTTTGCAAAAATAGTCATACATTTTTATAGCGATGTTTTGTAAACTGCAGAATTTCATTTTAAGACTCATGATAAATGTTATTGTTCCACGTTACGCCGCTGAATTAACGGAAATGGAAAACACAATGTCTCGTGTTTACTACAAGTGTCTAATTTTGTCAGAGGAAACTCACGCGGAAAGCGTGCAAAATCGTAAATTTGACCGTGTATAGATTTGTAATCGCTATTTTTAACTTAAATACTGTAAACATTAAGTTTTGACTACATCAATGGGTCGTTATAAATTTATATAAATCAAATAAGCAATAATAATAACCAAATGTTTGTTTTTAATGAAATTAATTCCCTGTTGGGTTCTAATCATTATAACTATACATGCAAATTTTGAAAAAAATACAAAAAGCGGTTTAAAAGATATTGATTTTTAAAGTTGGGCACGACTTATGAAACAAGCTATAACACTGGCGTGGAGTTGAAATCGATGCCTGCATCATTCAAGGGCAAGTTTTCGGCGTTTTGTCACACTCGACAGGAAATGTAGGGGGCAGAATCCAGTCGTGGACAATGCGGAGATTAACACTTTCATTTGGGGTAACTCCGATAATGAAGATACAGTCATCTATACCGACTGATCCGTAATACGAAAACAACTGAGCGCATATGCATCTACAACACGCTCGGCAGGCAGAAGATGTCGGTGAGCAAGTTACGACAACGGGTAGCATGACGATGGAGATTATTGCAGTGGCCAAGGCTTTCATCTAGTTAGAGTCACAAGACTTCACCCACACCTGTATACTAAGTGATTCTCTCTCTGTCTCTCTCTCTGCGATCAAGACTCAATCAGAGTAGGGTTCCAGACACTCTCATGAAGTCATCAGTCTAAGTGAATCGATTGCCCCATATAGTTTTTCTTCCAGGGAGGTGGGCGTGGACCATATTGCTCTTCTCAGGTCTGCGTACTGGGGGCAATTCTGTAGAACATGTTTTGTAGTCATATTGTCCAGTGTACAGTGGCATAGGCTGGTTGTACCTATTTTGAATTTGGTGAACATGTGATTTCTCATTCTATTATGGCCAGTGCGTAGGCGAAGTATGATGACTTGATCCCTCCTTGATAGTTGATGGTATCCGTCACTCTCGTTATGCTTTGGGTATTCTCGTTTACATTTTTCATGGAACTGAACTTTGAGGATGGATTTGGCTTCATCATAACTGAGTGGATGGTTCTCTTGTGGTAATCTCCCTCCCTCTTTAGCTAATTTGTCTGCGCGTTCGTTCCCGTGTATATTACAGTGTGATGGTATCCACAATTCAAACAAGACAAATGCGATTTTTGGGCCATGTTAAAAGATACTACAGCCTACTAAAAGTAATCCTGGAGGGGAAAATACAAGGTAAAAGAGGCAGAGGTTGACCAAGAACAATATGGGCGAGTAACATCAAAAGATGGACAAATCAGCCTATGACAACCTGCACCATCAAAGCAAGAGACAGAGCAGCATGGCGCTCCATGGTAGCCAACCTGCGGAGAAGGCACTCGATGATGATGATGGTATCCACTGAATGACAACTCTCAGGAAGTTATTGCATAGTTGGTCCAGGGTTGTTCTCAATTCATCTAGTTCATTGTTCTTGTGGCTTTGTAGAGCTGATAGTACTAACAGTGCATCAGTCAGAATCACCAATTTAATGTGCATGTTATTTTTGTGTTGAGTAGCCAGTGTTGCAGCATCTCTGATGGCCTCAGTTTCTGCTTCAAAGTTGTTTGAGAATTTTCCAGTAGCTATTGACTTGGTGATCTCGTCCTGGTTATTCAGCCTCAAGAACACACCTCCCCCTCCATTTCTGGTAGCATTTGTAGCAGAGCCATCTGTGTATATGTGGGACCAAGAGTCCTGTGGGTAGGTATCGTGTATGTGTTTTTCTGCTTCGTGTTTTCTTTCTGTGTCTGATTGGGTGCCTTTTTTCATGATTTCTGTTATATTTTCCTTAAGTTCTGGTATTTTATGTTTTCCGTGAGGAATCATATCAGATGGGCCCAAGGGTTTCTGTATTATTTGTGAAAGTACTGGCTCTCCAGTAGTTAGTTCATTGGCAATTGCAGCGAGGCTGCTCCTCTTTAGTCGTACAATTCCGAAACCAGTTATTCTTTGGTGCAGGGGGTGGCTAAGGAGCCTTCTATATTTCTCTGATTGTTGCAATACTTTAGTGACCCGTCTGTCATCTAAGGATTGTAAACCTGTTACTGTTTCTAGAGTTTTGTTAGGTGTAGAATTCATAGCACCAGTGATGATACGGGCAGCTTGGTTCTGTGTTCTGTTAATTTTGCTAAGGTGTGATTTGGAAGCCAAAGCCCAGGCTGTGACTCCAAACTCTAGAACTGGCCTGACTCTTCCTACGTATAGTCTTTTCAAGATATTGCTGTCTGCTCCCCAGTCCGTTTCCGCCAATTTCTTAAAAAAATTAGTTCGTTTTCTGGCTTATTTCTTGCTCTTTCTGATTTTTCCAAGTCATTCTGCGATTCATGGTGACACCAAGATATGTTGTGTTTTTGTCAATAGGAAGTGTATGGTCTTTTATCTTTAAGTTTGCAGAGAGTGTGTTTTTTGATAGGCTGAAAATTGTATATGTAGTTTTGTTTTCGTTGATTGGTAAGAACCACGTGTTCGTCCATTTTTCAAGTTCACCTAGGGCATCTTGCATCCTGGGTCCAGCCACCGACATAATTTCCTCGCGAGCCCATAACGCCAGATCATCTGCGTATATTGCTGAGTGTATTCTGGGTGGAACTTCCATTACGATGTTATTTATGAAAATTAAAAAGAATGAAGAAGAAGTTAAAAACAATTCACACTGCTCACAGCGGGATGCCAACACGGGTTGTCCGAACGTCGGTAGTCCAGTCGGGTGGTTTTCCCAACTAGGCTACCGAGGCCCCCTATGGGAAATGAAAGAGTGAACAGGCTATCTGTTCTGTCGTTGAAGACGGTCAACCATTGAAGCAGGTCTTCGTCATTAATGCCCTCAAGATGAGGGAAGGACAAAGGACTTGAACAATCATGAATCAACATCACTCGCCCTGATGAAACATATGGGAACAGCGAGAAACGAGTGGCTTAATGCGCGCATAAGAAGACTTATCACAAGGCACAAAGATGCAGACAGAAAAAATAACTTACCATGTTTGACGTTTCAGTGCTCGATTTGTAGTTCTTGTTTTGTTCTGAAGCCCAAAGTCGAGCTCTCTCTCTCTCTCTCTCTCTCTCTCTCTTTCTCTTTCTCTCTCTCTCCTTGTCTGTCTCTGTCTCCCTCTCTCTCTTTCTCTCTTAATTGTTCTTCTTCAAGTTTAATTTGAATTTCCGTGTGATTTATTTTTGTTCCTAATTTCCACACAGATGTCTAGAGTGTGAGTCTTTTGTCGTTGTTTACTGAACACAAGACCGCTGTCCTTCCAGCATTTTGTTACTTATTTATCTAAACAGGTTTACTTGTTTGGTTTTCTATCATTGTGTCATTTAGGTTTTCTTGTTTGGTTTTCTATCATTGTGTCATTTAGGTTTTCTTGTTTGGTTTTCTATCATTGTGTCATTTAGGTTTTCTTGTTTGGTTTTCTATCATTGTGTCAATTTGTGTAAAGTCGTCCATTTTGTTTTTTTAAACAAAACCTTGGAGATATTTATTTTCAATGGAAATTAGTCTCTACGTCAAAGTTTAGTTCTATTTTCACCTCTCACATATATATGTTATCACGGGGTACCATACACAAGTTGAACATATGTTAGCACGGGTATCACACAAGAGATAAATATATCGTATCACGGGTATTACACAAGAGTGGATGTATGTTTCACGGGTGTCATACTGGAGTTTAACATATGTTATCCCGGGCATTACAGAAGAGTTGAACATATGCCATCACGGGTATCATACGAGAGTATAATTGTAACAATTGCTGCTCTGTAAAAGTCACCTGATCAACTTGACTGACTGTGAAATCGTTGGCGCCCGTGTAAGTTTTAGTGAATGACAAAAAGTTACCTCATTATTTCCAAACATTTGCCCCTATTTTATTCTCTTCTTTCATGCGCCACTCTCTTATTTACATTGTCTGGCTTTGTGGCACATAATGGCTTCCTCCCTTGGTTACACTTCTCGTGGTCAACTTCTTGTTTCTCTTCTCCTTGATTGTTCATGGATCACTGTACGCTTGTTACGTGAATGTCTCCTTGATTGTTCATGGATCACTGTACGCTTGTTACGTGAATGTCTCCTTGATTGCTCAACGATCACTGTACGCTTGTTACGTGAATGTCTCCTTGATTGCTCAACGATCACTGTACGTTTGTTACGTGAATGTCTCCTTGATTGTTCAACGATCACTGTACGTTTGTTACGTGAATGTCTCCTTGATTGTTCATGGATCACTGTACGTTTGTTACGTGAATGTCTCCTTGATTGTTCATGGATCACTGTACGTTTGTTACGTGAATGTCTCCTTGATTGTTCAACGATCACTGTACGTTTGTTACGTGAATGTCTCCTTGATTGTTCAACGATCACTGTACGTTTGTTACGTGAATGTCTCCTTGATTGCTCAACGATCACTGTACGCTTGTTACGTGAATATCTTCTTGATTGTTCATGGATCACTGTACGCTTGTTACGTGAATATCTTCTGGATTGTTCATGGATCACTGTACGCTTGTTACGTGTGTGTCTCATTGACTGCCTACTCAGATGATATTCCCCTCACTTTGTTGCTGATGTACTAAGGGCTTGTTTTCCACAACAAACTGAATTTACGTATAAACTTGTAGTTATGTCCTCAGAGTATGCTGGAAGTTCAGCTAATCATCTCGTCTTCATCAATTGTTGTCTATTATAATTGCCACATAAGATCACATAGTGTTAAAGATATTTGCTCAATGGCCTATTACTGAACTACCATTTTATAGCCACTTTTATTACGTACTGAGTCTATATCCGTTAGTAAAGTTTACCATTTTATTAATTAAATTATTTTATCTTTTCCAATTTGGGGAAATTACATAACTCTCTTAGCCACATATATCAGTCCATCCTTCATTAATAAAAGTCTTTTTTTGAAGAGCTACACACTTTCACAATATAAAAAGATTGAAATTATGCAGCTTAGATGCCTAGTTTGATTTCTATATTTTTCAGTCATATTCTTTCTGTTGTCAAAAAATATCCCTGTTGTTTCCTTCTTATTACATAAACAAAGCTAATTATTGATTCTCCCTGTTTTTGACTATTAATTTAATTTAATTCTATTTTAGAACGTCTTCATTTTTCTTGTCATTTGTACTTTGTAGTCATTCTGTAAACAAAATAGCAACTATTTAATGCACGATATCAGGACGTTTGCCCCAGATCTAACACACCTCCCCTTTTGTGATCTAGGCTGCGTGTCCAAACAACGATGTGTCAACTCCGCACGTTTAGTTATGATTTCACATTTTGCTGAAAAGGTCATGCGTTATTCAGGAAAGACAACTCAAGTAAATATTATTTGGTTACGGTATCAAACCTCATCGTTGCAGTCATCAAGTCCAGGCCTGCTGGCGTAGGTGATCATGTCTCTCCACAACTTTCAACCTCGATAGTTATTTATCATTTCTGTTGTTGACCTTCTGCCAAGCTATTCTCTTAACCCTGTCTGGTATCTGTTCTCTTTGCTTCCCTATCTCTTCTTCCGTCAATGTCCCAGTTGTCATACTATATTCCAGCTGATCCATTCTCATTACATGGTCAAAAAATGATGATTGTCTTTTCATAATATTGGATATTATCTCTTATTTTGGACCTTTGCATGAACTCTAATCAGAACGTTTTTATTAATCATCTTAGCTGTTAATGGTATTCTCAACGTTCTTCTGTAAAGCCACATTTCTACAGCCTCCAATGATTTTCTTCCATTGTCCATGATTCACATTCATATGTTAAGAATGGCTCTACATAACATTTAAGAACTGTTTTTCTTGTTTCTATTGTCAAAAATTGATTGCACTGTATCTTCTTTATTTTTTGGAAAGCTACTTTTTTTCCTGAGCCATTCTCACCTCTGTTATTCTGCCCTGTGCTTCATTATCAAGAACCGGGCCTGCTGGCGTAGGGGATCATGTCTCTCCACAAATGTCGATCTCGGCAGCTATTTATCATTTCTGTTGTTGACCTTCTGCCAAGCTATTCTCTTAAGCTGTCTGTTATTTTTTCTCTTTGCTTCCCTCTATCTCTTCGTCCCTCAATTTTTCCAGTTGTTACAATATATTCCAGTTGTTCTCTTCTCATTACATGGCCAAAAAATGATAATTGTTTCTTCCTAATATTGGAAATTAGCTCTCTTTTTGCTTTGACCTCTCTCAGAACATCTTCATTACTCTTCTTAGCTGTCCATGGTATTCTAAACATTCTTCTGTAAAACCACATTTCTACAGACTCCACTGATTTTCTTGTCTGTTGTCCTATTGTCCACGATTCGCATCCATATGTTAAGACTGGCTCTAGATAACATTTAAGAACTCTTTTTCAAGTTTCTGTTGTCAAAAAATGGATTGCATGGCTTCTTCCTCATTTTTTGGAAAGCTGCTTTTGCCTGAGCCATTCTGCATATCACAACTGTTGTACATCTTCCGTCTGAGGCTAACAAAGTCCCCAAATATTTAAATTCATTTACCCTTTTTAATATTGTTCAACCTGTAATTTTTTTTGCACTGAGGTGATGTCTTTTTCTTTGTTGTTACCATTACTTTTGTCTTTTTACTATTAAGGCTGAGTCCTTTATTTTTGCTTTAGTTCAGTATAAGTCCAACATTTCTTGTAACTCATTTTTACTCTTAGCGATTAATACAGTATCATCAGCATACCTTAGATTATTTATATTATGACCTCCGATTGTTATTCCAGGCTCCTTATGGATCCTAAAATAATCTCACTAAAAATAAAACAAATCTGGTGACATCACACAACCTTGTCAACACCCTGTTTTATTTCTTGAAACATCCCCAAGTGGTTTCAAGTTCTTATGACCGCTGTTTGTTGCCAGTACATGTTCTTTATTATTCTTAGATCTTTGCTGTCTATCTTTATGCTTTATAAAATGTTGATTATTTCTTGGTGCTTTGTTTGTCAAATGTTTTGGTATAATCTATGAAACATAGGTATAGATCTGTTTTCACCTCTATGGCTCTTTCTACTAAAGACCTTATGATATATATGACATTGTTTGTTCGTTTGTCTCTAACACAATAAATAGCAACATAAAAACACAACTCAGATACAGTGATAAGACAGTCCTCATTTCCAACAGTGCATAAGGGACTAAAAGAAACACATGAATATGTTAAAAACTCGAAATGGTTCAAAGTACAAAAGCGTGAGGTTAGGGTACACACCCTCGTCATACACATTCAACGCCTTTGCTGAGAACATCAAGAGAAATGTTGGAATGACGACTATTTTGTAAAGTTTCACCCTTTCGCAATAAGTGACAGCAGAATAACAGAACTCATGTACGCAGATGGCACAATCCTCCTCTCAATCAGTGCAAAGTCTAGAGACAATTGAGCGTGTAAAACAGACATTGCCAAGAGTAAAACATTTATCTAAATATAGAGAAGACCAAGATAATGACAAATAGACAAAATTGCGACCTAATGTTTGCCATCACCAAAATGGCCGTGATCGCCAACACAGTCCAATGACAAACATTAAAGGAAAGACAACTACTGATCATAATGATTGTATGATTAAACTTACCAGAGACGAAACACTAGCAACGATCAACACGACTGAGAACCGGCATAAAAATATGCTCCGCTTCAAAGATCATGTTGAATATATACACCGAATAAAAGTGTCGGTTAAGGTAAAGGTATTTGGTGGTCAATAGGGTATGGATTCCACTTTATTGCAAACAAATATATGAAAAGAGATGATGGATACAAGAAAATTGTGTTCACTCAAATAATAACGTTAGAAATGCTGGTCATTTTGCTTGTGATCAAATGTTAAGTTGAAATGAGTATAAACGAGTGATATTTTCTGGGAGTTTTTAAGTGTCACTTATTATGTATATGGGACAAAGTAACATATGTGGCATTAAAACAATAATATTACCAATCCCTTTAATATACTTCAATAACACCAGGGCTGAAACTAAGAATAACTTAAAGTTATATTTCCTCAACATTCCGATATGGTGCAGAAACATGGACATTAGACCAAAACAAAATCAAAACAGAAAACTAAAGGCTCTGAAATGTTGATTTAGAGATGAATTTGAATTATTGGATGGACAGAAAAGAAAACAAACGATGAAGTCTTAAAACAAATAAAAATGAAAAGAAAACTACTAAACACAATTCAAACAGGACAAATGAATTTTGGCATATTCAAAGACACAGCAGCCTACTAAAAGTAGTCATCGAAGGAAAAATTCACGGTAAAAGAGGCAGAGCAAGACTAACATGAACGCGTAACATCAAATGAAGGACGAGTCATCCTATTACAACCAGCACTATCAAAGCAAGAGGCAGAGCGGAATGGCGTTCCAAGGTAGTCAACCTTCGATGCGAAGACAGCAAGCAATTATAGTGATGAAGAGCTTAAAATAATAGGTACAGGCATCTGTAGTGATGAAGAGCTTAAAATAATAGGTACAGGCATCTGCAAAATAAGTAAGCTACGCAACGAGCTCTTCATGATCCTATATATATATATATATATATATATATATATGTTGTTTCTGGTCATGATTATTATACACATACAATCATGATTCTTACATATATGATGTTGCTGATCATGTCTCTTACATCATATGATGTTGCTGATCATGTCTCTTACATTATATGATGTTGCTGATCATGTCTCTTACATTGTATGATATTGCTGAACATGTTTCTTACATATATGATGTTGCTGATCATGTTTCTTACATTATATGATGTTGCTGATCATGTCTCTTACATTATATGATATTGCTGATCATGTTTCTTACATTATATGATGTTGCTGATCATGTCTCTTACATCATATGATGTTGCTGATCATGTCTCTTACATTATATGATGTTGCTGATCATGTCTCTTACATTATATGATATTGCTGATCATGTTTCTTACGTTATATGATGTTGCTGATCATGTCTCTAACATCATATGGTGTTGCTGATCATGTCTCTTACATTATATGATATTGCTGATCATGTTTCTTACAGAAATGATGTTGCTGATCATGTCTCTTACAAATATGATATATTCCCTCAAAGTGTGAATCTTAATGTTGTTGCTTTAAAAAGAATATTTTTGAGTCGCAAAAAAACAATAATAACAAAATCAAATAAATGAAATGAAGTTTTTCAGTTTACTCATGTTCATGTATATAGAACAGTCATCAGTGTAGTTGGACTGTATACATGATGTGTACATCAATCACCGATCAGTTTAAAGGAGATCTTTCTGCAGTGCACGAACTCTGTTGTAACCGCTAAGGTCAGGAAAAATTGCACGAAATTGCCAGTTATCATTACAAAAGCGGCAGGAAAATTATAAGTTCTAAAGTTTTGAAATTCAGAATATTTCTGTCTAGCAAATTCCATTGACTACTTTTGAAAAAGTGAATAAGATTGTCTTGTGTTTAGTGAAAAAAAGGTTAGAAAATAAAGTGCGATCATCCTCAGATCAAGAAGAGAAAATAAATTTGTATACGTACAAGAAATGTCTGTCGCTTCAGAAACAGTGCCAATCTCACGGCCTCAAAAATGTCATGTTATTTCTGCCGGTTGTTATCTCGCGCCATTGCATGTACGTTACCATGACACCAGGAGATCACTGTGTTGTGGCTGGGAGGTTGGTGTCTCCTTAGCCAGACATCTTTATCACATGACATATCATATAATGTAAGAAACATGATCAGCAACATCATATAATGTAAGAAACATGATCAGCAACATCATATATGTAAGAAACATGATCAGCAACATCATATAATGTAAGAAACATGATCAGCAACATCATATAATGTATGAAATATAACCAGCAACATCCTAAAATGTAAGAAACATGATCAGCAACATCATATCTGCAAGAATCATGATCAGCAACATCATATAATGTAAGAAACATGATCAGAAACATCATATAATGTAAGAAGCATAATCAGTAACGTCATATAATTTAAGAAACATAATCAGCAACATCATATCTGCAAGAAACATAATCAGCAACAGCATTTCTGTAAGAAACATAATCAGCAACATCATTTCTGTAAGAAACATGATCAGCAACATCATATCTACAAGAAACATAATCAGCAACATCATTTCTGTAAGAAACATGATCAGCAACATAATATCTATAAGAAACAAGATCAGCAACATCATTTCTGTAAGAAACAAGATCAGCAACATCATTTCTGTAAGAAACATGATCAGCAACATCATATCTATAAGAAACAAGATCAGCAACATCATATCTGCAAGAATCATGATCAGCAACATCGTATAATGTAAGAAACATGATCAGAAACATCATATAATGTAAGAAGCAAAATCAGTAACGTCATATAATTTAAGAAACATAATCAGCAACATCACATCTGCAAGAAACATAATCAGCAACATCATATCTGCAAGAAACATAATCAGCAACATCATTTCTGTAAGAAACATGATCAGCAACATCATATCTGCAAGAAACAAGATCAGCAACATCACTTTTCAGTAAGAAACATGTTCAGCAACATCATTTCTGTAAGAAACAAGATCAGCAACATTATTTCTGTAAGACACATGATCAGCAACATCATTCTGCAAGAAACAAGATCAGCAACATCATTCTGTAAGAAACAAGATCAGCAACATCATTTCTGTAAGAAACAAGATCAGCAACATCATATCTATAAGAAACAAGATCAGCAACATCATATCTATAAGAAACAAGATCAGCAACATCATATCTATAAGAAACAAGATCAGCAACATCATACCTATAAGAAACAAGATCAGCAACATCATTTCTGTAAGAAACAAGATCAGCAACATCATTTCTGTAAGAAACAAGATCAGCAACATCATTTCTGTAAGAACCATGATCAGCAACATCATTTCTGTAAGAACCATGATCAGCAACATCATTTCTGTAAGAACCATGATCAGCAACATCATTTCTGTAAGAAACAAGATCAGCAACATCATTTCTGTAAGAACCATGATCAGCAACATCAATTTTTAAGAACCATGATCAGCAACATCAATTTTTAAGAACCATGGTCAGGAACATCAATTTTTAAGAACCATGATCAGCAACATCATTTCGTAAATAAAAAAACACATGATAAACTGGTTGCGTAGCTTCCCTATATAGTTTTCACTTGCTTGTACCCAGTATTTCAGCTCTTCATCATCATCTTTGAGTGCCGTCTCCGCATCGGAAGTCGGCTACCATGGAGCGCCATACAGCTCCGTCTCTTGCTTTGGTGGAGCAGAGTGTCATAGGCTGACTTGTTCCCCTTTTGATGTTACTCGACCATGTTAGTCTTGATCTGCCTCTGCCACTTTTACCTTGATTTTTCCCATCCGAAATTATTTTGAGTAGGTTGCTGTGTATTTTAACGTACCACAAAAATCTCATTTGTCTTGTTGAATTGTGCTTAGTAGTTCTCTTCTCATTTTTAGTTGTTTTAAGACTTCATAATTTGTTTTCTTTTATGTCCATCAAATTCTACATATTCTTCTAAAAATTGGTTATTGGTTATGGAAGGCCTCGGAATCACAGCAAACGAATTAAAATCCATAATTGCTCAACCGCCCGTGCCAGTGGAATCATCCGAATTACTAACTCATCTCCCAAACAAAGAAAGGTAACTGTAGTCCCCATCGTAGCAGTCTCAGCACACGCCAAAAGACATAAGGCGAAACCGCGCAGAAAGTGAACACAGCCAACTGTTCCCTGTCATACGATATCATCATTCATCGTAAACAAGCGGGATATCGAAGCAGGATCAAAACGGATGAGACACACAGCTCACGGTGTGCACAGAGCACTTAACTCAGTAGCTCCTGCAACAAGCCGGACTTGGAATATGAGGAAACTGCAAGAAGGTAACACTTTTCAGACATAACCTTCAATAGTTCCTGCCGCCTATCCACCATATACCATGAGAGTTCACGTTCTCCCGAAAATGATGATCGTCATAGCACTTGATGATGTTAGGCCATCATTGATGACTCCAATTCCAAACATATAGACACACAGTGGTGGTAAGTTATCATTTCCAATCCAACAGAAGCCACATGACCTGTAGTTAGTAAAACCACAGAGAGAATATGATTTTGTGACCTTCACTGATTCACTCTTAGATGTGAATGTGTAGTTTACACAAGAGTAGAAGTTTTCAACTACAGTGATCCCATTTAAGGCAATTCTGGGATAGCAAGGCAAGTCTCCTTTATAGCAGCAGAACTTGATGTTCTCCGCTCCCTTCTTGTAGCTGCCGCCACACGATTCTGATGTCTCATTAACTTGGACATCATTCAAGAACAATGCCAGATTAACATTCAATAGATATGGCTCTGCTGCTGAAATGCTTGGTGCAACAGTTGTATCAATCATACTGGAGGCTCCTGGTCTGTGGTCATTAATATCACAGACGGCACATGATGTTGTTATATTCAGTGTTTCTTTCTGGGGTGTAAATATGTGGCACACACATGGAGAGTGGTTTGTGGTCACAGTAATCCCATTTAAAGGCAATTATAGGGTAGCATGGCATAGTTGTTTCAGAACATCACAATCCTGTGATGTTTTCTGTGTTCGCTATAAAGCTGCTGCTGCTACACAATCCTGACCAATTATAGGTGTGGACATTATTCACTTGCAATGACAAAACTGCTTTGTTTACATCATAAACCTCTGGAAGCGAATCATTTATGGGACTAATAGTACAATTTATTCTTCCATCGGGGATATCTTCATTGAGTCCCCAAAAAAAGGTCTTTGATTAAAAAGCACATATGCTTTTGAGTTAAACACAAAATGAGCCCACTTCATAGATTCAAAATGATCCTTGCCAATGCCATCCGTTTGCACAAGTTAGGTCCTTAGCTACCAAACGTCCGAAACGAAGCCATCGAATTAACGACTTTATCTACAGCGAAGGTAGATAAATAAACATATCTTCTATAAATAAACATTTCAAAGGCTTCAATTTTCTGTTCTGTTTTCTTGTCAAATGTCCGTGTTTCTGCGCCATACAAGTATGTTGAAAAGATATAACATTATGCAATTCTTAGTCTTAGCCCTTTGTTAACCTCAGATGGAAGATGTACAAAAGAGGTGAGATGCTGAATGGCTAAGGCAAAAGCAGTTTTCCAAAAATGAGGAAAATACTATGCAATCCATTTTTGACAATAAAAACAAGAAAAAGAGTTCTTAAATGTTACGTAGAGCCAGTCTTAACATATGGATGCTAGTCATGGACAATAGGACAACAGACAAGAAAACCACTGGAGCCTGTAGAAATGTGGTTTTACAGAATAATGTTGAGAATACCATGGACAGCTAAGAAGAGTAATGAAGAGGTTCTGAGAGAGGTCAAAGCAAAAAGTGAGCTAATTTCCAATGTTAGGAAGAGACAATCATCATTTTTTAGCCATGTAATGAGAAGAGAACAACTTGAATATATTGTAACCACTAGAAAAATTGAGGGACGAAGAGACAGAGGGAAGCAAAGAGAAAAAATAACAGAGCTTAAGAGAATGGCTTGGCAGAAGGTCAACAACAGAAATGATAAATAGCTGCCGAGATCGAAAGTTGTGGAGAGACATGATCACCTACGCCACTAGGCCCGGTACTTGATGATGATCAGTCTTAGCTCTGGTGTTATATGTTTTGATATTAGTATATTTTTTATGGCATTAAAATTGGTTTTTGCCATTCCTATTCTTTTGTTTATTTCAGTTTTACATTTCCCAGCAACGGTTATATTATGTACAAGGTAGTTGTAGCTCTGAACTGTTTCTAGGTCTATTCCTTCAACTGAAGCTTTTACTCGTGTATAAAAAGATTATATTCTTGACAACGAGGCCTATATTATTTGTATGAGATGGCTAATTGAAAGTGTGGAGATAATTTATGATATTGAATTCACAATTTAAATAGTAAGTATATTCAAAGAATTGATAATATTATTGTTTCAATGCCACATATGTTACTTTGTCCCATATACATAATAATAACTGACACTTAAAGAAACCCAGACAATATCACTTGTTTATATTCTTTTCAACTTAGCATTTGATCAGAAGTAAAATAAACAACATTTCTACCAGTTTTTATTATTGCGCTCATTATTTCAGTTAACACATTTTGTTTGTATCCAACATCTATTTTCATATATTAGTTTGCAATAAAGTGGAATCCACACCCTAATAACCACACACATGCCATTACATTAACTGACATTTTTTGGGGGTATTATTTTCAACCTGACCTTTGAAGGCGAGCGTTCTTGTGGGCCGGTTCTCAGTCGTGTTGATCGTTGCCAGTGTTTCGTCTCTGGTAAGTTTAATCATACAATCATTATGATCACTAGTTGTCTTTCCTTTAATGTTTGTCATTGGACTGTGTTGGCGATCACGACCATTTTGGTGATGGCAAACATTAGGTGGCAAGTTTTGTCCATCTGTCTTCTCTATATTTAGACAAAGGTTTTACTCTTGGCAGTGTTTGATTTACACACTCAAGTATCTCTAGACTTTGCACTGATTGAGAGGAGGATTGTGTCAACTGCGTACATGAGTTCTGTTATTCTGCTGTCACTTATTGTGAAAGGGTAGAATTTCTCAAATTAGTCGTCATTCCAACATTTCTCTTGATGTTCTCACCACAGGATTTGAATATGTATGAAGAGGGGGCGCACCGTTAATTCACCTTTTTCTACTAAACCGACGTTTCACCCACTATCTTGAGAGTTGCTTATTGTTCGTCATTGGATACTGTGTATTAGGTCCCAGCAGTATCATCAAGCACAATTATGTAAATAGGTAGCGTATAACGGTAAAATAATGAGCAGATTAAAAACGGAACATAAGACGTACTTTTCATATCTACAGAAATGAAAGATAACATCATACAGAATGGCAGAAGGAACGTTTATTAGATTTTATCAGTCTCGACATAGTTTTTTTTTTCCCTTAAACACAGAAATAATACAATTCTGAACAGAAGCGATTATAAGAGTATACAGCCTAAAGGTTTCTTGATGATACGTTTACATCGGTCGGTAAATAGATTAGCCAGTTGTGCAAGTTAAGCAGTTTTATTGTAAAACTCAAGACAAAACAAACCATCCACGCTTCAGCAGTTATATTTTGTGTGCTAGGTTTAACGACTAAACCAAGAAACATTTTGTAGAGTTGTTTTTCCTGCTTAATGAATGGCCTATTTAGTGGATCAAACAAAACACACAACAATCGATGCTGTTCGTGAATGTGCGGCCCTTGTGCGACTCCAGGATCTTCATGTTAGTCAGGAGGGATGTTCTCTAGATTCGGGAGATCGGGGGTAGACCTGTGAACCAGTTTATCGTTTCATGTTGCGGGTTTTGCTGCGGACGAGATCCTAGCGATTGTGGAGAGTTTAGCAATGATGATATGCGATGAGGATAATTCGACGACTAACACTAACTGTGTCGTCATAACTAAGCTGTGAGATTGACACGTCGTCATTGAATAAGCAGTCTCGTGCACAAAAGCGGAAACGTAATAACATCCTAGCAGACGTCGTATCACGCAACAAATAGATCTTATTTTGATAACCGAGGAATGCCAATCACATGTGGCAAGAACAATGAAGATGTTATGAAATAGACCAAAGCAGAAAAGAAAAAAAATAATTACCAACCTGGGAAGGAAATATAGACGCGAAGTTGCGCACTAAAATGGAGGATGGAATTGATAAACTGTTGGCACGCCACGATAAGTAGTGCAATACAGTGCGCGGAGAGAAAAGTGACTTGGAAGGAAACAGTAATTGTTACCTACTGTGTAATGAGAAAGGAATAATTGGAATATATTTTGACAGCTAATATTTTAATTGTGACAGAAAATATAGAGGCAGTCAAAGAGAAGCGACGCAATTTAGTGGAATGTCTAGAATTGAGAAAATTACTGGAGGCTGCAGAAAAGTGGCTGTACAGAAGAATGTTGAGAATACCATTAACAGATAAGAAGAGTAATGAAAATGTTATGAAAGAGGCCAAAGCAAAAAGAGAGCTAAGAATAGTAAAGAAAACGTTCTGAATGAGGCGAAATAAACAAGATAAGTAATTTCCAATATTAGGAAGAAACAATCATCATTTTTTTGGCCATGTAGATGAGAAGGGAACAGCTTGAATATATTGTAACAACTGGGAAAATTTAAGGACGAAGAGATAGAAGCAAAGAGAAAAGATATCAGACAGATTAAGAGAATGGCTTGGCAGAAGGTCAACAACAGAAATTGTAAATAATTATCGAGATCGAAAGTTGTGGAGAGACATGATCACCTACGTCCGCAGGCACAGTACTTGATGATGATGTCTAGACTTGGTGAAAAAAAAACATCAATTATAATAATTACATAGGAGATAGAGATAGCGAGTGCCCAGTTTTATTGAATTCCCGTTGCTTTTTGGCTGAAAGAAAATATGAATTTGTCATACCTAGACGTGCTGCATTAGCCGCTCTTCTTTATCAGTAATGCCAACAATCAAAGGAACACGATCGCTGCATCTGTTAGTCTGCCTTTCTTTACTTGTGCATTTTCCAGGGAGGAGACCAAGTAGATCTCTTTGCTTCCCTCTGTCTCTTCGCCCCTCAAATTTCCCAATTGTTACAATATATTCCAACTTTTCACTTCTCATAACTTGGCCAACAATAATGATTGTTTCTTCCTAATATTGGAAATTACTGCTCTTGTTTATTTCGCCTCATTCAGAACGTTTTCTTTACTATTCTTAGCTCTCTTTTTGCTTTGGCCTCTTTCACAATTTTTCATTACTCTTCTTAGCTGCCCATGGTATTCTCAATATTCTTCTGTAAAACCACATTTTTACAGCCTCCAGTGATTTTCTTTTTTGTTGTCCCATTGTCCCTGAATATATATATATGTGTGTGTGTGTGTGTGTGCGTGCGTGCGTGCGTGTGTGTGTGCGTGTGTGTGTGTGTGTGTTCATATATATGCATATATAGTTTAGCTTAGAATAGTTGCCAGATTATTCTCATTTGCACATGGATCACATCTATAATTGCCCAGATCACCTCCTCGGCTAATCCCAAGTGTTGAAATACTGAGAAATATCACTTCTTCTTTATTTCTGCTGGAGGTCTCTTGAATGTTGACATCCTTCTTGATTCAAATGTCCGACAGTTGCACCAACTTGTAAATTAATCACGAATACCATCCTAATCTTCATCTCACGCACATTATTTTTGGAGAATCAATGATCTGCCTATCAGAACGTCATATATTGTAACCATGACGTAATACGCACAACGTATATCAACAATGGATGCACCCACACCGCTTTATTCACTGAAAAAACATAAGCTAACGCCGTATCGCAGAAGCAACCTCATTAAAGTGAAATCTGTAGTACTTTAGTAGACGACGACCTTCAGCACACCTGGCACATCAATCCACATTAGAGAGCTGGAAGTATAATTCCGTCGCAGAAAAAATAACAGGGCGGTTGATAGAACTTCCAAATTGATGACGTAGGATTCAGAATGGACAAGAGAACAATGAACGTCGCTGTTTACGTTGTCACATGGCTGGATCCACTCAAAATGTGAACAAACTCTTTAGCACCGGTGCAAATCCGTAAAGTAGAACTTCCGGTTACTTTAAAACAGCGATTTATACTGGAGAAATGAAACTAATTAATCTCCAAACACAAAAACGTGAACGGTCGAAGGAACATAAATTCTATCTAACTCTACACCATATTGGAACCGGAAGGTCAATATTTATTATCACATCTATCTATCTGTTGTCCTTTCAAGCCGAAAAATAGGACAGAACCACAATCTCAAAAACAGAAAACATGCGTACAAAAATAGCATATATTGCAGATATAACTGTTTCTAAAATCTATAGCTCTGTTTCCATAACAATACTTTTTACAATGACAGCTTGTCAAGACATCGATCAAGTACCTTAGTCGCCTCTAACGACATACCTGAAAGGTCACAGCGTCAATATTATTTACTTCCCTCATAATGAGGCCCCGGTAACACACAGGAGATACACCTAAATTTGTATTGACTGGATACAATCATAGCCCAGCAAATAAACTAGGCAGAGATGGGAGAGAAGGGGGAAGGGGAAGCCTACCGATAAGAGGAAGATTTGTTGATTAAACGAAGGGAGTGGTAGCCCATACGGCAAGTGGCGCCTAAAAGTAGAGAAAGAATGGCGACGAGGGATGTCTGAAAAGTACAATGTTGTTATCTGTCATTTAAAAGACACTAATAAACAAACATCCACAAACATCTAATGCTACAGTTTAACTCTTGTGTGATGCCTGTCCTAATATGTGGATGCTAGAACGGAAATTCAGTTAAGCTCTAAAAAAGTGCCTTCGAATATAAATGCAATTGAAGACTTTTAAACGTCAAATTGAGAGACTTTATAATAAATTTAACTATAAGAGAAGTAACCAAATACGAATTCATATCAAGAAATATAAGAAGGGATGAAATAATATTCCCGCGCAGAATCGTTACGTGGAAGTCGGGCGACAGAAGAAAACAAAGTAAAAAGATACAACAGCCTAATAAAATTAATCCTGGAGGGGAAAATACAAGGTAAAAGAGGCAGAGGCAGACCAAGACTAACGTGGACGAGTAACATCAAAAGATGGACAAACCTGCCCCATCAAAGCATGAGACAGAGCAGAATGGCGCTCCATGGTAGTCAACCTTCATTGCGGAGACAGCACTCCATGATGATGATGATGATGATGTTGTTCTTTATTCGTTCAATCTTCATTTGAACTTCATCACATTGGGGAGATATAACTTGTGGTCTTTTGCTCTTCTGTTGGCTTTTCCCACTGTCGTGGTACATCAATCCATCTCTTTCGTGGTCTGACTTTTGGTCTATGTTATCGCAGTTGATTATAGTGAAAGAAAGCAAAGATAAAGGACTCAGCCTTAATAGCAAAAAGACAGAAGTAATTGTAACAACAAAGAAAAAAATATCACCACAATGCGCAGTAAAGACAAGTGGAACAATATAAAAACAGGTAAATAAATTTAAATATCTGGGAGCAATGTTAACCTCAAATGGTAGATGTACAACAGAGGTGAGATGGTAGATGTACAACAGAGGTGAGATGGTAGATGTACAACAGAGGTGAGATGGTAGATGTACAACAGAGGTGATGTGATAGATGTACAACAGAGGTGAGATGGTAGATGTACAACAGAGGTGATGTGGTAGATGTACAACATAGGTGAGATGGTAGTTGTACAACAGAGGTGATGTGGTAGATGTACAACAGAGATGAGATGGTAGTTGTACAACAGAGGTGATGTGGTAGATGTACAACAGAGGTGAGATGGTAGATGTACAACAGAGGTGAGATGGTAGATGTACAACAGAGGTGATGTGGTAGATGTACAACAGAGGTGAGATGGTAGTTGTACAACAGAGGTGATGTGGTAGATGTACAACAGAGGTGAGATGGTAGTTGTACAACAGAGGTGATGTGGTAGATGTACAACAGGTGAGATGCAGAATGGCTCAGGCAAAAGAAACTTTTTAAAAATGAGGAAGATAATGTGCAATCCATTTTTGATAACACAATAAAGAAAAAGCATTCTTAAGATGTAGAGCCAGTAGATGTGAATCATGGACAATAGGACAACAGACAAGAAAGTCACTGCAGGCTGTAGAAATGTGGTTTTACTGAACAGTGTTGAGAATACCATGGACAGCTAAGAAGAGTAATGAAAACGTTGTGAAAGGGGCCAAAGCCAAAATAGAGCTAATATCCAATATTAGGAAGAAACAATCATCATTTTTGGCCATGTAATGAGAAGGGAACAGCTGGGATATATTGTATAAATTGGAAAAATCGAGGAACGAAGAGATAGAGGGAAGCAAAGAGAAAAGATACCAGAAAGCTTAAGAGAATGGTTTGGCTGATGGTCAACAACAAAAATGATAAATAGCTGTCGAGATTGAAAGTTGTGGAGATACATAATCACTAGGGCTCGGATTTTCATGAAATGTCATCTTTTTTTCCTGAAGCATATTTTCAGTTTTAAGTTAATTTCTACATGTTTCAAGCATTTCTGAACAATTTTAAGCTGTTTTTATTTGTCATATAAATGCATATTTTGACCATAATTTTGATGAGGTCATATTTTGCCTGAAATTGGAGATTTAGGTCATATTTTGGTCATATTTAGGTCATATTTAGGTCATATTTTGGTCATATTTTGCATATTTTCTGGTGTACTCAACTTTCTGGTGTACTCCGTTTGCTTATCAATGTTAGCACATCTTAAACTATGTTTAGAGACAAATTGTGAGGATTGGCTATATTTCTGAATGTGTGTATTAGTGAATATGCATGTGTGTCTTTCATGCGACTGTAGGGAGGGGAAGACATCAGTCAACTCTTTGATGTCAGTCGGCATCTGAGAATAAAAAAGGGAGTGACATCCGCTCAATACTTCAAAAGAATTTTCTGGGTTTTGTTTCGAAAGTAAATTGTAGGAAACAATTTCAAATGTTTCAACGTCAGGAGCGAATATTCCTGGATTTGATAAATCTTCCAGTTTCAATTTAAACCGTTTGGCGCCCATTTGTATGTTACAATTATTAATTTGCCATTTGCATCAGTGAATGACTACATGATCTTGTGCTCTAGCTCATAGTTATATGATAGTTATATTGTTTATGGTTGATTCACTGGAATAACTTTGCTTTACAATGCCTAAAGTGTCTAATTCTAATGGTGCAAAGTTGCGTAAATTTGTGCAGGAATTTGGTTCAAAAGTATTTAGTACCGATGGAGAAATTTTGTACTGTACACTGTGTGAGGTCAAGGTTACAGCTGGAAAAGGGTTTAATGTGCAACAACATTGCAATATTCTAAACATATGAAATGTTTAAGTAGACTTTCTGAAATGGAAGGAAGACAAAGTTTATTACTTGAAAAATGTTCTGCTACTTCCTCTTCTCCTTCGGGAAACACAGAGACCGGTTTTTATAAAGATTTGTGTCATATGATGGTTTCATCAAATATCCCTTTAAATAAATTGCAAAATCAATATTTCCGACAATTTCTGGAGAAATACACTAGCCATCCTATCCCAGATGAATCTACTTTAAGGAAAAATTATCTCTCCAAATGTTATGAGGACATGTTAAATAAAATTAGAAATTCTATTGCAGATAACAAGATATGGGTTTCCTTAGACGAGACTACTGATGTAGATGGCAGGTTTGTGGCAAATGTTATAGTTGGAACTTTAAAAGGAGATCAACCAGGAGAAAAATGTGTCCTTAACTGTGAAGTTCTTGAAAGAACAAATCATACCTCCATAGCTGTTCTATTTGATAATTCCATGAAGCTGTTGTGGCCAAATGGAATAGAAAGAAATAATATCCTTCTATTAATAACAGATGCTGCTCCCTATATGAAAAAGGCTGCTAAAGGACTTCAAATTCTCTACCCGAAATTGATCCATATTACTTGCCTTGCTCATGCACTGCATCGAGTAGCTGAGGAAGTTCGAGGTAATTTTCCTGATGTGGACAAGCTTATTTCAAATGGGAAAAAAATATTCATCAAGGCTCCTCTTCGAGTACAAAAATACATAGAAGAAGCTCCTCAACTACCATTTCATCCACAACCTATCCTTACACGTTGGGGTACATGGCTGGACGCTGTAGAGCAGGGGTGGCCAAATGGCGGCCCGCGGGCCTAGTTTTCTAGGCCCGCGAAGCTCCACGGACTTACTTCATTTTTACCCCTAATAGCGGATTTTTCCTGGTTTTAATCCGTGTCGGAGTTAACTCTTCTATCGTTCAAGAATACACAATTTGAAAATTGACACACACACACACACACACACACACACACACACACACACACGCACACACACACGCACACACAAACACACTGCACAACTAATGGTGCCGACAATATTCAAAGTCTTTGCTTCGAGTTGGTACCGCAAAGTTGCTTTATTGTCAGTGCGGTGATAGCGTCAGATCTTTGGCTCAACATTTGTCGTCTGGACTTGTGGTGGCTCTTTCATTTCGCGGTAAGGGGTTAATGAGGTTGGGAGGGACAGGGGTGAGGGGACTTCGTAGCTCTAATTCTGTCTTTGAAGTTACATTCAAAATGTTTCACTGTTCGCCTTCATTCCCTTTGATCCCATCGTCTTGTCTTGTCCATAGAATGACTGCAACGTGTTTATTTGGTCACAATCTTTTGATTTCATTGTCAAACACAAGTCTGTGTATAACTGTCAAATCTGGACTTATTTTCGATAGTGGACCAACATTCTGTGACTTTTAACTTTGATGTGAGATTTTGTATTAAATCATGTTAAAACGTAGAAAAGTTGATTGTGAAAATCGCATATTTAAACCTGAATGGGAATTAGATTATTTGTTCATCATCAATAAGGATAGTAAACCTCAGTGCTTAATTTGCGTTCAAGTGTTAGCCGTTTTGAAGGAATATAATTTAAAACGGCACTATGCCACACATCATCAAAACATGTATGAGAAACATAGCATTGAAGCTAGGAAGCTTTTGGTTGAACAGCTGAAGACAAAGTTGAATCAACAGCAAAGTATGTATACAAAGGGCAATAAAATTAAAGAGTCATCGATCATTGCATCATATACAGTTACCTATGAGCTTGCAAAATCTAAAAAACCCTTTACTGACGGAAATTTTGTGAAGAAATGTGCGATTCAAATGGCAAAGGCATTCGGTCAAGAAAAAATAGCCAAAGAATTTGAATCTGTGCCTCTTTCAAAACAAACTGTAGCCAGAAGAACAGAAGACATCAGTCTGCAACTGTCTCAAAGTTTAAAATCTTGTATTGAAAACTGCTCATATTTTTCGCTCGCGATTGATGAAAGTACTGACATCACTGACACTTGCCAGCTTCTTATTTTTGTTAAAGTTATCCAGGAGGATTTTACTGTTATTGAAGAATTGTTGAAAGTTTGCTCTTTGCATGACACTTGTAGAGGGACAGACATATTTTCTGCAGTTCATAGTGCCGTAGATGAAGTAGGTGGTTTTGGAAAGTAGTCTGCAGTGTGTACTGATGGTTGCAAAGCTTTTATTGGTTCAAATACTGGTTTTGTTGGACTTCTAAAGCAAAACAAAATTAACGTACCTACATTGCATTGCATAATTCATCAAGAGGCCCTTTGTGCAAAGTCCATAAATCTAAAAGACACCATGGCTACTGTTGTGAAAATAACAAATTTGATAAGAGGAGGACACCAGTCTTTAAATCACAGGAAGTTTTTATCATTTTTAGAGGAAGTAGATTCTAGCTACGGTGATCTCCTGCTTTATACAGAAGTAAGATGGCTTAGTCGAGGGAAATGTTTAATAATATTTTTTGAACTGAAGAATGACATTTATGACTTCCTGCGAGAGAACTTACCATGCTCCATTGATCTTCAACATGCACTCAAAGACATTAATTTCCTTCATAATCTGGCATATCTCACAGACATCACACAACATTTGAACATATTGAATTTGCAGCTACAAGGGGAAAAGCAAACCATTTTTCAATTGATGGGATATGTTGATGGTTTTAAAAAGAAGCTGAATCTATTTAGACTTTCTTTGCAAAAAAATGATCTGTTCCATTTTTCAAGTTGTAAGCAGTTGTTGTCAGAGATAGAAAGTGCAAACTTCAGTAAGTACGCAGCTGACATTGGCCACCACTGCTGTAGAGTATTACTGTGAAAACTATTCAACACTGGATAAAATATTTAATGCCCTAGACCAGTGGTGGCCAACTTGAGGTTGCCCGAGGGCCGGATTAAAGCCAAGGCCAAGACCCGCGGGCCACACTTAAGAATATCGTCAAAAATGACAGTAGGGACCTATGCGATATAGTAATATATAAATAATGCTTGCACTTTGACTACATATTTGATTTGTAACAAATCCATTAATTATTCATTTTAAAATTACCTTTAATGTCTCAGTGCGACGATTGTGACTTGTCACAGCTTTCCACCAGAGATTTGAAGTCCACTTCCATTTTTGACGTGGCGATTCGGAGAGTATGGGACAATGTCGAATCGGTCATTCTGTTCCTGGTCTTAGATTTAATTAACTTCATGGAAGAGAATGTTGTCTCGTAGAGATATGTGCTGCCGAATATAGAGCACATCTTTAGTGCCCATTTTCTCAGACACGGGTAACGTTCATTTGGTAGCAATTTCCAGAAGTCAGCTCCTAATGCCTTTACAGTACTGAGGAAGGGGTCACACTGAAGGTCACACAACTCTAGTTGAAGATCTGATAGCTGGCACTCCACTGTGCACTTAATTGGGTTATTAAAAAGTTCCGTTTGCGGACGAAACATTTCAAAATCTTGAAAGCGTCGATCAAATTCACAAATCAAATGTTCAATGTCAGCTGCGTACTTACTGAAGTTTGCACTTTCTTTCTCTGACAACAACTGCTTACAACTTGAAAAATGGAACAGATCATTTTTTTGCAAAGAAAGTCTAAATAGATTCAGCTTCTTTTTAAAACCATCAACATATCCCATCAATTGAAAAATGGTTTGCTTTTCCCCTTGTAGCTGCAAATTCAATATGTTCAAATGTTGTGTGATGTCTGTGAGATATGCCAGATTATGAAGGAAATTAATGTCTTTGAGTGCATGTTGAAGATCAATGGAGCATGGTAAGTTCTCTCGCAGGAAGTCATAAATGTCATTCTTCAGTTCAAAAAATATTATTAAACATTTCCCTCGACTAAGCCATCTTACTTCTGTATAAAGCAGGAGATCACCGTAGCTAGAATCTACTTCCTCTAAAAATGATAAAAACTTCCTGTGATTTAAAGACTGGTGTCCTCCTCTTATCAAATTTGTTATTTTCACAACAGTAGCCATGGTGTCTTTTAGATTTATGGACTTTGCACAAAGGGCCTCTTGATGAATTATGCAATGCAATGTAGGTACGTTAATTTTGTTTTGCTTTAGAAGTCCAACAAAACCAGTATTTGAACCAATAAAAGCTTTGCAACCATCAGTACACACTGCAGACAACTTTCCAAAACCACCTACTTCATCTACGGCACTATGAACTGCAGAAAATATGTCTGTCCCTCTACAAGTGTCATGCAAAGAGCAAACTTTCAACAATTCTTCAATAACAGTAAAATCCTCCTGGATAACTTTAACAAAAATAAGAAGCTGGCAAGTGTCAGTGATGTCAGTACTTTCATCAATCGCGAGCGAAAAATATGAGCAGTTTTCAATACAAGATTTTAAACTTTGAGACAGTTGCAGACTGATGTCTTCTGTTCTTCTGGCTACAGTTTGTTTTGAAAGAGGCACAGATTCAAATTCTTTGGCTATTTTTTCTTGACCGAATGCCTTTGCCATTTGAATCGCACATTTCTTCACAAAATTTCCGTCAGTAAAGGGTTTTTTAGATTTTGCAAGCTCATAGGTAACTGTATATGATGCAATGATCGATGACTCTTTAATTTTATTGCCCTTTGTATACATACTTTGCTGTTGATTCAACTTTGTCTTCAGCTGTTCAACCAAAAGCTTCCTAGCTTCAATGCTATGTTTCTCATACATGTTTTGATGATGTGTGGCATAGTGCCGTTTTAAATTATATTCCTTCAAAACGGCTAACACTTGAACGCAAATTAAGCACTGAGGTTTACTATCCTTATTGAAGATGAACAAATAATCTAATTCCCATTCAGGTTTAAATATGCGATTTTCACAATCAACTTTTCTACGTTTTAACATGATTTAATACAAAATCTCACATCAAAGTTAAAAGTCACAGAATGTTGGTCCACTATCGAAAATAAGTCCAGATTTGACAGTTATACACAGACTTGTGTTTGACAATGAAATCAAAAGATTGTGACCAAATAAACACGTTGCAGTCATTCTATGGACAAGACAAGACGATGGGATCAAAGGGAATGAAGGCGAACAGTGAAACATTTTGAATGTAACTTCAAAGACAGAATTAGAGCTACGAAGTCCCCTCACCCCTGTCCCTCCCAACCTCATTAACCCCTTACCGCGAAATGAAAGAGCCACCACAAGTCCAGACGACAAATGTTGAGCCAAAGATCTGACGCTATCACCGCACTGACAATAAAGCAACTTTGCGGTACCAACTCGAAGCAAAGACTTTGAATATTGTCGGCACCATTAGTTGTGCAGTGTGTGTGTGTGTGTGTGTGTGTGTGTGTGTGTGTGTGTGTGTGTGTGTGTGTGTGTGTGTGTGTGTGTGTGTGTGTGTGTGTGTGTGTGTGTGTGTGTGTGTGTGTGTGTGTGTGTGTGTGTGTGTGTGTTATTTGAAATTATGTTGCCAATCTAGCTGTTGCGAGAAATTGACAGAGATTTTCAAATTGTGTATTCTTGAACGATAGAAGAGTTAACTCCGACACGGATTAAAACCAGGAAAAATCCGCTATTAGGGGTAAAAAATGAAGTAAGTCCGTGGAGCTTCGCGGGCCAAGAAAACTAGGCTGGCGGGCCGGATCCGGCCCGCGGGCCGCCATTTGGCCACCCCTGCCCTAGACAAAGACGACGCAACATCAATACAAGCAGTGCAAAGCTTATTTTATACCAGACTATCACAAAATCTGACTTATATAAAGTCAAACTTTTCTGCAATTTCAAAAGCAATAAAACGTCTGGAAAGCGAAGGGACTGCACTTTATGATGCATTAGATATTGTGAAACAAATTCAAACAGAAATAAATGGATCACGTGGTGAAGTAAGCAACAGGATTAAAGTAAAATTAGAAAGTGTTCTTCATAGAAATTCTGGTTATTTCTCATTGTGCAAAATTGCAGACATACTTAGTGGTAAACATGCAACATTTCAAGAGGATGAACCTGAACTTTCAGCAAATGATCTGACATTATTTAGATTTGCCCCTGTGACATCATGTGATGTAGAACGAAGTTTTTCAAAATATAAAACAATTCTCAGTGACAATCGACGATCGTTCAAATTTGAAACTCTAAAAATGTATGTTGTTGTCGGTTGCAATTGTACAAACAATGAAAACTGAGGAATAAATGTGGTAAGTGTTTTTATACATGCTTTGTTAAGTATTACTGCTATGTAGGTACTATGACTACTATGTAATGCGTAAAACATGCAAACAATAATAATTTGCGTTTTTTTTTTGGTTCATAAATGAGAAAAACCTTATGGTCATATTTCGGCATATTTAGCATATTTTAGGTCATATTTTGCCATTTTTAGGTCATATTTGCATGTCATATTTCAGGATTTTTAGGTCATAAAAATCCGAGCCCTAATAATCACCTAAACCAGCAGGCATGGTACTTGATGATGATCTAAGTTGATATTCTATGTTCCTTTTGAAGGTTTTTATTGTGTCTGGCTCTTACTGTCTTAATACACGGCTAGACAAATGTATGTGATATTTCTTTATGTATTTAATTAGCGGAATACAGAGGTAATGGTAACAACAAAGACAAAGACATCACCTCAGTGCAAAATAAAGACAAGTGGAACAATATTAAAACAGGTAAATGAATTTAAATATTTGGGAACTTTGTTAACCTCAGTCGGAAGATGTATAAAAGAGGTGATATGCAGAATGGCTCAGGCAAAAGGAGCTTTCCAAAAAATGAGGATGGTACTATGCAATCCATCTTTGACAGTAGAAACAAGAAAAAGACTCTTAAATGTTATGTAGAGCCAGTCTTAACATATGGATGCGAATCATGGACAATAGGACAACAGACAAGAAAATCACTGGAGTCTGTAGAAATGTGGTTTTACAGAAGAATGTTGAGAGTACCATGGACAGCTAAGAAGAGTAATGAAAATGTTTTGAGAGAGGTCAAAGCAAAAAGAGAGCTAATTTCCAATATTAGGAAGAAACAATCAGAATTTTTTGGCCATGAAATGAGAAGAGAACAATTGGAATATATTGTAACAACTGGAAAAATTGAGGGATGAAGAGATAGAGGGAAGCAAAGAAAAAAAAACAGACAGCTTAAGAGAATGGCTTGGCAGAAGGTCAACAACAGAAATGATAAATAGCTGCCGAGATCGAAAATTTTGGAGAGACATGATCACCTACGCCAGTAGGCACGGTACTTGATGATGATGATAGCAACACGTCTTGGTTTTCTAAGAGCCTGTATTTTCACATCTCATCTGGCACAGGACAGAGAAAACTAAACTTCAAAGTGACTGTCAATGACGATAGACTCCAAAAAGAACACGCTATATGATGATGGTAGTATTCTGGTACACCACTGCAACATAATAGCAGGCACAAACTGGCAGGAAAATAAGAAACAGACAAGATCACTGTACACTTTGTCTTCTCCTTGAGTGACCGTGGTTATGTCTTGGACGATCAGAGTTGAAGTGTTTATAGTTTATAATATAAACGTTTTCTTTATGGTTAAAACATTCAGAGTGTTTATTCATGATAACGACAATAAATGCATACATTTATATGTGGTTATAACATAGAGCTATGGTTCATGATAGGAAAACAGAAATGAGCAATTCAGCTGTAGGTCAAACATTGTTTTTTAATGGGGACAAATTATAATATTTGTATCCAATAAATGTTCGCGATAAAATTAGTATCATTATAGCTTGAACCTCATTCCTACACTCAACTTTCAAACGTCATCACAACAAACGTCATCACAACAAACGACATCACAACAAACGTCATCACAACAAACGTCACCATTAAGATACCACCCCGACCACTTATTACAAGCCACCTCCTCCTTACATGAACTCAGATGAACAACAAGCGGTCAGTAGGACTGACTGACAGTTTTTTTTTTGCATTTAATAAAATTTACGTTTATCCAATATGTGTTTTCACGTAATAGTTTGCTATAAAGTGGATTACACACCTTAATGCTCCAATAAACAAGAAAACGGATTTTAAACTTACACTGCACTCAGTGTAGTTTTAAAGTTGGCCTTTTTGTTGGCAATAGTCCAGCACTTTTGTTCATTGACAGCTGTATGTTCGGAGAGTTAACGGTAAGGGAAACTTGAAAGGTAAATTTGGCTTGTAAAAAATATCTTCAAAATAATGTATTTTCTTCATAGAATTTAGCAATCGCCTAAAACAAACAGTGAGCAGTCAACATTATTTAAATGTCATGTTGTTGTCATGTTGTTGTCATGTTGTTCTCATGTTGTTGGTCTCGTCACGAGTTGAAAACGACTTTAACGTTTAGCTTCGCTTTTATCATTTTAGTTTATTTATTGTTTATTTTATTGCATGCCATTCCGTCAGGCTTTGTCTCAATGCAGATCTGTTTAGCTTTCAATTTTCTATAATTACTATAAGGGACATAACCCTGAATATTAATCGGTAGTCATAATTTACACAACCCGAGGGAATGCCGTTAGTCAAGTCTGGGATAGCCCAGATTTCAATAATTTGCTAAACTGACTGCCGTTAAAGTGTCGGGAAAGTAAAAAATGAAGGCCCTAGCCTCTGCCGAAAAATAGACAGAAATAATTATTGCAACAAAGAAGAAGACTTTTCACAAATGCATAATTTACAGTAATTTGAGTGTTTGAAAAACAAGTCAAAGAATTCATGTAATGCCTATGGATTATGTTAACTTCAGATGGTGGATGTTCAAGAAAGATGAGACGCGGTATAAACCAGACAAAGACTGCACTCCAAAGGATCGGAACATATTACACATCCCATCTTTAACAATAAAGATTAGGGGAAAAAATGTTGTCAAAGAGGTCAATGCAAAAAGAAAGTTCATTGAAACATCAGGCGATAACATTTATCATATCTAGAGCATGTAGGGTGAAGGAAACAGCTCAAGTACTTTGTCACAGCCTGAAATGGAAAAAAAAACGTTGCTGATAGATAGAGGACAAACATTTTATGAGAAGGATTAGATAGATAAAACAACCAATGTAAGAAATGCATTAGATAGGAGGACAGATGGTTAAGAAATGGATTTGATAGGAGGACACACATTTTAAGAGATGGATTAGATAGATAAAACAACCAATGTAAGAAATGCATTAGATAGGAGGACAGATGGTTAAGAAATGGATTTGATAGGAGGACACACATTTTAAGAGAAGGATTAGATAGTAGGACAAACAGTTTCAGAGAAGGATTAGATAGTAGGACAAACAGTTTCAGAGAAGGATTAGATAGTAGGACAAACAGTTTCAGAGAAGGATTAGATAGTAGGACAAACAGTTTCAGAGAAGGATTAGATAGTAGGACAAACAGTTTCAGAGAAGGATTAGATAGTAAGACAAACAGTTTCAGAGAAGGATTAGATAGTAGGACAAACAGTTTCAGAGAGGCATTAGACAGGAGGATAAACATTTTAAGAGAGGAATTATATAAGAGAATAAACACTTTAAGAGAAGGATTCAATAGTAAGACAAACAGTATACAAGATGAATTAGATAGGAGGACAAACATTTTAAGATAAGGATTAGGTTGGAGGATAAACAGTTCAAGAGAAGGATTAAATAAGAGGATAAGCAGTTAAAAGAATGATTAGAAAAGACATTAACACTTTAAGAGAAGGATTAGGTTGGAGGATACACAGTTCAAGAGAAGGATTAAATAAGAGGATAAGCAGTTAAAAGAATGATTAGAAAAGAGCATAAACACTTTAAGAGAAGGATTAGATAGGAGGATAAACAGTTTAACAGAAAGATTAGATAGGAGGATAAACATTTTATGAGAAGGATTAAAAAGTAGCATACACAGTTTAAGAGAATGGTTAGATAGGGGAATAAACAGTTTAAGAGAATGGTTAGATAGGGGAATAAACAGTTTAAGAGAATGGTTAGATAGGAGAATAAACAGTTTAAGAGAAGAGTTAGATAGGTTGACACAACAACAGAACTGCTATACAACTGTAGAGAAAGAAACGTGTAGAAAGACATGATCACCTACGCCACAAAGCAGATTCATTTGTATGATATGTAAATAATGATTTATACTGCATGTATGTATATATGTATATATATATATATGTCTGTGTGTGTTACATATAAGTATATGTGTATATATATATATATATATATATATATATATATATATATATATAAATTAATAAAGGATTCAGCCTCAATAGCAAATATACAGAAGTAATAGTATGAATAAAGAAAATGACATCACCGCAATGCACAATAAAGGCAAGTGGAACAATATTAAAACAAGTAAATGAATTTAAATATCAGGAAACATAGTTAACCAAAGATAGTAGATGTAGAAAAGAGGTGAGATGCAGAATGGCTCAGGCAAATGCAGCTTTCAAATAAATGTGCAAGATACTGTGCAACATACTGTGTAACAACTGTCTTAAAACATATGGATGTGAATCATGGACAATATGACAACAGACAAGTCAATCACTGGACGTTGTAGAGTTTGTTTTACAGTAGAATGTTGATAATGTATTGGATAGCAAAGAAGAGCAACAAAACGTTCTGAAAGATACTAAATCAAGAAAAAAAACCGGTTTCCAAAATTAGGAAGAAACAATCATTGATTTTTTGGCCATTTAATTAGAAGTGAACTGCTGGACTATATTGTGACACGTAACTAAGAAAACTGAGGGACGAAGAGATAAAGTGAAGTAAAGGGAAAATATACAAGACAGCTTAAGAGAATGACTTGGCAGAAGCTCAACAACAGAAATGATAAATAACTGTCGAGATCGAGCGGTGTGAAGAGGCATGATCACCTACGCCAGCAGGCGATGATGGTATATAAATCAATATACACATAGCTACATTTCACCGACATACTAAATAACAAAAAGGACAGAATATGTCACTGATTTATTTTGATTAATCAACGAACCACATAAACAGATAAGAGGTTGATATGATTATTGATACTATTCCAATGCGTGAATCTAGATACAGCAATTATCTTTATGACAGTAACCAATAGAAGTTCTGTGAAAACATTCATTCTGACACTTAGATGAAATTGTTGTCAAATGATGTTGAACACAACTTAAAGGCAGTCACTTTAAAAGTCATTATTTTATGTACTAATAAAAAGTTAATGGGATCGTTTCTGAACACATAATTCAACCCAGGGGTAAAAATGTGTACACGCTTCACAGAACCGTGTCAGATATTCCAGTAAATAATATCATCATCATCGTGTGCCTTCTCCGCAACGAAGGTTGGCTACCATGGATCGCCATTCTACTCTGTTTCTTGCTTTGATGGTGCATGCTGTCATAGATTGACTTGTCCATCTTTTGATGTTACTCGTCCATGTTAGTCTTGGTCTGCCTCTTTTACCTTGTATTTTTCCTTCCAATATTACTTTTAGTAGGCTGTTGTGTCTTTTAACATACCCCAAAAGTTTCACTTGTCTTGTCTTAATTGTATTTAGCAGTTCTCTTTTTATTTTCAGTTGTTTTAAAACTTTATCGTTTGTTATCTTTTGTTTCCATCCAATTCTACCTATTCTTCTATAAATCCACATTTCAAAGACTTCAATTTTCTGTTCTGTTTTCTTGTCTAATGTCCATGTTTCTGCACCATACAGGAATATTGAGAAGATGTAACATGCCAGTAAATAACATCGTGGAAAATCATCCTTATATGTGATGTTTGATTACATTTATCTTATAGCATCAATATTTTTGTTGTTGAGGGAAATAAAAACATAAATATTTTATGCAATCAATAAAAGTAAATGACTTTTGCTACCAACGGTAACGATGTCATTAGTCAATGAAATCAAGTGTCAGTAATTCTATTTCAGTCCCTCAGAAAATGAGCATTCCTCTGACTGTATTCCCTCGACACCGGCTCCAACAGAACATAACTTTTATGTTCGTGAAAGGCATCAGAGTAGACATAACCTCGTCAATTTGTCGAATTAGAAAATGAATACTTTTTGTTTCAACAGACTATACAAATGTTTCTGCCACTGTTCTCTCAATGTAATATCACCATATTTCTCTACTTTTGTTACTATCACACATCTCTAACATTTTTGCCACACAGAGCTTAACATTTACTATCATCATCATCATCATGTACCATGCCGGTTGGCGTAGGCGATCATGTCCCTTCACAATCTTCTATCTACTGTGCATCGTATCAGTTCTGTTGTTGACTGTTTTCCATGCCATGACACCAAGCTATCCAGTATTTTCTCTCTTTGTCGTCCGCGATCTCTCTTTCCTTTTATTTTGCCAGTTGTAACCAAGTATTCCAACTTTCCTCTTCTCATGATGTGCCCGAAAGTTGTTGATTGCTTCTTTCTGATGTTTTTTAAAAGCCCCCTTTTTGTGTTGGCCTCTTTGAGAACTTCCTCATTGGTTTTTTATCTGTCCAGGGAACTTTCAACATTCCTCTGAGAAATCCCATCTCTGTGGCCTCTAATCGTCTTTTCATTTGTTTGTCTACTGTCCATGATTCGCTTCCATAGGTCAGAATTGGTTCTATATAGCACCGATGAACTCTCTTTCTCATTTTTATTGACATAGATTTGTTGCATAAGATATTTTTCATTTTCTGAAATGCTATTTTGGCCTGAGCTATTCTGCTTTTTATTTCTGTGGTGCATCTCCCATTTGATGTAATTATTGTGCCCAAGTATTTGGTAATAATGTGTAGTATAGTAATAATGTGTAGTATAGTAATAATGTGTAGTATAGTAATAATGTGTAGTATAGTAATAATGTGTAGTATAGTAATAATGTGTAGTATAGTAATAATGTGTAAAATGTTTGTCCTACTATCTAATTCATCGTGTATACTGTTTGTCCTCCTATCTAATTCATCTTGTATACTGTTTGTCCTACTATTGAATCCTTCTCTTAAAGTGTTTATTCTCTTAATTAATAAACATTTACTATACTACAATTAAAAGAGAACTTTTATTTAAAAATGCGAAAAAAAATGTCAAAGTATGCAACAACAGCTCTACTTATAGTACGGCAAACAACAACTCTACTTATAGTACGGCAAACAACAGCTCTACTTATAGTACGGCAAACAACAGCTCTACTTATAGTACGGCAAACAACAGCTCTACTTATAGTACGGCAAACAACAGCTCTACTTATAGTACGGCAAACAACAGCTCTACTTATAGTACGGCAAACAACAGCTCTACTTATAGTACGGCAAACAACAACTCTACTTATAGTACGGCAAACAACAGCTCTACTTATAGTACGGCAAACAACAACTCTACTTATAGTACGGCAAACAACAGCTCTACTTATAGTACGGCAAACAACAGCTCTACTTATAGCTCGTCAAAGAAGAGTTGAAGCTGATAGAGACTGCATGCTCTGTATTTACATTCTGAGAAGTATATTAGAACAGTGTTCAGCATGGCAGAGAGAAACTTACATATAAGTTATCGTTGACAGCCATTCATTGATTTGATCAAATATTGAGAGTTTATGAACTTCCCTGTTATCAAATGTTTAGAAAATCGGTTCAAATATGATGGTGGCTGACGTCACTAGTCTTTTAAATAATGCACATTTTAACTTTTGTATGTGTCAAGGGAAGGAATCTCAACCAATCAAATCTGAACATTTACAGAATCTGCAACAGACATGATACCGTAAGCTAGAACATTTGTATTCAGGTAATAAGATTTTATATCAAAGCCAATTACTTATTATAAGATTTTCTGTAAAGGGCTATTTAGCGTCTTTACCATTGGTCTAGAGGAGTGAACTTTATCATTATTTTTCACTTTATAAGCAAATATGAAATAAAAAGCCAGGCTATAGAACTGGCGGGTGTGACAACGGATGTTGGGTCATTGTTGGGCATTTATCCCTCTACATACAGTAGAGGTTCAACGAAAGATCTGAAACGTGCGCCACATTTCAAATCAGAACGTTTTCATGTCTAACCAGGGAGCAGCTGTACATGTTAATAGTATCACTCTTAATTAACCAACCCGCTGGCAGTGATTCAGCACATCTTAACTTTTACGAAAAGTCTTTATAATGTTTGATCTAAGTAAAACCAACCAAATCTACCTAAAGCATAATCAACAGTTGAACCGTGAGAACGTTTCAACCACAGTTACAACAAATAATGAATGTGTGTATTTATTTTCTGCTACACTGCCTGTTTCAATCACTATTTAGATAATCTTCAGCCATGTACCTGATCTCTACACTGGTAACCGCTGTCTGTCTGATGCTCGTCTACCTCTGGTTCCGACGAGGTCCTGACAGACGACTTCCTCCATTCCCTGTTCGACCACTCCCCATTGTAGGGAACCTACTGTCCATGAAACCAGACACACGAGCCTTGTTCAAGGTTTGGCGGAAACAGTGTGGTGACATATTCAGGTGAGTTGTCGGGACATATTCAGGTGAGTTGTGTAGGTAACCATATGCTATAGCCATGAGTACTCATGCTTGAAAGACGTGACCAATGATAGATACTTTTTGAGGTAGATTGACAGTCTGCTCTAGCGTATGTCTCTAGTGGTAAGGCGATATGTCGAGGAGTACAGGTTCGATCCTGCTTCGGGTTGTCCATTGTTCTTTGTGTTTTAGTTGTTCATTTGTGACTCTTTTCCGAGTGTTGTAAACAGGCCACTTCCCCTTGAATGATTCGCTGATCTATCGCCTTAGAAGTTTCCCTCCATAATAATATTGATTTATTATTACTTGTCTCCAGTCTAAACCATCGGAAACTACCATCCGTGAAGTTCCGTCCTAAATCTGTTTGTCTGAAGTATTCAGCCCTAGCCTATCTGTCAGACACTTATTTTAATAGGAAAATACAAATTAAACAATGTGTTCCCGAGTTGTGCTATATGCTCCCTATGCTATAGTCATGATTACACGTTCGAGAAAGACATCAACAATGCTAGTTACTTTTTAGGCAGCTTTAGTTGGCAGTGTGGTCTAACGTTTGTTTTTGTGGCAAGGCGCTGTGTCAATGAGTATGATAAGATGTAGAAATGATGCCCCTAAATCGAACACCCTCCGACGGTCACAGCCGGATACCGCTATGAAAAAAATGCGAACAGCGGACACTTCTTGTAGGGTTGGTTAGGACAGAAGAATAAATGTAAGAAGCATAGCTGGTCGTGTTTTGGCAGGAATTATATGTGGGGAATATGGCGTGATTTTAAGGCTGATGGTAAAGGTATGTAATAACCAAAGCTGGTCGAGTGTGTGGGTTAAAGTGCAGATAGAGAGGAATGGTAAAGATAAAATAATGAGAAGTAGAACAATGGAAACAAATATGTTGGCATGAATGAAGCCGGATTGTAGGGGGGTTTACGCCCTGCCGCAGAGGTTTTATATAGGGGATATATAGGAAAAAATATGAAAGCTGATAAACGTATTTAAGATTTGGTGATTGTTTTTTAATGATCGTTGGTGGAATGGGTGGGGGAAAAAAGGTGAAAGAAATAAGGAGCATGTACAAAAGTGGAAAGATATAGCAGACTTTAGTCAAATGAGAGGTGGTAAAAAAAGGTGAAAAAAAAGGAAAGTTCATGGTAGGTATTATTAAAGAAATTCAGTATTGTACGTTTTTTCCAAATACATACAGACAGAGAGAGAGAGAGAGAGAGAGAGAGAGAGAGAGAGAGAGAGAGAGAGAGACATACGAAAGATGGAAAAACTGAAAGAAATAAAAATAAACGAGGAAGTTTATTTAATTTTATTTTTACAGTCTGTTAGGTCTATATCAATCGGAGAAGCAATTAGTGTAGTAGGTAGTAATATAGTACCTGTCTATAATACTCACTAAACAAACAGAAAAGCAATATAAGTATATATATATATATATATATATATATATATATATATATATATATATATATGGCCTTTGGCGTGTTGACAGAAGGTTGGTAGCAAGCAATCATAAGTCAGTAGTTTGGTAAAGCATAAGTGTCTCATACTGGGTGCTGCTTTACTGAACATCTTTTCTCGTGGCTGAATTTGCCAATCCAGGACAAGCAGATTCATCCACAGAACGAGCAAGGTGTATCCGCGGTACCAGGCCTTGTCTCCTTTCTCTTGCGCCTTATGTATTCTGGATTTGACATCAGCACTGCCTCGAATGTTGCTGTGACAATGTTTATGTTAGCTCTCCATGTGCTACGATCCGCAGCCACATTTTCCCAGTTCCTTTCACTTATAGAAAATTCCCTTAAGGAAGCCCTACAAACATCCTTATACAATATTTGTTTGGGAATACGATTGTTTGCCATTCTTCTTACATGGCCCAGCCACCTTAGTCTACGAATCCTAAGTGTTGCCATGATCGATGGGAGTTTGGCTCGTTGTAAGACATTAGAGTTAGTTACTTTGTCCTGCCATTTTGATGTTCATAATCTTGTGAAGGCTACATACATGAAAGCTGTTTAACTTTTTCTCCTGTCCTGCATAGGTAATCCAAGTTTCTGATCCATATAGAAGTGTATTAAGCACACAACTTTGGTAAATTTGAATCTTAGTCCTGAGTGTTAAATTGGTGTTGGCCCATGCTCTATCTTTAAGTTTGCCAAATGTGGAAGCTGCCTTTCCGATTCGGGAATTTATTTCTTTTTCAAGGGAGACATTGGTTGTGACCATAGAACCGAGATAAGTGAACTTTCTCGCAGGTTCATGGGGTGTGTTATTTAATGATATAGCTGCGTGGCTGGCTACACCTTGTTGAAGCACCACAGTGTTCTGGATACTTATTGATAAGGAGAATAAGTCACATGATCTAGCTAGATTGTCGATCATTGACTGCAGGACGGATTCATCATGAGCAACCAGTGCTCCATGATCAGCGAATAGAAGCTCCTTGATTAGGGTCTCAGTTGTTTTTAATGTTTACCTCAGACGTGCAAGATTGAATGAGGAGTCGTCAGATCTTGTGCGGAAGTAGTTATCTCCAGAGACGGTTTCAAACGCATTGTGTAGAAGGGCAGCGAAAAATATGCCGAATAGAGTAGGGGCAAGGACACATCCTTGTTTGACTCCACAGTTCATATTAAAGGGTTGGGAAGATCTACCGTCGAACTGGGATGATGGCAGATATATTGTTGTGAAACGACTTGATCAGCTTAAGTAATGTAGGAGGGCAGCCAACATTTTCCAGCACCTTGTATAGACCTGCTCTGCTCACTGTGTCAAACACCTTTGTGAGATCAACAAAGGCTATAAATAGAGGTCTTCTCTGTTCCTTGCATTTTTCTTGCAACTGGCGGAGAGTCAAAATCATATCCGTGGTTGACCGTCCAGCTCTAAACCCACACTGGGACTCAGGAAGGATACGTTCCATCAATTGATGTAAACGCTTTAAAACAATTATTGCGAATGCCTTTCCTGTTATACTATATATATATATATATATATATATATATATATATATATATATATATATATATATGAATAAAGAGATAGCAATGTCAAAGCATTCACAGCGATAAACCTGGATTTGATAAATAAAGAGGAGATTATCACATTATCCGAATAGACGTGGCGTTTAATGTGAAATAGGAAAGTGAGTTTATGTGTTGAGTGTATGTGTGTAATGAATGACCCCCACGTGCGTTTTAATTGCAATATTTTCCCCAACCCTCAATCCCTGCGAGGACCTCAGTGGAAGTATCTTATTTTACTTGGTGTGGTGTTTTGTGCTTGGTGCTAACCGTCGCGTAATCTCCAAGTGAGCAATAAGTCTTCCTGTGCAGGGATATCTTGTCCCGAATTCTCCAACTAGAACAGCTCAGTAGTCCGTATATCGTACAATTGTCTCTCCTTATACTTGGGGCAGTTATACTTAACACTACTCTTGCACTCAATGAAATTTGGGCGGTGGTTTCCGCAAGTCTTGTTATAACCTGTCTATAAATCTATCTTGGAAGTCATAATAAAACTGCAGTATTCTCAGTTTTGTGTTATGCACAATTAAAAAACCTATTTGCGAAGGAAGATCCCACACACAAAATCGCTTTGCCATCTCAACTTTCAACAGGTCGTCGCCTATCAGTATCTTTTGTTTTAAAATTAAGAGTTATTTGCCAACTTGCTGGTGTTAGCCCTAGTCATAAGATGTGATACATCCACATGTTTTGCTTATTCGTCACTGTCTCACCGCAAGCGGTGTTACCCAACACGCTGGTTATAGAATGTTTTTCCCTGAGATCACCCACACGAAGCGCCTCTGTGCCTTTGTCCCCAAATTCTTTAGAACATGTATTGGATAGGTACTATACGATCTTCTTATACGATGTCTTAATAACCTCCAAACCGTGCTGTAAATGAAACTTTAACAAAGTGTGAATAACAGGATCTTCGTTCCCGTATAACTGTCTATGAAGGCACGTCAACTTGCGTTTTTAAGAAAGGGGTTATCCTTATGAAATGAGTCTTTAAGCGTTCGAAAACGCGAAAGTCGTATTCTAGGACACGGAAAAACGTGTCTTCTAAAGTTGAAGCTAGAATGCATTCATCAGTAACGGGCTTATGCTTAACGAAGAATGGGTTTGAACAACACAAGTTCTGAGCTATAAATGCTCCAATTGTCGGTATTGTTTTCTTTAACTTTTGCCACTTGCACCCCCTAACGACGCGTACGTGATACCGATGTGATCGGTTAAATGGGCCTTTATTTTACAGGTCTTTTCCTGGTATAACTCCGTCAATTTTAACAACCTCATCGGATTGATTTCATGATCGCAAGTGATGTCTCTGTTTGGAGATCCGTGACAGAGACAACCGTGAAGTTGATAAACCGTCCCATTAATTTTATCCTAGTCGCCAAATTTAATATCAGATATATCGCGTGCGTTAAACTGGGTTCTAAAATGGATCTACATTTCATGGGCAGTCGAAGTCAGATACTTTCTACACGAAATCCTTTAATTGTTTATTTCAAGGGATTTATACATATCCTAAGGCTTATGTATGACCACATAATTGGTGGACATTTTCGGCGTCAACGCCAAAAAATAAAGGCATTTCCGTCATAACCTTTAATGTTTTACGCCACAATTTTTCTCTATAATAAACGTCCGATTCTTTTGGTGGTACCGATGAAAGATGCTCAACGGCGCACACTAATATTTTCTCTGATGGCTTTATGCAAATTAGCCTCATGTTTAGCAAATAGAGAAAAGCCGACGTCTCCAGGGGGGTTTTAAAAAGTGTCTCAAATTTTAATCCTGGTCTAACGCTAAAACTAACTAACTATCTTTACGACACATGGTACCATTTTTGGTGTATGTCGGGAGGGGGGGGGACGATATAACCAGAAGGATAAAGGCCGCTTGGTCAAGCAGTCGCCACGACGTGTAAGACACAGGATTTTTATTTCACCCCCGATAGAAAAAACCTTTCTATCTATCGCGGGCTTCAAACACCGTACGACGACTTTTCAGCCAGCGGAATAGTGGTTTTAGCCGCACGGCCACGCGTAATTCAAAGGCACTACGGTCTAATACGCGTCCTTAAATATATCTACTCCTGGGTCTCGCTATGTCAACTTGTATTCTCAGAAAGGATAAAAAGTCTCTCAAGGTTGTCATTTAATTATCCATCCAGACCTTTATAACACTGAACGCACTGCTCAGTCAAAAGATTACAATTGTTTAATGCAGAAAGAAGGCTGATTGCTGAGGTATGCGCGTCTCTATCAATTTATTCAAGTCCGTTGTATACTCGTATATATATATATATATATATATATATATATACGAGTATATAATATATATATATATATATATATATATATATATATATATATATATAATACTTTTTGCTATCTGAAAGACTTTTTCAGCGGCTATGTTAGTATTTATGGTTTTACATACTTATGTAATCGTCAGTGCTTGGGTTGCATGTGTTTAATCGTCGCAATATATAAAACACAATGCCTGAATCAATACATGAAGGTGCTTTTATCCGTTCATATCACACCGTGCGCCAACGTGCGTAAAATTCTCCTAGCATGAAACAGTGTATCGTCCATGAGAGAAGATAACAAATTTATTTTTCAGGCATCAATCGTCGAAGATCGATTAAAATTTGTGAAAGGTGGGATATTTGCACTGTTCTTTTTACATTATCTATATCATTATCTAATTATTTATTTATATTTACCATAATTTATAAGAACATTTATTTAATTTTTATTTATATAACACATTTTGCATTTATTTTAAAATTATAAATTATTCTTTTCTTTTTATATATTCACCAGCATATTAAAGATAATATTAAATAAACATGTTGTAATTCGAGAATATTAATGCTCTCTGTATAGACTCGGTTAGGCTCTATATAAAATATAAATTGTTGTTTCTAATCTAGATTATTTATTATTAATTATAACATTATAGTTTCAATTTTTGAAAAGTAATGGTTCTTAAATTTTTATATTCAGATAATAGAAAAGATGAGAATTATATATATATATATATATATATATATATATATATATATATATATATATATATATTAGCAAAACTGGTTTTTAACTTTAAAATAGTTTTAGAAAAGCGTAGCCACATTTGTTAAATAAATAGAAACAATTTTAGTATATTTATATGTTCTAAAATCACATCTTGTAAATAGAAAGCACGAAGTTCTCCATGTTTATTTGTATGCGTGTCTTAAGTACAGAAACAGTTCAGATAGACATGTAGGTTTTAAAACTAATGGGTAATTATATTTAAATAAAACGCATAGCATATGTTGCTAGTGGTAACACTTCGCCACTTACTATTATATTAACTATATAAAAATATACAAGATATAATAATTGTTCATTAAACCATGTTGTCCTTTTCATTTCGGTAAGTCTGAATGTGGGTGTGTTGATACCTATATTTATATTTTATAAATACCAGTTTCAAAACTTCCTCTTTTTACCCCTACCCCTAAAACAACACCAATTCCTCACCGGCATTTCCTTGCAAAATTGGGTCAGCTAAGTTTCTAATATTTTTATTTCTATCCCCAGCAACACACTTACCAAGGAGAATCCGGTGCATCCAAATTTTTATCATAGAAGTGTCTGGCGGTATCCGTTACATGGAGTTAAATATCACACCTGATTTCAATATCTGATATTATTTTCTATCCTCCGCTGCGCTCCACCTCTTCTGCCTAATTTCTCTTCCCTGACTCCGTATTAGTGTCCTTTAAGCATGATCGTAACCTCTATGACATGCTTGTCAGGAGACGCTTTCCTGTACACCCCCCTCCCACACACACACACACACACACACCAGCCATCGGAGTACGATTCGCTGTAATCAAGAGTTTAATTCACTTGTACATCGCGTAAAATTATCTATGCCATCATATGTTAGCGATGTACGTTGACCTACATAAGCGAATCATGATAAATTCTCTGGATTAGATGCCGATAACATGACATCACTCAAGATACAGGCACCCCTGTAGCGTCCCACTTTATTTCTCAGGACCATGAGATTAAGTCAGATATCCTAGTTACTGGCCTGATGTCGTGTTCTAAAGTCGGGAGTTGATCACTTTAGAGAATCGTCTGATTGCCCGGATGGGTTCCCTCACCGCATGTGGCATCGATGTATCCATGTCTAATGGGTAACTCCTCTCTCTTCCCTCCACCTTATTTGCCCCCTCTTTTCCAACTTCTACTGCCTACTCCACTCCTCAAGGAGTTTGATTGATGGCTTGACAAGCTGTCATTGTAAAACACGTATTGTTATGGAAACAGAGCCAGAGATTTTAGAAGCAGCGATCTCTGCAATATGTGCTATTTTGGCACGCAAGGTTTCTGTTTTTGAGATTGTTATTCTTCCCTATGTGCCGTCTTCGGCTCGAAAGGACAATAGATAGATAGATTACATACGTTCGCTACAAATAAAAGATACTTTGTATGTGCATAGTCTCAACTTTCGTCTGTCACCTCCCTATCAGCGTAATAATTTAATATATCTTTTCATATGTTTTGTTCACTAAATTATTTCATAATTCCATCGCTGTCGAAAGTGTGTCCTTTCTTTTTCTCCATTATCTAATGTTGCTACGTGACAACAATAAATGACAGAAACGAATGAACAATTGTCAAGCTCTCTCAAGTTTTTGTAGGCGTTTTCAATTTATCAAGGGAAATAACCATTGCAATTTGTTGTTATCAAATAAACTCAGTTTTAAATTGATAACAATATTAGTGTTTCATTGAGTAAATTAAACATATACAGTGTAACAGACAGTTTTCTGTATTTTATGAATTAATTTTGTTTTGTGCGTATAATACATTTTTATCAGTTACTTCACCTTCACATGCATGAAGACACTAACGCCACATATATCACTTTTGTCCAGTCTCTACCTGGGAGGAACTACAGTGGTTGTCCTCAATGGTTACGACCTCATCAAGGAAGCCCTGGTCAAGCACGGAAACGTGATCTCTGACAGACCTCCAGTGTTTTTTGATCAGGTCATTTCTTTAAACATATCTCGGAGTGTTTTATTATCATATTTTTTACAAGAAATCGCTAGTTTTTGTAGAAATATTATAAGCGACAAATACGTGCTATACACATAAAGTAATGTTATGATGTGTTATGTTATATATAAGTGTTTTAGAAGTTACTGTGTACCTGATATTTTCTATTTTATGCCACATGTGTCCGTCCAACTGTCAATTGTTGCCCATGACGTCACTGATAAAATTGTTTGTTCATCTTGTGCTCTAGATCCATCAAAACAAAACCAGCTGTTTGGTGTGGTCCGGTTTATGAAATGTCTTTATCACTCTCGTTTGTATACCTTAACATTCAATTACACTGTTACTTCATCAATCTTGCCAAATTACATCACTTGCAGCCATAGACAGAAAAATAATAACGGATTCTCTCATAGTATCACACCTCAAATTTCTCACCTCTCAAGTACTGATTTTATTTTCCTGCGCTTTATTGAAAGAAATATTTAACGTTATTAGCTGAGGAGGACCCGACAGCATACAGATAGAGGTGATACAGGCACTAGACGATTTTGGCATTGAAGTGATTACAGACCTATGCAACGACATATACCATACAGGAAACATACCAAATGAACTAAAAACATCAACTTTCATTGCATTGCCTAAAAAGAATGGTGCAGTTGAAAACAGTGACTTTAGAACAATAAGCCTAATGAGCCATGTTACAAAAATCTTGCTAAAAGTTATACAAGGAAGGATTCAGGATAAAATCAATACTGAATTAGGCGAGCAGCAATTTGGATTTAGGAAAAATAGCGGGGCAAAAGAAGCCATATTCTGCATGAGAACATTAATCGAAAAATACACAGAAGTAAACAAACCAATATATGCCTGCTTCATAGACTACACCAAAGCTTTTGATAGAGTACACCACAAACAACTTCTAGAATGCCTGAAAGAAATACATCTAGATGACATGGATATACGACTAATATGTAATCTATACTGGGAGCAAACAGCAATAATAAAATATAACAAAGAGAACTCTACACCCATTGATATAAAAAGAGGAGTAAGACAGGGATGCATCCTATCACCAAGCTTGTTCAATCTATGCACTGAGCAATTTTTTTAAAAACACCATAGAGATGCCAGGTCTACAAATTAATGGAAAGATAATCAATAACCTAAGATATGCTGACGATATTGTACTACTAGCAGAAAATCCTAAAGATCTACAACAATTACTTAATGAAATAAACATGACAAGCAAAAAATATGGAATAGATATGAATATCAAAAGGACTAAAACTATGATCATAAACAAAGAAGATACTCAAAACCCTCAAGTGGATTTCAAAATTGAAGGAATAGACCTGGAGACAGTTCAGAACTACAACTACCTTGGACATACTATAACCATTGATGGAAAATGTACAAGTGAAATAAACAAAAGAATAGGAATGGCAAAAAGTAATGTTAATGTCATGATGAACATACTAATATCAAAATAAATTTCACCAGGGCTAAAACTAAGAATATAACAAAATATGACATCTTCTCAATATGCCTATATGGTGCAGAAACATGGACATTATACAAGAAAACAGAACAGAGAATTGAAGCCTTTAAATGTGGATATATAGAAGAATAGGTAGAATTGGATGGAAGGAAAAGAAAACAAACGATGAAGTCTTAAAACAACTAAAAATGAAAAGAGAACTACTAAACACAATTCTTCTACCTTTTAGCTCCCAGTGGAGCAGAGGTCTTCAAAAAACACTTTCCAAGTCGTTCTGTTTTTTGCAATTATTTTAAGATCATTCCATGTCTTTCCCATCATCTTCATCTCTGCTTCGATCTGTCTTCTCCGAGAATTCCTTGGTCTTCCTCTTTGTCTTTTCCCCTGGGGATTCCAAAAAAGGGCCTGTTGTGTAATACTCTCAGTTGGCTTCCGTAGTATGTGTCCTATCCATCGCCATCGTATTCGCTGTATCTTTTTATCCACTGGTATTTGACCGGTACATTTCCATAATTCCACGTTAGTGACTTTGTCCTGCCATTTCCATCCCTTTATTCTGCGCAAGCATCCATTAATGAAAGTCTGTACCTTCGTGATTGTCAATTTTGTTATTCTCCATGTTTCACAGCCATATAATAGGACGACTTAAAATTTGAGTTGAAAATTTTTATTTTTGTATTTTGCCTAATTTCTTTGGATTTCCATATGTTTCCCAGTGCAATGAAAGCACCTCTTGCTTTTGATATCCTTATTTTGGTATCATTTTCTGTTCCTCCCTCTTTATCTATATTACTGCCCAGATATATATAAGATTGTACGTCTAGTAGAGGTATTTCTCCTAGTTTTATGTGGTTATTGCCAACTGCATTAATTCTCATAATGTTGGTCTTATCTCTATTAATCTTTAGTCCTAGCTGTTGTGATCTCTCATCTAATATACTCATTTTATCCTGCATCTGTTGATGGCTGTGTGATAGGAGAGCTATGTCATCAGCAAAGTCTAAATCATCAAGTTGTTTCGTCAGTGACCACTGGATCCCATTTCTGTTGTTTTGAGTTATTTTCATAATCCAATCTATGGCCAGTAGAAAGAGAAATGGAGACAGAAGGCATCCTTGCCTTACTCCTGTTCTTATTTCAAATGCTTCTGTAAGCTGTCCTTCATGCACAACACTACATTTTGTTCCTTCATACATTGTTTTTATCAGGTTAATAAACTTTATGGGGATTCCGTAATGACTCAGCAACTTCCAAAGCATTCTTCTGTCTAGACTATCAACTAAACACAATTAGAACAAGACAAATGTGATTTTTGGGCCATGTTAAAAGACACAACAGCCTACTAAAAGTAATCCTGGAGGGGAAAATACAAGGTAAAAGAGGCAGAATCAGACCTAGACTAACATGGACGAGTAGCATCAAAAGATGGACAAATCAGCCTATGACAATCTGCACCATCAAAGCAAGAGACAGAGCAGAATGGTCCTCCATGGTAGCCAACCTTCGTTGCGGAGAAGGCAATCGATGATGATGATGATGATGATGATGATGATGATGATGATGATGATGATTTGTTAGCAATGACATCCAAAAAGATTTACCAAAACGAAGTCTAAGAGAAAAGTTGTTGTATAGACAAGTGAAGTGTAATAAACAATTATTTCTGTCGCATAAAAGTGGTATACGTGTCGTAGGTTCGTGGAAAAGGGGCGAGAGTAAAAAGCTGGTGCATATATTCCAAGCTGTGTCTCTCTCTCGAAAAGCCACCCAGAACATCACTACAACTCGCTAAGTTAAAGAAAATGCAATTTTATTTTTTTTTTCAATTTATTTTTGCTAAATCCGTATAGTGTTTACGTAATTTGTTGACTGTGTTATTATTGTAAACATTTTGTGCTATATTTGAATTGCACATTTCAATTACATTTGTTCTTATTTAATGCTTATCGAAACTTCTATAGTTTAAGGTCTTCGAACGGATTAATGTGTTTTCCCTTTATTTCAAATGAAAAGAACTGATTCGGACTTTGAACAATTCAAAGTTCAAAAGAACTCATGAAAAGAATAACATTGGAAGTACGAGACACCACCGCTTACAGAATTGTAGGATAGTCAACAATAAAGCCTTACAAATTTTACATTTTGTCGCTCTTGTCAAATGACATATTTGAACAAATAAATCAAAGTGAAAAACACTAACCATGAATGTTTTCTTTTTATCCAGGCAACTGGCATTCCGGTAAAAGGAATAGGATTCTCTTCGGGAAAGTACTGGAAAGAACAAAGGGACGTAACAGTGGCCATTCTGAAATCGTTAGGAATGGGCAAAAACGTTTTATCAAATAGGATTTTAGAGGAAGTGACGTCATTCACAACATACCTAAGCTGTTTGAAGGGCAAGCCGACTAATATACAAATAATGGTCCATGTTAGCTTGTCTAATATTATCTGCTCAATTTTGTTTGGTCAACGTTTTGAATTCGACAACATGGAATTTCAGAAACTTGATGGGGCATTACGGAAACTAGTAACAGAATTTCAAAACGCAGGTTTAGTCAACTTCTTTCCATGGCTGGAATACCTCCCTGGTGACCTATTTAAGGCTAAAAGTGTTGCATCATCGTCAAAAACAATGTTGAATATAAAAAAAAAAAAGTAAAGTACCCCCCGTCACGCCAAGTGGCGTATAGGGAAATATGGTGTTAGTGACCCTATATTTTACAGACCTTCAGCACATGATTTTTGGGGTAATGTGGTCGGTATTACGCCCGTGCTGCTTTTACTTTCCCAGAAAAAATCCGGTACCCATTTAAGGCTGGGTGAACCCGGAGCCGTCGGTTGGGATCGAACCCTACCCCTTGTCCGTAGTAGTCCAGTTCACTAACCACTGAGCTATCGCGGCTCCTACTAATTTTTAGGGAATTAGTAAAACCCAGGTGTCCTCGCCAGGATTACGAACCCCGGCTGTTGCCGTGGTAAGCCAACCGCCTATCGATTGCGCTAACCGGACAATGTTGAATATATTAACACAAATATTGCAGACAAGGCGGTCTTTTGATGACGACATGGATGACATTAACAGCTTCATTGATGCTTATCTTAAAGAAATGAGAAGAAGACTTAAGGCTGGCGAGTCCACATCTTTGGATGACGAGAGTTTGTTAAAGATCATGCTGGAGCTGTTCATGGCTGGGACTGACACCACAAGCACAACCATCATCTGGAGCATCTTGTACATGGTGGTCTACCCTGACGTTCAAGAAAAGGTGTACCAGGGGATCAAAGATAATGTGGGAACAGAACGAACTCCGACTATGCAGGACAAGTTTCAGTTGACCTATCTTAACGCTGTCATAATGGAAACTCAACGTCTGGCCAGTATTGCCCCATTGGCGGTAACTCACATGTGTTCTGAGGAGACAACTCTGAGAGGCTACACTATTCCAAAAGGAGCTTGGATCTTTCCAAACCTGGACTCTGTCCTACACGACAAGACCACGTGGGGAGATGACGTCATGAGCTTCAGACCCGAACGATTCATTGACGACATCGGAAAGCTGAAGAATCCAGAAGAGTTTATTCCTTTTGGGATTGGTCGACGAGTCTGTCCAGGGGAGGCCATGGCTAGGATGGAAATCTTCCTGTTCCTCTCATCCATGATCCAAAAGTTCCAGTTCCTTCCAGCGAACCCCATGAAGCCTCCTTCCACCGACTACGTCCTTGGCATCGTCACAACTTCGATTCCGTTTGATGTGATAATAATAGAGAGAGAGATACCATCTGATTTCAAAAATAATTTTTTATAAAAAAAATATTGTTAGCAAAGTCTGCTAAAGTCTCAGCTGATATATCGTTTAACTTTAATCTCTTCAAAGTTCCAACTTACAAGATTATCTTTCACCATCCTTCCTTCCATTGTGGGTAATAGTTTATAGTAAAGGACACCAAACAAAGCGAAAAGACAATTTATAATTCTTACAAATGACATGTCACCTATTCTGTTATTAATTGCATGGTCACTAAACAAAGCTTAGAATAATCTCCTGTAATGCCTCACAGCTTTATTTAACAGACACAAGCTATTTGCTTATAGAAATAGAAAATGTTATAAACTCTTTCAGCTTTTATAAGATAAAAGGTAAAGGTAAAGTACGAGACTTGAACCGGCGTCTTAGCACGCGAGTTTACACCCATATGTGCTCGGCCGCCTATCCAGAAATGTTCGGATATTTCTGTATAGTGTCACCTCAAGCATCGAAACTCAGATGCGAAGCAACATTCCTCACCTTCCCAGGGTAATACCCTGGTACCCATTTCTGCCAACGGCTGGATCGACCGTGGGGGTATGTTGTTTTTTTCAAACCACGAGTACATTTCACACTGCTCCCAGTGGAAATCGAACACGGGTTGTCCGAACGTCGGCAGTCAAGTTGGGTTTTTATAAGATAAGACTAAATACAGTTACTCTGAAAGGTCTTCAATGGACGACACGAACACAAATAAAATAGAACGGAAATATTTATTTAAATCTCGAATTAAAGCAAAATCTCAAAATGGATGCATAAATGAAATGACATTATGTTCACAAAATTAAAATTAGACGTCTTGATTAAGTCAGACTGTGATTGGGGAAGAGCGGTTGTAACATTAGGGACAAAGATGAGCAGGAAACGTAGCACAGTTAACGTGAAGAAGGAAACATGATAAAATGTCACACAAATGAAGAAAATGGAAAGAAATATAATAACCCACCACAGGCAACCAACAAAATCGGGTTATGAGAATGTTTACAAGAGGAAACCGACTACGGACTTACAAGAAGCATGTGTTAATGACTGTAACTCGAATGTCTTTGGAGCCCCTTTGATCAGGAGAAGTAAAGCGGGTTGCCCTATATGTGCCAACTCAATGAAAAGTGCCACAATTATGTACTGATATTGGGTGGTATTGATAGATGATCACGTGTGTTTTTGATGGAAACAGAGGCAAAGTCAACTCACAAGAGATGTAAATAGAAGTGAAGATAAAAGCGGTGATGAGAAAAGAGGAGAGGTAAAGAGAATATTAGAGAAGAAAATAGGCAATGAAATGATATGAGAGGAGAAGTGAATAGAAAAATAGAGAGGATAAGAACTGAGAAATGAGAAGTGAACAGAAGAAAAGAAAAGAGAGGAAAGGAGAAGAAAAGAGAAACACAGTGAAGATGATAGAATAAAGGAGAAGAGTGAAGAGAAGTGAAGTTTCTTTGGGGCGAAAGTTAGGTCAAGGAAACTAGAGAGCTCCACCTGCAAATGAGAACTGATTGGAATATGGAGGGTGGAAAAAGTGGGAGGAGCGGGAGGGGGGAGGTTGTCAAGATTGATTCTTTTTTTTTCTATAACACAAAAAGTTTCTCGTTACTGCTCTTTTAAAAATGGTTAGCTAAAGATGTTAAATATAGATAGACATAGACATAGACATAGATAGACATAGACATAGATAGACATAGACATAGACATAGACATAGATAGACATAGACATAGACATAGACATAGACATAGACATAGATAGACATAGACATAGACATAGACATAGATAGACATAGATAGATATAGATAGACATAGATAGACATAGATAGACATAGACATAGACATAGACATAGATAGACATAGATAGAGTCTTTTTTTTTTGTTAAAGATTTGCTCAGTGTATAGATCGAACTGGTGCAGTTGAATGTAGTGACTTTAGAACAATAAGCCTAATGAGCCATGTTATAAATATCTTGCTAAAAGTTATACAAGGAAGGATTCAGAATAAAATCAATACTGAATTAGATGAGCGGCAATTTGGCTTTAGGAAAAATAGCGGGACAAAAGAAGCCATATTCTGCATGAGAACATTAATCGAAAAGTACACAGAAGTAAACAAACCAATATATGCCTGCTTCATAGACTACACCAAAGCTTTTGATAGAGTACACCACAAACAACTTATAGAATGTCTAAAAGAGATACATCTAGATGACATGGACATACGACTGATATGTAATCTATACTGGGAGCAAACAGCAATAATAAAATATAACAAAGAGAACTCTACACCCATTGATATAAAAAGAGGAGTAAGACAAGGATGCATCCTATCACCAAGCTTGTTCAATTTATTCACAGAGCAAATTTTTTAAAACACCTTAGAGATGCCAGGCCTACAAATTAATGGAAAGATAATCAATAACCTAAGATATGCTGACAATACTGTACTACTAGCAGAAAATCCTAAAGACCTACAACAATTACGAAATGGAATAAACATGACAAGCAAAAATATATGGACTAGATATGAATATCAAAAGGACTAAACCTATGATCATAAACAAAGGAAATACTCAAAACCCACAAATTGATATCAAAATTGAAGGAATAGACCTGGAGACAGTTCAGAACTACAACTACCTTGGACATGCTATAACCAGTGATGGAAAATGTACAACTGAAAAAAACAAAAGAATAGGAATGGCAAAAAGTAATTTTAATGTCATGAAGAACATACTATCATCAAAACAAATAACACCAGGGATAAAATTAAGAATAGCAAAAGGTTGCATCTTCTCAAAATTCCTATATGGTGCAGAAACATGGACATTAGACAAGAAAACAGAACAGAGAATTGAAGCCTTTGAAATGTGGATTCATAGATGAATAGGTAGAATTGGATGGAACGAAAAGAAAACAAACGACGAAGTCTTAAAAGAACCAAAAATGAAAAGAGAACTACTAAGCACAATTCAAACAAGACAAATGCGATTTTTGGGCCATGTTAAAAGACACAACAACCTACTAAAAGTAATCCTTGAGGGGAAAATACAAGGTAAAAGAGGCAGAGGCTGACTAAGACTAATATGGACGAGTAACATCAAAAGATGGACAAATCAGCCTATGACAACCTGCACCATCAAAGCAAGAGACAAAGCAGAATGGCGCTCCATGGTAGCCAACCTTCGTTGTAGAGATGGCACTCGATGATGATGATGATAGATTGAACAAGCTTGGTGATAGGATGCATCCCAACCTCACTCATCCTTTTATATCAATGGGTGTAGAGTTCTCTTTGTTAATTTTTATTATTGCTGTTTGCTCCCAGTATAGATTACATATTAGTCGTACGTCCATGTCATCTAGATGTATCTCTTTTAGGCATTCTGTAAGTTGTTTGTGGTGTACTCTATAATACTACTTGCAATATAATTCTACGTTTATTTACTCATGCATATTATCAGGCTAGTAACAATCTCCTGTATTTAATTCCTGGCGGTGTTTTGTAGTTGCAACCTTTCTTACGACTGATTCAGCCAGTATTTAAGTGTCAGATCCAATATAACATTGGATAAGGCACATTAATATCGAAAGGTTTCATTTCTCTTGAAACGTATTTATTTTCATTTCATTTCATCATCGGTTACATTGTGCTATTTTTTTAAGTTTATTAACCATATTCATAGCCCTAACATAAAAATATGGTGCGATTGAATGCGATGATCAACGCACAATAAGCCTTATGAGTCACATGACTAAAATATTACTAAGGATCATCATGCAAAAAGTGTGAAACAAAATCTGTCCAGAAATTAGTGATGAGCAGTATGGTTTTCGGTGTCATGGCGGCTGCGGGTTGTCGTTTTTTTTTATTATTCAGCAATTGCTGATATATTTAAATGATTTGCGCGACAGTCTAGTTGTGAAATTATGTGTTGCTATTCCCCGTTTGGTGTATGTTTTACTTCTGACGTGTGGATGAACTGTGATTACCGATATTTAAATGGAATATGATTTATTCTTCTTTGTGTCGTGTGTTCGCGGTTCGATAGGCAAGCACATGGTTCGACAATAATGTCGCCGGCAAACCGGGTATGTTCAACCCATATGTGAAAAGTCTGTGACGGTGGATGGGGCGGATGAATCAGAAATGATCAACGGCCCAGAAAGCGAAAAAAACAAAGTGTGTGGTACACATGAGGCATATTCAGAACACGAAAGGCGAATATGGCAGACCACCGTGAAAGAGATTGTAGCATCATCACGTACTAGTCCAGAGGAAGCCGTGGAGAGGAATTCGAACTTATGTCGGAGGAAAGATCTTAAAATAAGTACTTGGAATATTAGGATTCTATATCAAGAAGGGAAATTGGAAAATCTGATTCAAGAAGCAGAACGAATAAATATAGATATTTTAGGCATATCAGAGACAAGATGGAAAGAATGTGGGTACATAAAAGACAAATAATAATAATTTATATACTAAGGAAATACAACAGAACATCAAAGGGTGTAGGAATAGTGATCAAAAGAGAGCTACAAAAATATATAAGTAACCACTGGACATACAGTGATGGGATTATAAAACTCAAGTTGAAAGCAAAACAATACGACATAGCAATAATACAGACATATGCACCTACTCAAGACTACACAGATGAACAAATAGAGGCATACTATGAAGACCTAAATAAAGTTATGAAGCAAGTGAAATCTTCAGACATCTTGATTATAATGGGTGACATGAACGCTAAAGTAGGAAAAGGTAGATATAAGACCATTATAGGAAATCATGGTTTAGGATGACAGAGGAGAAAGATTAATACAATTTTGTGAAGAAAACAGGCTGATAATATGTAACACCTTCTTTGAGCAAGAGAAAAGGAAACTATACACATGGAAAAGACCTGGAGATAAGAAGAGGAATCAAATAGATTACATAACGATAAAAGAAAGGTTCCGTAACAGCGTAAAGAAAGTTAAAAACCTACCCAGGAGCAGATATTAATTCAGATCACAATCCTGTAATGATTAAAATGAAAATCAAACTAAAGAGAATCAAGCAAAAGTCTAATTCATCAACAAATCCACTAGATATAACAGCTTTAAATCAAAAAGATATTAAATATACCTATACAATACAAGTAAAGAACACATACCAGAAGCTGCTAGAAGAAGGAATTGAACAATACAGGAGAGAAAATCCTGATGAAAAAGTATCAACCAAATGGCAATGCATAAAGAAAATCATACAAGAAACTTGCGACACATTACACAAAAGAGAAAAGAACAAAGAACAAAAATGGATAACTAACACCATCTTAGAAAAAATGGAAGAATGGAGACAAGCGAGAACACTGCCCAATACATTAAAATAGATAATGAGATACGCAAAATGTGCAAAAAGGCAAAAGAAGACTAGCTCAGCCAAAATGTATAGAAATAGAAACTATGGAAAGCAAACAATACTTAAGAGGAATGCATACAGAAATAAAGAGAATGACTAATAAAAAAAAAAGCCACAGAAAGTTGATTCATTGAAGACAAAAAAGGAAAAATGCTAACAGACAATAAGGATATTATAGATAGATGGCAGGAATATATAACAGAACTATTTCATGATCAAAGGGACAAGAAACCAGTTATAAAATATACATAAGGCTATAAAATCTTAAAATCTGAGGTGGAAAAAGCTATAAAAACAATTAAAAAGGGAAAAGCAGAATACCTGACAGCATACAGGTTGAGGTGATACAGGCACTAGAAGGTTTTGGCATTGATGTGATTACAAACATATGCAACGACATATACCACACAGTATACATACCACATGAACTAATAACTATACAAGGAAGGAACTAAAAGTTATTCAAGGAAGGATTCAGAATAAAATCAATACTGAATTAGATGAGCAGCAATTTGGATTTAGGAAAAATAGCGGGACAAAAGAAGCCATATTCTGCATGAGAACATTAATCGAAAAATACACAGAAGTAAACAAACCAATATATGCCTGCTTCATAGACTACACCAAAGCTTTTGATAGAGTACACCACAAACAACGTATAGAATGCCTAAAAGATATACATCTAGATGGCATGGACATACGACTAATATGTAATCTATACTGGGAGCAAACAGCAATAATAAAATATAATAAAGACAACTCTACACCCATTGATATAAAAAGAGGAGTAAGACAGGGATGCATCCTATCACCAAGCTTGTTCAATCTATACACTCAGCAAATTTTTATAAACATCATAGAGATGCCAGGCCTACAAATTAATGGAAAGTTAATCAATAACCTAAGATATGCTGACGATACTGTACTACTAGCAGAAAATCCTAAAGAATTACAACAATTACTTAATGAAATAAACATGACAAGCAAAAAATATGGAATAGATATGAATATCAAAAAGACTAAAACTATGATCATAAACAAAGAAGATACTCAAAACCCACAAGTGGATATAACAATTGAAGGAATAGACCTGGAGACAGTTCAGAACTACAACTACCTTGGACATAATATAACCAATGATGGAAAATGTACAACTGAAATAAACAAAAGAATAGGAATGGCAAACAGTAATTTTAATGTCATGAAGAACATACTAACATCAAAACAAATAACACCAGGGCTAAAACTAAGAATAGGAAAATGTTACATCTTCTCAATATTTTAATATGGAGCAGAAACATGGACATTAGACAAGAAAACAGAACAGAGAATTGAAGCCTTTGAAATGTGGATATATAGAAGAATAGGTAGAATTGGAAGAAGGAAAAGAAAACAAACGATGAAGTCTTAAAACAAATAAAAATGAAAAGTGAACTACCAAGCGCAATTCAAACAAGACAAATGTGATTTTGGGCCATGTTAAAAGACACAGTAGCCTACTAAAAGTAATCATGGAGGGGAAAATACAAGGTAAAAGAGGCAGAGGCAGACCAAGACTAACATGGACGAGTAACATCAAAAGATTGACAAATCAGGCTATGACAACTTGCACCATCAAAGCAAGAGATAGAGCAGAATAGCGCTCCATGGTAGCCAACCTTCGTTGCGGAGAAAGCACTAGATGATGATGAGTATGGTTTTAGTTGGGGTACGAACAGTGTCATATACATCATAAGATCTTTAGTAGAAAGAGCCATAGAGGTGAAAATAGATCTATACCTATGTTTCATAGATTATACCAAAGCATTTAACAAAGTAATGAACAATTGTAAAAGGCATAAACGTAGACAGCAAAGATCTAAGGTATAATAAAGAACATGTACTGGCAACAAACAGCGGCCATAAAAACTGGAAATCAAATAGGAATTTTTCAACAAATAAAACAGGGTGTTAGGCAGGGTTGTATGTTGTCACCAGATTTATTTATGTATAGTTAGATTGTTTTAAGATTTATAAAGGACATGCCTGGTATAACAAACGGAGGTCATAATATAAATAATCTGAGGTATACTGATGATGCAGTCAAACTTCTAAGAGTGAAAATGAGTTTACAAGAAATGTAAGACATTATAGTGAAGGAAAGCAAGAATAAGGAACTCAACAACAATATCAAAAAGACAGAAGTATTGGTAGCAACAACAAAAAAATACATCCCCACAATGCACAATAAAGACAAGTGGATATTTATAATCAATATTAAAAAAGGTAAATTAATTTAAATAGCTGGGAATAAGGTTAACCTCAGATGGTAGACGTACAATAGAGGTGATATATAGAATGGTCCAGGCAAAGGCTTCTTTCAAAAAAATGAAGATACTGCGCAATCCATTTTTGACAATAGGTACACGAACAAGAGTTCTTAAATGTTATGTAGGTGTGAGTCATGGACAATATGACAACTGACTAGAAAGTCACTAGAGGCTGTAGAAATTTTAAGTTTGTTAGCGCCTTGGTGTTGTAATCACTAGGCACATGTTTGAACCCTGTCAGGAAAGGTACACTTCACAGCATTATTAAAAAGTTAAAACGGAAACTTGTACATCCAGTTCGTGTGTGGGTCATCAATGGAAAGCGTCGAGGATCTTCGTCTGTAAATGATGTATTTAATTTTGTCATGCCTCCTGCGTTTCAATCTAATTTTCCTTGATATAACTTACCTGTATATTCACCACTTGTAATAAAAGTTGCATCTAATGAATAAATGCATTGTTTCACTACGGTGTTGATTAATCTTCTTGATTATGCAAAATACTCTCATCTCTTTAAACCATTGTCTCTCAAATTGGGAATGTTTCTGCTTGCTCCGACAAATAAACCTTGATCTGATAGCAGGATATCTATGGGGGCTCCGATGTAAACTGTAAAATGTAAACAAGATTTAAGAGGGATGCGCATAGAAATAAAGAGAATGACAATCGCAAATGAAAAGCTACAAAGCGGTTGTACTGCGGTAAAAAAATGAAAAATACTAACAGACAATAAATATATAATCAACAGATGGTATACGCACATATGAATTGCAGCACATACATATCTACGGATATATATATATATATATATATATATATATATATATATATATATATATATATATATACATACTTTGGAAATAACACATACAAAACACGTGAATTGATACACATGACTCACATACATTTCTAAATTCTGCGCTGCGATTCTCCAATTGTTTTCCACGTGTCAACTTTGCTGTTGGAGGCAAGAGTATATCTTGGCTTAGATTTATTGCAAGGTAGCACATATTCAAGTAGCACCTACTCTATAGCTATTCCTCTATAGCAACACGTCTTGGATTCCTTTGAGCCTGTAATTTTTCTATTGTAACAAACTGCAGCAGAGACAATCGCCCGATCTGCTCAAAAATACGTCAATACTGCCATTGGATAGAAGTGTTACAGAAGATTGTTTAGAATACCAGGTAGGGAGTAAGTAAAAACTGGTGATAACTTAAATGCTAATGTGCTACTTTAATCATAAAAAATGTCATAAATTTGTTGATAAAAATCAAAACAAACCAAAATAACAATATGTTGAACATGTGAAACAAAATAACAGCCTAGAGACTATACGATTGGGCGCGGGTGTGGGGGGGGGGAGAGCATAGTTTCAGGTATACGAGGGCGAGACATTAATAAAACAAGATGTGTGTAAGAGATCACAGACGAGCTGGGATTGACCGATGCAGGCGCTGGACCTCTGGCACAGGACAGAGAGAACTTCAGAGTGACCGTCAATGAAGCCAGGCACCAAAAATAACAAGCTATATGATGATGGTAGTATTCTGGTACACAACCGAAACATAATAGCAGGCACAAACTGGCAGGAAAATAAGAAACAGACAAGATCACTGTACACTTTGTCTTCTCCTTGTGTGGCCGTGGTTATGTCTTGGACGATCAGAGTTGAAGTGTTTATAGTTTATAATATAAACGTTTTCTTTATGGTTAAAACATTCAGAGTGTTTATTCATGATAACGACAATAATTACATACATTTATATGTGGTTATAACATAGAGCTGTGGTTCATGATAGGAAAACAGAAATGAGCAATTCAGCTGTAGGTCAAAAATTAACAAATGGGGCATAGATTCTGATATTTGTATCCAATAAATACAATGCTATCCAATGTGCAAAAATAGTACCATTATAGCTTGAATCTCATTCTTACACTCAACTTTCTAACGTCATCACAAAAAACGTCATCACAACAAACGTCACCAGTATGATACCCTCTTGACCACTTATTACAAGCCACTTCCTCCTTACATGAACTCAGATGAACAACAAGCGGTTAATAGGACTGACTGGACATTTTTTGCATTTAACAAAATTTACGTTTATCCAATATTTAATTTCATGTAATAGTTTGCTATAAAGTGTTTTACACAACCTTAATGCTCCAATAAACAACAAAATGGATATTCAGCTTAGACTGTATTCAGTGTAGTTTTAATGTTGGCCTTTTAGTTGACAATTGTCCAACAGTTTTGTTCATTGACAGTTGTGTGTTCGGTGAGTTAACGGTAAAGGAAACTTGAAAGGTAAATAAGGCTTGTAATAAATATCTTCAAAATAATTTATTTTCTTCATACAAAGTAGCAATCGTCTAAAAGAAACAGTGAGCAGTCAACATTATTTAAATGCATAATTTGTCACGTTGTTAACTTTGTCACGAATTTAAAACAACTTTAACGTTTAGCTTCGCTTTTACCATTTTATTTAATTTTTTAAAAATTTTATTGTATGCCATTCCGTCAGGCTTTGTCTCACTACAGATCTGTTTAGTTTGCAGTTACTTACTATAAGGGACATAACCGTGAATACGAATAAGTAACCATAATTTAAATAACCAAATAAACAAGCAAAGGTGTTGCCGATAGTCCGGTTTGAGATCGCTCACATGTAAATAAGTTACTAAAATGACTGCCGTTATAGTGATGGGCATGTAAAAATGAAGGTCATAGCCTCTACAGAAATACAGACAGAAATAATTATTGCAACAAACAAGAAGACTTTTCAGAAATGCATAATTTACAGTAATTGGTGTGTTTGAAAAACAAGTCAAAGAATTCATGTAATGCCTATGGATTATGTTAACTTCAGATGGTGGATGTTCCAGAAAGATGAGACGCGGCATAAACAAGACAAAGACTGCACTCCAAAGGATTGGAACATATTACACATCCCATCTTTAACAATAAAGATTAGGGGAAAAAATGTTGTCAAAGCGGTCAATGCAAAAAAAAAGATCATTGAAACATAATGCGATAACATTCATCTTATCTAGAGCATGTAGGGTGAAGGAAACAGCTCAAGTACTTTGTCACAGCCTGAAATTGAGAGAAAATGATAGAGAGAAGAACAACCATTTTAAGAGAGGAATTAGATGGAGAACAGACATGTTAAGATATCAATCACATAGGAGGAAAAACAGTTTAGAGATGAATTAGATGGGAGGACAAACATTTTAAGATATGAATTAGATATGAGGACACACATTTTGTTTGTATGAATTTGATATGTGAATATAATAACCAATATTTTGATTAAATAGGAAATTACATAACGATTAAAAAAGGAGAAAAAACTTGTAAAGATATGAATTAGATACCAGGACAAACATTTTAAGAGATGATTTAGATCGGAAGACAAACAGTTTAACAGATGAATTAGATCGGAAGACAAACATTTTAACAGATGAAATAGATAGCAGTAAAAGCAGTTTAAGAGATGAATTAGATGGGTGGACAAACAGGTTAAGATAATGATTCAATAGGAGTACAAACAGTATAAAAGATGTATTTGGTAGAAGGCCAAACAATTTCAGTAATTAATTAGATGGAAGGACAAACATTTAAGAGATAAATTAGATAAGAGGACAAGCAGTTTAAGAGATGAATTAGATAGGAGGAAAAACAGTTTAAGAGTATTAGATGGGTAGGATAAAAAGTTTATGAGAAGGATTAGAAAGGAGGATAAACAGTTAAAAAGAAGGATTGGATAGGAGGTAAGTATTTTAAGAGAATGATTAGATAGGAGGATGCACAGTTTAAGAGAAGGATTAGAGAAGAGCATAAAGATATTAAAACGAAGAATTATATAGGGGTAGAAACAGTTTAAGTGAAGGCTTAGATAGGAGGACGCAACAACAGAACTGCTATACAACTGTAGAGAAATAAACTTGTGCAGAGACATGATCGCCTATGCCACCATGCACATTATTTTGTGGGATTTATTAAAATTGATTTATACCATATGTATATATATATGTGTGTGTGTGTGTTTTATAGTTGTATATGTATATGTGTATGTGTGTGTGTTTTATAGTTGTATATGTATATGTGTGTGTGTGTGTGTTTTATAGTTGTATATGTATATGTGTGTGTGTGGTGTTTTATAGTTGTATATGTATATGTGTGTGTGTGTGTGTTTTATAGGTGTATATGTATATGTATGTGTGTGTGTGTTTTATAGTTGTATATGTATATGTGTGTGTGTTTTATAGTTGTATATGTATATGTGTGTGTGTGTGTGTTTTATAGTTGTATATGTATATGTGTGTGTGTTTTATAGTTGTATATGTATATGTGTGTGTGTGTGTTTTATAGTTGTATATGTATATGTGTGTGTGTTTTATAGTTGTATATGTATATTTATATACTCACCTCAAAACCAATAAATACGGAAGTAATGGTAGCAACTAAGAAAAAGGCATTACCGCAATGCACAATAAAGACAAGAGGCACAACATAAAAACAGGTAAAATGAGTTTAAATATCATGGAACATTGTCAATCTGAGATGGTAGATGTACCACAGTTTTGAGATACAGATTAGCTCAGGCAAAAGCAGCTTTCCACAAAATGAATAAGATACTGTACAATACATTTTCTGACAATAGGAAAAGATAAATAGTTTTTAAATGTTATGTAGAGCCAATCTTAACATATCGATGTGAATCATGGACAATAGGACAACAGACAAGAAAATCAATGGAGGTTGCAGAAATGTGGTTTTACGGTAGAAGTATTGGATAGTTAAGAATAGAACGTTATGAACGAAGTCAAAGTAAGATATTTTATACCAGGTTCCAATATTAGGAAGGAACAATCCTCGTTTTCTGACCATGTAGTGAGAACGGAACAGCTGGAATCTATTGGATACGTAACTAAGAAAATTGAGGGACGAAGAGATATAGGGAAGCAAAGAGAAAAGATACCAAACGGCGGAATATTGACACTTGTAAAGAACAACATCAATGCATGTCAGATTGAAGTGTATATGGACGGGGCGGAATATCAGATATTGCACCTCAGGACAGGAAATACAGACTTTCACCTACTTAACTACTAGTGTCCGAGTGACCGCCCACTGGCACTAGACACAATTCCATTAAAAGAAAGAATAATTGTATGTGGAGACTTTAACAGCCATTCACAGAGCTGGGGCTATGAACATATGGACAAGAGAGGTGAAGAACTCGAAAATTGACAGGGCGACAATGGGCTAATACTATTAAACCAGACAATAGATCCACCAACATTCTATTCCAGATCATGGCATACCACATCTACACCATACCTTGCTTTCCATTCACCAGGCCTGGATTGGAATATCACACGTATTGTTGGGAAACAACTTGGAGGCAGGGACCACCGACCAGTCTTTTTAGTGGTGCAAAATGAGGCCGTCAGGGAGAGCAGCACTCTCTCCAGATGGAATTACAAAAAGGCAGACTGGAAAATGTATCAACACTACACCAGTGTACTGACTAAAGATATAAATACAGACAGAGACATCAACAAAATAGTTGCTGAATTTAGTAGACTAATAATACAAGCTGCCAGTGAAACAATACCTAGAGGGGCACGGAAACAATACAAACCATACTGGAGTAGTGAACTAGAGCAACTGCACAATGACATGGAAACATCTCGAAAACAAGCAGAAAATAACCATTGCCAGGAACACCACAATAACTATCAGCATGCTAAAGCCAAATTTCAATGGGCTAAACTACAAGCCAGACGGAGAAGCTGGAAAGAGAAAACAGTGTCCTTGAATCTTGAACGAGACACAAGAAAAGTGTGGAAGCTTGTAAAACAGCTGAATGATGACGGTACAGAAAGGAACACCAAAATTACACTGAAGAAGGATGGAAACATCCTAACAGGTAAACATGCAGTAAATTACTTTGCAGATTCTTTTGCAAATGACAATAATATTGAAATTAGCCTAGAGAAACGACAAGAGACCCGTTTAAAACAACAAAATGCAAGACAAGAAGAGACCACACATGAAGTCATGGAAATACCCATTAAACAAAGAGAGCTAGAGCTGGCAATATCGAAATTAAAAATGAAAAAGTCACCAGGCAGTGATGGAGTGTCCAATGAAATGATTAAGAACTTGGGAACTGCAGCTAAAGCAAAACTACTGCAGATCTACAACATTTGCTGGATCACAGGTAGAGTGCCACAGGCATGGAGAGAAGCAATTATGATACCATTACTAAAGCCAGGAAAAGATGGTTCAACGACATCCAGCTATAGACCAATCAGCCTTACAAGCTGTTTGTGTAAAACAATGGAACGTATTATCAATCTCAGACTGCAGTGGTACCTGGAAAGTGAAAATCTCCTTGTCCCACAACAAGCAGGCTTTAGACAGTGTTACTCTACCGAAGATCAGGCAACCTATCTATCCAAGGAAATTGAGGATGTGTTTGAAGAAAAGAAACTGTTACTAGCAGCATGGATAGACCTAAAGAAAGCATTTGATAAGGTATGGAAGGAAGGGCTTTTGAAGAAACTCATAAATTATGGAGTAAATAGCAAGATGTACAAATGGATCAAAGCATACCTGCATAACAGGAGAGCCAGAGTGCAACTGGATGGTCTTAAGAGTAAGAAGGTCTTACTGCGTCAGTGCGTTCCACAGGGAGGGGTACTATCTCCAACACTTTTTCTAGTCTACATCAATGACCTAGTTACTGAACTACCACATGGCATCAAAGTGGCAATGTATGCATCAAAGTGGCAATGTATGCAGATAACTTGGTAATGTGGTGCACAGATGAGTATGCAACAGTGGCCTCCAAATTGCTACAAAGAGCTATGAATGCACTGAATTCATGGACAAATAGATGGTGTATCAGCATCAATACAGAGAAATGCAGTACTACACTTTTCACTCTCTCTCCAAAACAAAAAGCAGGAACCATCTACATAAACAATGAGCCTGTGAAAGAAGACATACAAGCTACGTATCTCGGAGTTACATTTGACAACAAACTATCATGGAAACAGCAGATAAATAAGGCAACCCAAAAAGCAAGGAGGAAGTTGGATATTCTAAGAAAGCTGTGTGGAACCACGTGGGGTGCGAGTGGGAAAATACTCAGTAAAGTTTACCAACAGAGTATACGCCCACATTTAGAATATGGATCATCTGCATGGTGTTCAGCATCAAATACGACACTGCAAAAACTGGATAAAGTACAAAACCAGGCACTTAGGGTCATTACGTTCATCAGCAATGAAATCAACACCAAGATTGGAGATGGAGAAATTGTGGAGGATACCAGCACTGAGAGAACGGAGGGACACAAGGGTGCTGATACAGGCAGAAAAATTTGCATGCATGCCGAGACATCCAATGAAGGACCGATTCCAAAATCTTGCATTGGGACGACTTAAGAGAAGCAGTTTTATCCACCAAGCCAAGCGTATTAGTAGACAAACACCAGACATGCCAAGAGTTGTTAACCCTCTACTGCCCATACCAGAACAGACTCCCTGGACAGAGGAATCAGGATTATCAGTTCAAATACGGACAGAAGTGAAAGGAATAGTTGACAAAGAGGAACAGAATAGTCTAGAGCGTAAAACAATAACTCTCAGTTTCCTGGATGAAGAATACCCACAAGACCTATGGATTTGTGTGTACACAGATGGATCAGCACAGAATGCAGCAAAGAATGGGGGAGCAGGTGCATATATAGAGTACCCAAATAACACTAGAGATGTGAATAAAATAGCAACAGGGAAATATTGTCACAATTATGATGCAGAAATCCAAGCAATAAAATTGGCAATAGAAAAACTGCTGAACAGTAATCTTAGCCCACAGCCTGTAGTGTTTTTGACAGATGCAAGATCATTACTCCAGACACTACAATCCAGAAAATTACCACATCTGCAGACCTTATTGACTGAACTCTGCAAGCACCACAGGGTTGCCCTGCAGTGGATCCCGTCTCACTGTGGAATACCAGGAAATGAAAAAGCAGATCAGTTGGCAAATGAAGGTTCAACAGGAACACAACTAGATACACCGGTTAGCTACCATCATAAGAAACAGATAATCAAATCAATCAGAGGACCACAAGACCCAAATCAGGATGCCTTTCATAATATGAATAGATATGAACAAGTTATCATTATACGCATCAGAACAGGACACAATCGACTCCATAGTCACATGTATACAAAATTCAAGATCGGCACCTCAACTATTTGTACATGTAGACAGGCGCCCCAGACTGCTGAACACATACTTCATGACTGCACTGAGTATAGTAGACTGAGGAAAATCCATTGGCCCATAGATACAACACTACAGGCAAAACTATATGGGCCACTGCAAGAATTACAAAAGACAGTAACATTTATACAGGAAAAGACATTGCAGATATAGACATAACTTCGGGCGATAGATAGATAGATAGATAGATAGATAGATAGATAGATAGATAGATAGATAGATAGATAGATAGATAGATAGATAGATAGATAGATAGATAGATAGATAGAGATAGAGATGGAGATGGATGGATAGATGGATGGATAGATGGATGGATGGATGGATGGATGGATGGATGGATAGATGGATGGATGGATAGGATGATAGATGATAGATAGATAGATAGATAGATGATAGATAGATAGATGATAGATGATAGATGATAGATGGATGGATGGATGGATGGATGGATGGATGGATGGATAGATGGATAGATAGATAGATAGATAGATAGATAGATAGATAGATAGATAGATAGATAGATAGATAGATAGATAGATAGATAGATAGATAGATAGATAGATAGATAGATAGATAGATAGATAGATAGATAGATAGATAGATAGATAGATAGATAGATAGATAGATAGATAGATAGATAGATAGATAGATAGATAGATAGATAGATAGATAGATAGATGTCCTAATAAAAAGATAATGCGATCGTTTCTGAGCGTACACACATAATTCAACCCAGTGGTAAAAATGTGTACAAGCTCAAAGAACCGTGTCAGATATTCCAGTAAACAACAATGAGGAGAATAATCCTTATATGTGATGTTTGACTACATTTGTCTTATCTTACAGCATCAATAATTGTTGTTCTTGGGGAAATAAAAACTGAAATATTTTATGCAACCAATAAATGTATATGACTTTTGCTATCAACGGTAATGATGTCTTTATTTACAGAAATCAAGTGTCAGTAATTCTATTTCAGTCTCTCAGAAAATTATCATTCCTATGACTATTCCCTCGACCTCGCCTCCAACAGAGTAAACCTTTTATGTTCGTGACAGACATCAGAGCGACTTAACTTTGAGAATTTGTCAAATTAGTAAATGAATAATTTTTGTTTCATCAGACTACACACATGTTTCTGCAACTGTTCTCTCTATGTAATATTACCATATGTCTACTTTTATTTCTACCACACACTTATAACAATTTTGCCACAAAAAGCCTAACATTTACTATAATGGAATAAAGAGACAACTAAACAAAATGTAATGGAGTCTAGAAGATTACAACATTACTCTACTCTTAGTACGGCAAACAATAGCTCGCCGAAGAAGAGTTGAAACTGATAGAGACTATCTATTGACCTTTCGAGCCGTAACCGGCCCATAGGGCGTAGACCAAGATACACCTTCTCCTATATGAATTTTTGTTCTAGCAGTTTTCTTTTAAAGATATTTTATTAAATCTCGCCATCTGTCTCTGTTCTGTGCAAACAGTTCTATCTCATTGAGGGAGCCGATTCCTGCTGCTCTTGCCTCTCTCATCAATGTTCTTCTCAGTGTCTCCCTGGGTCTTCCTCTTTTTCTTTTACCTGTTGTTTCCCATATGAGGGCTTGCTTTGCTATTCGATTATTATCTCTTCTCATCACATGTCCAACGTATGACCATCGTCTTTTCTTTATTACTGAAGATATTAGTGGTTGATTGGCGATTTCTCTAATTTCCTCGTTTGTTTTGAATTCGTTCCATTCTATACCAAGTATTTTCCTTAGACATTTATTTTCGAATGCGTTCAACTTTGTTTCTATATCTCTTGTTGTTTTCCAGCTTTCACACGCATACGTAAGGGTTGATAGTACATTTGATTTGAATGATAGAGACTGCATGCTCTGTATTTACATTCTGAGAAGTATATCTCTCTCTCTCTCTCTGCGTTCAGGACTCAATCAGAGTAAGGATTCCAGACTCTCATATGAAGTCAGCTGTCAGGCTAAGTGTGTTGATCGCCCCCACAGACAGAACATCACAATTAGAGTCTGTCAGATCCACTCTGACTGAACACCCGTTAATACGTTGCACTGTGTTCTGCGCCAGTGGCCCAGTGCATCCGATTTCAGCCAGCATTTTTTCAGGTTTGCTTTCCTTAGCCTTTGATTGTCCCCAATCTTCCTGCAAGGCAGCAGTTGATCTTTTCTGTCGGGGGATTCTGCCCTTAGATGGTCGGCCTTCCCAGGTTTACGAGCACCATCTGCCCGAGTCACTAGAGGTGACTAACACAGACATGCGACTTGTAATATGAGGAAACTGCAACAAGGAACACATTTCATGCATAGCCTTCATTTGTTCCCGCCGCCTATCCCCATATACCGGTAAGTCACGTCCTCTTGAAAATGATGATCATCGTAGCACTTGATGATGTTAGGCCATCGTTGATGACTCCAATTCCGAACATATAGACACACAGTCAGTCGTCAAATTATTCTTGTTGCACATCAAACAGCAGACCGTAAGATTTGCGCACGGCCGGTTTAGGGAACCAATACGATGACGTAGGACACAATGTCGCCAAACTCATAATCTCGATACCTTTAGACTTATGTCTGATTACTCAAGTGTAAACAGTCTACGACGAACAAAACACGAAGCAACTTCCCCAAAGAGACAAAACTGCGACTGACGAAGTAGTTTACATTAATGTGTAACGTGGAAATAACTTGCGTCAAAGAATCCCAATAACGGTCTTGAACAGCACTAATGTGACGTAAAGCACAGATCTAGTCTAGACGGAGGAATGTCTCACTCACAACACTTGATTCGTCAAAAAACTGAGAAGTATATTAGAACAGTGTTCAGCATGGCAGAGAGAAACTTACATATAAGTTATTGTTGACAGCCATTCATTGATTTGATCAAATATTGAGAGTTTATGAACTTTCCCTTTTATCAAATTTTTAGAAAATCAATTCAAATATGGTGGTGGCTGACGTCACTAGTCTTTTAAATGATGCACATTTTATTTGTCAAGGGAAGCAATCTCAACCATTCAAATCTGAACATTTACAGAATCTGTAACAGACATGATACCGTAAGCTAGAACAAACATGTGTATACAGTTTATTCCTAAAAAGATTTTCTATAAAAGACTTGTAAGCGTTTTCACCAATGATCTAGAAGAGTGCACTCTGTCACTGCTTTTTATTTTATAAACAAATCGGAAATAAAAGCCAGGCTGTAGAACTGGCAGGTGTGACAACGAATGTTTTGTCATTATTGGATATTTATCTAAATGCAGAAGGGGCTCAAACAAAAGATCTTATTAGTGACGTCACATCTCAAAACAGAATAATTTCATGTCTAACCATCGAGCAAATGGAAAATTTAATAGTATCACGCTTAACAAACCCGCTGATGGTGATTGAGCACATATTCTCTTCTTTTTTTTTTAGAAATGTCTTTATATAATGTTTGATCTAAGTAAAACTCAACCAAATCTAACTAAAACACAATCAACAATTGAACCGTTGGAAAGTTTCAACCACAGTTACAACAAATAATGAGTTGTATATTTGTGTTCTGCTGAACTGCCTGTTTCAATCACCGTTTAGATAACCGGCAACCATGCACCTCATCACCACACTGGTAACCGCTGTCTGTCTGCTGCTCGTCTACCTCTGGTTCCTGCGACGTCCTGACAAACGACTTCCCCCATTCCCTGTTCGACCACTTCCCATTATAGGGAACCTACTGTCCATGAAACATGACACACGAGCCTTGTTCAAGGCTTGGCGAAAACAGTGTGGGGACATATTCAGGTGAGTTGTATTGGTAACCACATGTTATAGTCATGAGTACTCATGCGAGAAAGTCATCGCCAATGATAGATTTTTTTTTAGGTAACTTAGTTGGCAGTGTGCTCTTGCTTTTGTTTCTCGTGGCAAGGTGTTATGTTGATGAGTACGGGTTCGATACCAGCAAAAGATGTAGAAATTATGACCCGAAATCGCACACCTTTTGAGAGTCACAAATGAACACCTCTGAACACCTCTATGAAAAAAATTACGAAAACATGACTTCTTGTGGGGTTAGTATGGATAGAAATAATAACTAAGATAATTAATATCGATAATTAATAAGAATAAATATAAAAACCGGAACTAACCGAATTTTGGCGGTAATTGTCGTTGGGAAACTTGGCGTAATTTTGGTGAATTCTTGGTAAGGGGAGGTAAGTGGATCTGTGGGGGGAGGTAAACACGAATGTTGGTAGAAATTTTGGAAATGATGGGGAACTTTGTGTGATTTAAAGGTTTGTGTTAAAGATTTATAATAACCTATTCTCATATAGCAACGTTTCAATTACTTGGGCACAATAATAACATCAGATGGGAGATGCACCACAGAAATAAAAAGCAGAATAGCTCAGGCCAAAATAGCATTTCAGAAAATGAAACATATCTTATACAACAAATCTATGTCAATAAAATTGAGAAAGAGAGTTTATCGGTGCTATATAGAACCAATTCTGACCTATGGAAGCGAATCATGGACAGTAGAAAAACAAATGAAAAGACGATTAGAGGCCACAGAGATGGGATTTCTCAGAAGAATGTTGAAAGTTCCCTGGACAGCTAAAAAGACCAATGAGAAAGTTCTCAAAGAGGCCAAGGCAAAAAGGGAGCTCTTTAGAAACATCAGAAAGAAGCAATCAACATCTCTTGGGCACATAATGAGAAGAGGAATGTTGGAATACTTAGTTACAACTGGCAAAATAAAAGGAAAGAGAGGTCGCGGACGACAAAGATACTTGATAGCTTGGTGTCATGGCATGGAAAACAGTCAACAACAGAACTGAAACGATACACTGTAGATAGAAGATTGTAGAGGGACATGATCACTTACGCCAACCGGTAAATCACATGATGATGAGGATTCTCATATTAATAATATAATTATAACGATTACACGATGTCTACGTTATCGATCAAATAAGCCGTTATTTTACAGGTTTTCTGGCATAGTTCCGTCAACTTTATATAACTCACCGGATTGATCTCACGATCGCGAGTAATTCACTGTTTGGAGAGCCGTGAAAGAAACAACCGTGAAATTGATAAACCATCCCATTGATTCTATCCAAACCGTCAACTATAATACCGTAATCATCCAACACCATTCTCGTGCACAAAACTTGGTTCTCAATAGATGTGGTTTTGATGGGCAATCCACGTCTAATACAGTTTACATGGAATCTCATGGTTTATCTCCATGAATTTATAGTCATCCTGAACACTGCGTATGACCACATAATAGGTGGACATTTTTTGTTTCAACTCCAATAAGTAAAAGCATATGGTTCTTAGCTTTTAATAAAGTGAGCCACATTTTTTTGTCTATAATAAACGTCCGATTATTTTCGAGATACCGGTAAAAGATGCTGGACGGCGCATGCTAATACTTTCTCTGACAGTTTATGCAAATCAGCTTCCTGTTAACAACACAGAGAAAAGACGATGTCTCCAGAGAGGGTTCATAAAGTATCTAAAATTTTTCTTCGGGTTTGAAAACGCATCTTTTAATATCTACGGCCAGTCGCATCAAAGTCAACATGTATTATCAGGGCTTGATGAAAGGGAATCATGTTCTGATTATTGTACCACATTAAAGTCTCTCAGGTTTGTAATTTTTATATTCTTATCTTTACAGACCTTTTAACGCCGAGTGCACTACTCTGCCGAAATAATACATTTTGTTAAGACGGAAAGAAGGCTGAGTGTAGATTCATATATATATATATATATATATATGTATATATATATACATATATATATATATATATATATATATATACGAAATAACCTGTTATAACCTGGATACTGCTATGGCACATGATGATGATGACATAGAACTATAAAAGAAAATAATAATTTTTCATTAAACCGTGTTGTCTTTTTTATTTCACTATGCCTAAATGTATGTATGTTAGGTAGCTATGTTTTTGCCATCGGAATACTCATTTCAACCCTTTTCTTTTTGCCCACCCCTAAAGTCACATCAAGTTCTCCTCGGGCGATTGCCGGCAAAATTTAGTCAGCAAAGGTTCTTTCATTTATCTTTCTATTTCTAGCAACACACATGTCAAGGAGATTCCGGTGTGTCCGACATTTTTATCATAGAAGGTGGTGTCCTTCGCAGGGTGTCAGCATTGGGACCGCCGCTTTTACATCTCATACTATTTTCTATCCTGTTGGGGCTGTCTATTGTTATTTCTTTTTCCTGTTGTTTATTTTGTGTGTCGAATGTTTTAAACATACATTTTCCCATGAAATGATTCACTGATCTGTAAGCCTCAAAAGTTTCCCTTCATATTAATATCCATTTATAATTATGTCTTCATTATATATGTTCGGTGCAAAAGAAATAATAATTATGTTCAACTTTCATAATTCACTTCCTTTTCAGCGTATTAATTTACCTTTTCATATGTTTTGCTCACTCAATTATTTCATTATTCCATTGTTGTCCAAATGTGCCATTTCTTTCTCTCTGGTATCTAATGTTGTTATGTAACAGAAAAAAAGACAAGAAACGGATGAACAATTGTCAAGCTTTCTCAAGTTTTTTTTAGGTGCTTTCAATTTATCAAGGGAAATAACCATCGCAGTTTCAGTTTGTTGTTATCAAATAACTCTGTTTTATATTGATCTCAATATTACTGCTTTGCTTCATTGAGTAAATTAAACACATGCAACGGCGTAACAGACCATTTTATGTACTTGGTGAATTATTGTGTTTGTGCGCATATTACATTTATATCAGTTACTTTACCTTCACATGCATGAAGGCATTAACTTCACATATATCATTTTCCTCAAGTCTCTACATTGGAGGAACTACGGTGGTTGTCCTCAACAGTTACGACCTCATCAAGGAAGCCCTGGTTAAGCACGGAAACGTGATCTCTGACAGACCTCCAGTGTTTTCCGATCAGGTCTTTTCCATAAGTATCTCTCGGAGTCTGTTTTATTATATAATTTTTTTTTACAAGAAAGCGCTAGTATTTGTAGAAATATCATAAGCTACGAATGCATGTTGTACGCATAAAGTGATGTCATAATGTGTTATGTTATGAGATTTTCTATTTTATGCCACATGTGTCCAACTGTCAGTTTTTGCCCCTGACGTCAAAGATTTTAATAAAATTGTTTGTTGGTCTTGTTTTCTAGATCTATTAAAACAAATCTTCAGCTGTTTGGTGTGTTTTGGTTAATGAAATGTCTTTACCGCTCTCGTTTGCATATATTGACATTCGATGATACTGTTACTCTATCAATCTTGCCATATCAAATCACTTGCAGTCATACAATCATAAATAATAACTGATTCTCTCAAAGCAAATCGCCCCAAGCATCTCACCTCACTAGTACTGTTTCTCTTTTCCTGCGCTTTATTGAAAGAAATATGTAACTTAATTAAAAGAGAACTAGAATGTAAATATAATACGCTTTCTCTGCATTGTTATAAATATAAAAAAATGTAATCATTTTTCAATTCATAGTGGAGCCTTGTACTGCATACAACTGCAGTCTGGTTTCTAATTACGTGAGAATATGGATCCGGATTTCGAAAGATGTTTCTTTGTTCGAACAGCACATTTAAAATATCAGTGACGTTTCCTGTAAGCACATTATGTTGTGCGCCAAATACATTTATTTTTTTTAAACTCATTTATTTTTAGTGTATTTTGTACTTATTGTGTGCAAGGATCATTATACGATCACTATCTATTAGCCCTGACATAAAAAAAGACTGACCAGAACGGAGTCTAAGAGAAAAAATGTAGTATAGACAAGGGAAGTGAAATAAACAAGCAATCCTGAGCATAAATGTGGTATACGTGTCGTGAGATCGTAGAAAATTGTTGGAGGGTAGTCTAAAAATAGCATTGCTAAGAGGCAAGAAAGAGAGCAGTTAATGTGTGCATATAGTTTTTCCTTTGTCTTTCTCTCCACAAGCCACTCAGGACATAACCACCACTATGCTAAAGTAAAAGCAATTTTAATTTTTAAATTTAACTTTGTTAGATTGTCTATATTTACGTAATTTATTTATTGTGTTGTTATTTGTAATTTTTAATTGTTTTATATTTGGATGACATTGTGTTTTTTTTATGTTTATTGTTTATCGAGGCTGATATTGCTTATGATCTCCGAGATGATTAATGTGCCTTTTATTATTTCAAATGAAGATAATGAAGATTAAACAATTCTGAGCTCAAAAGTATTCATGAAACGAAAAACATCCGAAGTATTGTCACTCTTGTCAAATTATGCTTATGAAAAAAAATAAATAACAGGAAGATACTAACCAGAAATGTTTTCTTTTCTCCAGGCAAATGGGATTCCTGTAAAAGGAATAGGATTCTCTTCAGGAAAGTACTGGAAAGAACAAAGAGACGTAACAGTGGCCATTCTGAGATCGTTGGGAATGGGCAAGAACGTTCTAGCAGATAGGATTGTAGGTGAAATAACGTCATTCACAACATACCTAAGCTGTTTGAATATACAAATAATGGTCCATGTTAGCGTGTCTAATATTATCTGCTCAATTTTGTTTGGTCAACGTTTTGAATTCGACGACATGGAATTTCAGAAACTTGATGGCGCATTACGGAAACTAGTAACAGAATTTCAAAACGTAGGTTTAGTCAACTTCTTTCCATGGCTGGAATACCTCCCTGGTGACCTATTTAAGGCTAAAAGTGTTGCATCATCGTCAAAAACAATGCTGAATATATTATCAAAGATATTGGAGACAAGGCGGTCAGTTGATGACGACGTACATGACGTTAACAACTTCATTGATGCTTATCTCAAAGAAATGAGAAAAAGACTTAAGGCTGGTGAGTCCACATCTTTGGATGACGAGAGTTTGTTAAAGATCATGCTAGAACTGTTCATCGCTGGGACTGACACCACAAGCACAACCATCATCTGGAGCATCTTGTACATGGTGGTCTACCCTGACGTTCAAGAAAAGGTGTACCAGGAGATCAAAGAAAATGTGGGAACAGAACGAACTCCGACTATGCAGGACAAGTTTCAGTTGACCTATCTTAACGCTGTCATAATGGAAACTCAACGTCTGGCCAGTATTGCCCCATTGGCGGTAACTCACATGTGTTCTGAGGAGACAACTCTGAGAGGCTACATTATTCCAAAAGGAGCTTGGATCTTTCCAAACCTGGACTCTGTCCTACACGACAAGACCACGTGGGGAGATGACGTCATGAGCTTCAGACCCGAACGATTCATTGACGACATCGGGATGCTGAAGAATCCAGAAGAGTTTATTCCCTTTAGTATTGGTCGACGAGTCTGTCTAGGAGAGGCCATGGCTAGGATGGAACTCTTCCTGTTCCTCTCATCCATGATCCAGAAGTTCCAGTTTCTTCCAGCGAACCCCATGAAGCCTCCTTCCACCGACTATGTCCTTGGTATCGTCACAACTTCGGTGCCGTTTGATGTGATAATAACAGAGAGAAATACAATCTGATTGCTAAATAATTTTTTTACAGAAATATTCTTGACAGAGTCTTCTAAAGTCTCAGATGGTATATTGTTTAACTTTAGTCTGTTCAGAGTTCCAACTTACAAGATTATCTCTCATCATCCTTCCTTCCATTGTGGGTAACAGTTTATAGCAAAGGGCACCAAATAAAACGGCAAGAGAAATTTTAATTCTTCCAAATGATATGTCTCCTAATCTGTTATCGATGACATGTCCACTAATCGAAGCTTGGAATATTCTCATGTAATACCTCACAGCTTTATTTAACAGACACAAGCTCTCTGCTTTTAGAAAAAGAAAATGTTATAAGCTGTTTCAGATATTATGATAGGATCATCATCAACAAGTACCGGGCCTACTGGCGTAGGTGATCATGTCTCTCCACATCTTTCGATCTCGGCAGCTATTTATAATTTCTGTTGTTGACCTTCTGCCAAGCCATTCTCTTAAGCTGTCTGGTATCTTTTCTCTTTGCTTCCCTCTATCTCTTCGTCCCTCAATTTGTCCAGTTGTTACAAAATATTCCATTTGTTCTCAACTCATTTCATGGCTAAAAAATGATAATTGTTTCTCCCTAATATTGGAAACTAGCTCTCTTTTTGCTTTGACATCTCTCAGAACCTCTTCATTACTCTTCTTAGCTGTCCATGGTATTCTCAACATTCTTCTGTAAAACGACATATCTACAGTCTCCAGTGATTTTCTTGTCTGTTGTCCTATTGTCCATGATTCACATCCATATGTTAAGACGGGCTCTACGTAACATTTAAGAAATCTTTTTCTTGTTTCTATTGTCAAAAATGGATTGCATAGTGTTTTCCTCATTGTTTTTTTTGGAAAGCTGCTTTTGCCTGAGCCATTCTACATCTCACCTCTTTTGTACATCTTCCGCCTGAGGTTAACAAAGTTCCCAAATATTTAAATTCATTTACCTGTTTTAATATTGTTCCACTTGTCTTTATTTTGCACTGAGGCGATGTCTTTTTCTTTGTTCTTACCATTACCTCTGTCTATTTGCTATTAAGGCTGAATCCTTTTTTTTGGCTTTCTTTCACTATAATGTCCAACATTTCTTGTAACTCATTTTCACTCTTAGCGATTAATACTGTATAATCGGTATACCTTAGATAATTTATATTATGACCATGATAAGATATGACTACATAAAGTTACTCCAAAATGTCTTTAACGGAGGACACGAACACAAACAAAATAAAAAAAATCATATATTTTTAACAATGTCTAATAAAAGCAAAATCTCAAAATGGATGACATAAATGAAATGACATTATTTTCACAAAATTAAAACTAGATGACTTGATTAAGTCTAAGTCAGTCTGTGATGGGGGAAGAGCGGCTGTAACTTTAGGGAGCGGCTGTAACTTTAGAGAGCGGCTGTAACTTTAGAGAGCGGCTGTAACTTTAGGGAGCGGCTGTAACTTTAGGGAGCGGCTGTAACTTTAGAGAGCGGCTGTAACTTTAGAGAGCGGCTGTAACTTTAGAGAGCGGCTGTAACTTTAGAGAGCGGCTGTAACTTTAGAGAGCGGCTGTAACTTTAGAGAGCGGCTGTAACTTTAGAGAGCGGCTGTAACTTTAGAGAGCGGCTGTAACTTTAGAGAGCGGCTGTAACTTTAGAGAGCGGCTGTAACTTTAGGGAGCGGCTGTAACTTTAGAGAGCGGCTGTAACTTTAGAGAGCGGCTGTAACTTTAGAGAGCGGCTGTAACTTTAGAGAGCGGCTGTAACTTTAGAGAGCGGCTGTAACTTTAGAGAGCGGCTGTAACTTTAGAGAGCGGCTGTAACTTTAGAGAGCGGCTGTAACTTTAGGGAGCGGCTGTAACTTTAGGGAGCGGCTGTAACTTTAGGGACAAAGATGAGCTGGAAACATACCACAGTTAACGTACAGAAGGAAACATGATAAAATGTCACAAGTGAAGAAAATTAAAACAAATACAATAACCCACCACAGGCAACCAACAAATAGGGTTATGGGAAGGTTCTCAAGAGCAAACCGACGGCGACCTTTCAAGAAGCATGTTATAATGCCAGTAACTCGAATGTTTTCGAAGCCACTTTGATCAGGAGAAGTGAAGCTCACTGCCTTAGAAGTGCCTGCTCCAAGAAAAATGTGGCAGTAATGCACTAATAATGGGTGGTATTGGTAGATGATAACGTGCATGTTTTTTTTTTTTATGATACCACAAGTAATCTCATTAGAGAAGTAACGAGAGGTGAAGATATGAGTGGAGATAATCTGAGAGGTAAAGAGAAGATTTAATTACAGAAGTAAACAAACCAATATATGCCTGCTTCATAGACTACACCAAAGCTTTCGATAGAATACACCATAACTAACTCATAGACTGCCTAAAGGATATAATTCTAGACGACATAGACATACGACTAATATGTAATTTGTACTGGGAGCAAACAGGAATAATAAGATATAACAAGGAGAACTCTACACCCATGGACATAAAGAGATGAGTAAGACAAGGATGCATCCTATCACCAAGCTTGTTCAATCTATACACTGAGCAAATCTTTAAAAACATCTCAGAGATACCAGGCCTAAACATTAATGGAAAAATAATCAATAACCTAAGATATGCTGATGATACTGTACTACTAGCAGAAAATCCTAAAGACCTACAACAATTGCTTAATGTGATAAACATAACAAGCAAAAAATATGGACTAGAAATGAATATATAAAAGACTAAAACTATGATCATAAACAAAGAATCGACCTACAATTAAATATCACAGTTGAGGGAATACATCTGGAGACAGTCCAGAGCTACAACTACCTGGGGCATACTATAACCAATGATGGAAAATGCAAAACTGAAATAAACAAAAGAATAGGAATGGCAAAAACTAATTTAATGCCATGAAAAATATACTAACAACAAAATAAATATCAGCAGGGCTGAAACTAAGAATGGCAAAATGTTACGCCTTCTCAATATTCCTGTATGGTGCAGAAACATGGATATTAGACAAGAAAACAGAACAGAAAATTGAAGCCTTTGAAATGTGGATTTATAGAAGAATAGGTAGAATTGGATGGAAACAAAAGATAACAAACGAGGAAGTTTTAAAACAACTGAAAATGAAAAGAGAACTACTAAATACAATTAAGACAAGACAAATGAAATTTTTGTTGCATGTTAAAAGACACAACAGCCTACTAAAAGTAATATTGGAAGGGAAAATACAAGGTAAAAGAGGCAGACCAAGACTAACATGGACGAGTAACATCAAAAGATGGACAAGTCAATCTATGTCAGCCTGCACCATCAAAGCAAGAAACAGAGTAGAATGGCGATCCATGGTAGCCAACCTTCGTTGCGGAGAAGGCACGCGACGATGAAAGAGAAGAATTGAGAAGCAAAATAAGTGATGCCGATGGTGAAAGTTTCAACAACTAAAACAGGGTGTTAGGCTAGGGTGTGTACTATCACCAACTTTATCTTATATGTATAGTGAGATTATTTTAAGATTCATGCCTAGAATAACAAATGGAGGTCATAATATAAATGATCAAAGGCATGCTTATGACACAGTCGTAAGTGTAAAAATGAGTAACAAGAAATGTAAGACATTATAGTGAAGGAAAGGAAGACAGAAGTAATGGTAGCAACAAAGACACCACCGCAATGGACAATAAAGACAAGTGGAACAATGTTAAAACATGTAAATTAATTTAAATATTTGGGAACTTTGTTAACCTCAGATGGTAGACGTGCAACAGAGGTGAGTTGTAGAATAGCTCAGGCAAAAGCAGCTTTCCAAATATAAGGAAGATAATGTGCAATCCATTTTTGATAAAAGAAACAAGAAAAGGAGTTCTTAAATGTTATGTAGATGCGAATCATGGACAATATGACAAAGGACATGGAAGTACCTGTAGGCTGTAGAAATGTGATTTTACAGAAGAAAGTTGAGAATACCAAGGTCAGCTAAGAAGAGTAATGAAAACGTTCTGAAAGAGGCTAATGCAAAAAGAGTACTAATCTGCAGTATTAGGAAGAAACAATCATCATTTTATGGCCATGTATGAGAAGGGAACATGTGAAAGATACTGTGACAACTGGGAAAATTGAGGAACAAAAAAGAGATAGGGCATACAAAGAGAAAAGATGCCAGTAAGCTTAAGAGAATGGCTAGACAGAAGGTAAACAACAGCAATGGTAAATCTGTCGAGATCGAAGGTCGTGGAAAGAAATGATCTCCTACACCAGCAGGCTCGGTACTTAATGATGATGATAATGATGATGATGATGATGACGAAGACGACCATATTCTTTGATTTTCTAACAGATTTGCCAATCTTTTTTTAGATAGAAAAATTACCTCTCAGATTTGCATTACGTTAGCTTTTTACATTCTAGTTTGTCGGACAGTTTACTTCTATAAGTTCCCCGACATTAATTGGTTAGGGAATCGGTTAATGTCCTTTCCTCAAACAATACCCAGCCGTTGCCTGTCATTAGCGCCTTGACGTTGTAATCACTGAGTAAATGTTTGCTCCATGTCAGGAAATGTACACTTCGTAGCAGTAATAAAAAGATAAAACGGAAAATGATCCATAGAGTTCGTTGATGGGTCATCAATGGAAAGCGTGGAGGATCTTTGTCTGTAAATTATGTATTTAAGTATGTCATGTCTCCAGCGTTGTAATCTAATATTCCTTGATATGACTTATATTAAGGTGTGAATATTTTTTAAACCCTAATCTGGGACGAATTAATTTGATATAAATTTTCCATTAATAAAATGACAGTACTTCAAGTGAATAATACTAATATTTTAAAACTAATTAAAACACCTAACAATATAGGATTACAAAACGTTTTCATGAGATAAAAAAAAATATTAGTGACACTCACTTAAATGGAAGGTGAAACAAAGTTGCTGTAGTTTTCTGATGAGTGGATTTTTTTTAAAAAGATCTTTCTTTGTTTGGAGCATCTTAAAAAATTCAACACATGTTTGCTCATTGTTCACTTTGGTAATCAACATGTCCTTTAAAGTGTCCACACTTAGATGTGTTTTATCATTTGTCCACAAGCTGTTCATCAGTGAAAACAATCTTTCCGATGCCGCATTTGTTCCCGGTTGACACAAAAAGAACTATCCCAGCTTCAGAATTTGTGAAATTGGCACATGTCTATAAGTGGAAAGCCATTTCAATAAAATGCTGCCCTGGAGTTCTGTTCAAAATTACTCAGATGTAGACCCCAAGGTTTTGAAAATTCTGTGCAGCCCATTTCTTCCAATAACTTAAAGTTGTTTCAAAAAATGAAGAAACACTGGCTTTAAACGTGTTCACATCATCCTGTGGAATTCCTTCCATTTCCAGCTTGTCAAGAATTAGCTTAACTCTTGACGGCAAGAAACCATCTTCAAGTTAGGACTCCAAGATAGTTCTCAAACCCATTGATGTTGTCAGCTACTTCAAAAACAGTGACAACCTGTCATTCTACTTTCTACCTTCCTTCATGGAAAGGGGTGCCTGACTGTGAACAAAAATAAGCCATGATTCAGACAGGGGGTTTTCAAAGAATTTCTGTATAAAAAATCGGGCATCTATCTTGAGACTGAAAATATGGTTTTAAGGGCAGGAACATGTGAAGAACCCTTTCAACAGCAGGCAGCAGTGCAAGTCACCTAGTTTGTGCAAAACCTAAAATCATCTGGAAGTCGGTGTCCACAAACTGGAAAAACTCCTTGAGACTTGCAACTCTAACTGTGTATGATTTTAAGTGTAGATAAAATTTAGCAATAATCATCTCAACATCAATAGGTAATACATCTGCAGCTGCTCGAACAGTGTTGTGGAAAATATGGCATGCACAACCAACCCCTATCAAACCATGTCCAAGGTTTTCTTTCAGCTTTATGAAAACATTGTTCTTTCCTTTCAGCGCCCCCAAAATTAGAAAGTGCGTTTTCTGCTCGTAAATCAACTACTTTCCTTTCTAAACCTTTTTCCGTTAGTCATTACAGCCATTAATAAAACTACTAACAATAGCAGATGTTTCTTCTGCCAATGACTTCAATTCTAATATTTTAACATTCAGCCCCTTATTGTGATCAAAGTATCTGACAAGCAAAGGAAAAATCTTGATTTCCTTGTGGTTGGAGGCATCTGTCAGGATGGAAATAAATGTTGAGTTTTCTAGGTCACATCTTAACTTGTTTTGAAAATGGGGTGTGAAAACATTTCGAATAATGACTTCTGTTTTCGTACGTGCACAAGAAAATTTTAGTTCTTCAGTCACCTGAAGTAATTTTGATGTGCAGTCCATAGATTTAAATATATGGCTGTGTATCACTGTATGATAGGCAAATACACCTTATGTAGCAGCTAATTGTTCTTCTTTGTCACCAATCTGTTCAGCTGGAAAAAAAATGTTGTTAACGACGAGCTTGATGCAGCTGTAACGACGGCTCTCTCGCACTATGTATGTGACTCTTAATATCACCACGTTCACTATGGTTAACCGAAAACCCAGAGGCACATATACTGCATCTTACAATGAGGTCTGATGTTGGCTTTTTTTTTATAAAGGGGTATTCCTTTTTGTAAATCTTGATTGAAATTGCATTTACGTTTTGATGCCATTTATTGCAACAATTACAAACTTTACAAACTAACTATAGTTTAAATGATAATTTTCAATGACTATACCATATGATGCATAGCATAAATTCTTAAACATTAAAATATCAAGTAACTGAGTAATAGCACAATGTAAATGATATCTAATGAATGCAATAACCTCTATCACTAAACAACACAATGAAAAGAATGAGTTCGTCGGTAAACGAAAGTAACACAATGAATATACAAAAATATGAAATGTCCTGGCCGCAAAGTTGCTACTTGTTGAGTTTAAGTTTCAGTATACAAGATTTAAAAAATGGAGCGCATTTTACTGTTACTGTCTCGCCAAATGAACAGCCAGCTCAACATTTTAAACATTTTCTACACAACAACGCAATAATTTATATTTTTAAGTCGAAGAGAGGTTTACCATATTGGCAAAATTGATAAATGCTGGTGTCCCTAATGTATGTTAACAAATCCGGGACAAAAGTTAAAAATCGGCAAAAAATCGGGTCAAATTCGGGACAGTAATAAATCCCGGACAAAAGTTGAAAAAACAGTTTAAAAATCTGGACTGTCCCGGAAAAATCTGGACGTCTGGTCACCTTACTTATCTGTATATTCATCACTTGTAATTAAAGTTGCATCTAAAGAATAAATGTATTGTTCCACGTTGGTGTTGATTAATCCTTTTAATTATGCAAATGCTCAGATCTCTTTAAACCATTGTCTCTCAAACTGAGATTTCTGCTTGCTCCGTCAAATAAATCCTGGTCTGGTAGAAGGATATCTATGGGGGCTCTGATGTAAACTGTAAAATGTGTGTCCACAATTGATAAGATAGTCGTTTAATTTTAAAGTGGAAAACATGTTGTTGTTTCTGTGAAAGACATTGACGATGAATTAACAATTTATGAGTTTATACAGCAAATTGATGAAGAGGGTGAATTACTACAGCAATTTGATGAAGGGGGTGAGTTACGACAGAAATTTGATGAAGAGGGTGAGTTACTACAGCAATTTGATGAAGAGGGTGAGTTACTACAGCAAATTGATGAAGAGGGTGAATTACTACAGCAATTTGATGAAGAGGGTGAGTTACGACAGCAATTTGATGAAGGGGGTGAGTTACGACAGAAATTTGATGTAGGGGGTGAGTTACGACAGAAATTTGATGATGGGGGTGAGTTACGACAGAAATTTGATGAAGGGGGTGAGTTACGACAGAAATTTGATGAAGGAGGTGAGTTACGACAGAAATTTGATGAAGGAGGTGAGTTACGACAGAAATTTGATGAAGGGGGTGAGTTACGACAGCAATTTGATGAAGGGGGTGAGTTTAGACAGCAATTTAATGAAGGGGGTGAGTTACGAAAGCAATTTGATGAAGGGGGTGAGTTTATACAGCTATATAATGAAGGGGGTGAGTTTATACAGCTATATAAAGAAGGGCGTGAGTTAATACAGCAATTTGATGAAGGGGGTGAGTTAATACAGCAATTTGATGAAGGGGGTGGGTTAATACAGCTATTTGATGAAGGGGATGAGTTAATACAGCAATTTGATGAAGGGGGTGAGTTAATACAGCAATTTGATGAAGGGGATGAGTTAATACAGCAATTTGATGAAGGGGATGAGCTAATACAGCAATTTGATGAAGGGGATGAGTTAATACAGCTATTTAATGAAGGGGGTGAGTTACGAAAGCAATTTGATGAAGGGGGTGAGTTTATACAGCTAAATAATGAAGGGGGTGAGTTAACACAATCAGAAATAGGGAGTGGGGGTGAATATATTATTATTTCAGATTGTGTTGATAAAATCTAGGAGGTTTTACCACGTTAATGCTGCCACAGAGTTGGAGATGATGCCAACATAACAGTCTTGATTTATTTGTTGAGATCAACAACCGACGTTACCATCCTCACCAGAAAATGAATGGTTCAAATATCAATCTCTACCGTGGCATACTGCCTGTACTTTAGTCTCAAATGTTTGTATTGTGTTATGTCATTATTACTTTTCCTGCGTTCAAATTGGTTTTTGTAACAGTGGACGCGACCGAAACATTATCTGTGGCCAAATCCATCAAGAGACAAGATGTCTCTTCATACCTCAACCAATCCGTTCTTAATATCTCTATCACAAGTTCGTTTAGAACAAAGTATCAACTTTTCCATTTCCACGAAGAATTAATGCCACAACAAAATGACACAGTATTTCCTAGCGTTTCGAAGTCCCTATATGTGTTTAGCATTTATATTGTATCTATTAATTTTAAGCACTTTCTCAACATAGACCTACAATGTTGCAATAGTCCTGTCTAGTCAAGCATAAGAAGGGGATCTCACTCTGTAGTTACTACCTCAGTTTAAACTCCAGTACTTGATGTATATCGTAGAAGTCGTCGTGGTAGTAATGTTATCAGCTCCAGAAGCCCTAGAGCAATTGTATTAGCAGTAGAAGTAGTCGTTAGTAGTAGTAGCAGTAGTAGTTAGTAGTAGTAGCTGTAGTAGTTAGTAGTAGTAGCAGTAGTAGTTAGTAGTAGTAGCAGTAGTAGTTAGTAGTAGTAGCAGTAGTAGTTAGTAGTAGTAGCAGTAGTAGTTAGTAGTAGTAGCAGTAGTAGTTAGTAGTAGTAGCAGTAGTAGTTAGTAGTAGTAGCAGTAGCAGTAGTTAGTAGTAGTAGCAGCAGTAGTTAGTAGTAGTAGCAGTAGTAGTTAGTAGTAGTAGCAGCAGTAGTTAGTAGTAGTAGCAGCAGTAGTTAGTAGTAGTAACAGCAGTAGTTAGTACATGTAGTAGTAGCAGTAGTAGTTAGTAGTAGTAGCAGTAGTAGTTAGTAGTAGTAGCAGCAGTAGTTAGTAGTAGTAGCATCAGTAGTTAGTAGTAGTAGCAGCAGTAGTTAGTAGTAGTAGCAGCAGTAGTTAGTAGTAGTAGCAGTAGTAGTTAGTAGTAGTAGCAGCAGTAGTTAGTAGTAGTAGCAGCAGTAGTTAGTAGTAGTAGCAGCAGTAGTTAGTAGTAGTAGTAGCAGCAGTAGTTAGTAGTAGTAGCAGCAGTAGTTAGTAGTAGTAGCAGTAGCAGTAGCAGTGACAGTGGCCACTCAATCATTCCAGTTGTAACAATATAGTCCAGCTGTTCTATTCGCATTCGCATGTAATGTTCATAAAATGATGATTGTATCTTCCTAATATTGCAAATTAACTCTCTCTTGCTTTGACCTCTTTCATAACGTTTTCATTAATTTTCTTTGCTGTCCATGGTATTCTCAACTTTCTTCTGTAAAATCAGATTTCATATCCCCTAGTGTTTTTCTTGCCTGTTGTCCTATTGTCCATGATTCCATATGTTATGTTTGGCTCTACATAACATTTAAAAACACTTTTTCTTGTTTCTGTTGAAAATATGTAGTGCACAGTGTCTAGCCCTTTCGCATTACGGCAATAAACATGAGGTCATGTGCACTCTCACACGTTAAAGATTATTTGGCAGTTAAAATGGAGAAGCTTAGGCCACAAATATGGTCCCTGCCCGGGCAATATTGTAAGCAGAAACATACTTTTATTTTGGATCGCAGTCCTTGCTACGGAATATGTGCACGTTAAGCAGGATTCTCCTTGGATTTTCTCGAGAGGGATATCTGAGCACCTATGGATGAGTCTGGTGTGCAGTGATGATCATAACAATAAATAAACAAACTCCCGCACTTAAACATTGTCGTCGTCATGTAACCCAAGTTAGCTTACTTGGGAAATTTGCCAACTTCTTAGCGAGGCATGATCCGTTCAACCCAAGACTAAGTCCTCTAAGGTTATATTAGACTGCAACTGTCACCAACAATAAAGTGAAAACTACTTTGGACTGGTGCTCATGCGCACGCTACCGAAGGTCGCTGCGAGGCCAGTGATGTAAACATTATAGACCTTGGTTATGGTTGTGATTATTCGAAGGCCCCGGTATCACTGCAAATAAATGGAAAACCATAATTGCTCAACCGCCCGTACGAGTTTAATCATTAAATTAACATCTCATCGATTATCCAAACAAAGAAAGGCAGATGAAGTCCTCATTGCAGCAAACACAGCACACATCAAAAGACATAATATATATACATGCGTATTTAACACCGAAAGTGGACGCATCTGAACTGTCCTTCGTCATTATCGATACTAAACGCTAATACCATCCGTGATACCCCGCTCTTTAGTCGAACTAACCTCATGTCAAAATTGTTCTTGTGCAGTGCAAATCTGATTACGCTCATGTCGAGAGTGTAGACTTGACCTAAATCATGTACATTTCTAGCGCTGATTGACGCGAGTCTCGTCTGATGTTTTGTTTTTACGAGATTATCTCTAGAGCAACGCAGGTCTATATTCGCATGTTTTTGTTTCCTTTTCAAAATGCTATGTATAACAGAAAACAATTAACGTGAAATTGTATTTGGCAGCTTAATCAACAGGATCATAACAACATTTCACGTTTCGGCCACATCATTTCTCTAGCTGATCGATTTGCAGTAAATAAGTCAAATATTAGCACGTGATTCAACAATGGTTTTGGTGAATATGAGTGACGTCATTTATGGAGATGATGAGTTTCTCTACAAACCTGTAACCAACAAATACTTTAGATCGAACAAAATGTCAGTAGTTGTTGCCTCTTTTTATATTCTATTTTTTTTTTGTGTGGGTACGAATACTTCAATCGCTAGTCCGAGTTAAACTATGTATGTAATGTCTCTAATCTTAGCAGTAATATGATCATAGTATATGATAATAAAACCGACACTTCACGCTGATTTAAAGAGGTGTGTAACTAACTTGTACAAATATGATTTCTCTTTGCCTGTACTTAATGAATTGTTCAATTAGTTAATGGATTTACAGCTAGCCACTGAGGAGCCGTAGACTAAGGTAGCTGGGCATGCTAGAAGAACAGACATCAACAGCTTCTCAATGTAGATATTGTTCGAGATGTGGATTTAGACAATTTCAAATTCCATGTGACGTGACCTGCCTGGTATAATTAGATCATGTGATCTCACATTGTTCACACCTCTCAGCTGGGCCTTTGTTAAGAAAGCATTAGATGGCATCAACACAACGTGTTCTACTCTTCCAAGAACGTCTCTCATGAACTGCTCATTTCCTGTATGTTAACAAGTGGGTCATTACCACAAGAAATTAATTCTCAAATTAATCCTAAATTATTCCAGGGAATCATATCTCATGTTCACACTAAATCAGAAAGTGTTCTTCGCTCTTGTTTTTATCCCTGTGGACAGTTGTCTTGCTGCTCTCTAAACCATGCTGGTTCGGATGTCGAGTTTTGCTATTTATCGAAATGTTTGCCTTGTCTGGCTTCATCACAGATGTTGAACAAAGTCAGTCAATAGATCCTGAAACATTCGAGCTATTCCTGTCTTGCCATACAATGATTGTCACAATATTTTGTGCTAAGAACTGTCTCCCACCTTCTTGAACTATTCTCCTTATACAGGGTGTTTTTAAAGTCGCAGTGCAGTGAATTTATACTCTCTAAAGAAAAAACGTCACCAGAAATGCGGTTAACTAATGCGTCACACAAATTGTAAAATAAATGGTATTATTCAAATATACTTGACTGCTATCGGCGAGCTTATAATGGGTAATGTTGGTATTAAGACAATAAAGTTGTGCCTAAAGCATATGTTGAAAATGTCCACCACGGGCCTCAAGACATGTCGCGATTCGTCTTTCCATATTTGCGAAAACCTTCAGAATAATGTCTGGTGATATTTGTTTAATCTTGTCTACTATTTCAGTTTTTAGGTCATTAATTGTCTGCGGATTATTTTCATAAACTTTCCCCTTCAATGCCCCCCACAGATAATAATCTGGGGGTGTTAGATCTGGTGAACGAGCAGGCCAGATTCCACGTGAAATAATGCGATTTGCAAATATGCTTTCTAAATAATTGAGTGTTGTTGTAGCTGTGTGTGCTGTTGCCCCATCCTGCTGAAACCAGGATTCCATAATTTCCCGTTCTGTAAGGTGTGCTATGAACGGTTCAAGAATTAAAGTACGGTAACGTTCTGCATTTATTGTTTCATTAAAAAATATAGGTCCTATTATCCGCATACGACTTATAGCGCACCACACTCCGACTTTTTGATCGTAAAGCGGCACTTGATGAAATTCATGGGGGTTTTCACTGTTCCACAGCCGATTGTTCTGACTGTTCACATAACCGGATAAATGAAACCAGGCCTCATCAGTGAAAAAAGTGACGTCAAGGATGGCAGCGCCATGTTCATAATTAAAATTCTGAAACCACATGCAGTAGTTTAAACGGGATTCATAATCTCTTTCTTGGAGTTGAGACACTTCAGTTAAATTGTATGGACTGTAGTTTAGTTCACTTCTTAAAACCTTGTGAACAGAACTCTTAGATATTTGCACCTGTTGAGACAAGTGGTTTAAAGATGCATTTGGACTCATTGTAATTCTGTCTTGGAGTTCCATAATTTGGTCTTGTGAAATTGAAGGTCTTCCAGATCGGTATGCATCTACCACACTACCGGTTTCACGAAACTTTTTGATCAATTTTGTAACAGAATTTCGGTGAGGGACTTGTGAGTCTGGAAATTTCCTCACGAATTGTCTAATGACCTCATCCGTATATTTACCGCCATTACGGAAGACATGCTCAACCAGAAATACCCTGTTTTCAATCGTCAACACCATTTCCTTCAAGCAATGAGACAGTGAAAGTAGCATAGTGCCTGTCCTTTACGTAAATAAAACCTTAAAGGAAGCAGCGGTTTGTTCATAAATGTGGTTTACAAAATTGTGGTACGTAGATGATGATTACGTCATTTACTGAATATTAGAAATATTCACTGCACTGCAACTTTAAAAACACCCTGTTCATGTTGTCTACTTGTATGTTGATATCAGATCACAATTGTGCAGGACTCTAATTGGTGCCTTTCTTGTATAACTGTCTTGATAGATATATCGTTCTCATAAAATCAGTCAATGCGTGTATGTGTGCAGTGTGTCCAGGTAGCTCCGGAATAATGGTATACAGTATCTTGCTGTTTAAATTGACACATTACTTTGTCAATAGTAACACATATCTATTTTCAAGGCAATACATTATCACTCTATCCTGGTAAAATCTTCCTCTATAAGTCCACTCGGGCATACATCCATCACGTCTACCTCAATCCGTCCGTTTATTCAATCCATCAAGCAGTCTCTTTGTCTGTAATTCTATATATTTATCAGGATGTATACGTCGATAACCTTGTCCCAGTATGAGAGCAACGCAATTTATATGCGTCTTGTTATAACTATTATTGTGGGTATGTATTTTATTATTTATATGGTTTTTTTTTAATGTGCCAGCCTAAAGGTTTAGTGGCTCGTGAAAGGATCTGAAAGCGCATGCACCAGTGAATGTCAATATCGTAACGTTGAGCCATATGCTTGCCATAGATAAACAAAATCCCTCTATGAGACACAATATTGGGGAATTTTTAGCCTTGAGTTCATCTGACGTCAGCTAAACTAGTGAATAGATCTCTTTTTCGTCCACCTTTTAAGGGACTTTGCGTGGGCATGGATGAAATTGTGATTTTGTTTGCAGCTATCAGTCTAAGGCATGGTGACTTTCGGTCAATGCATTCAACTTTACCACGGCATTATTTCGCACCGAGTTGTCTCCCCATGCGAACACGTTTGGCCAGGTTTGCTCGTCTGTTTCTGTGAGTACCGAGTTGTCTCCCCATGCGAACACGTTTGGCCAGGTTTGCTCATCTGTTTCTGTGAGTACCGAGTTGTCTCCCCATGCGAACACGTTTGGCCAGGTTTGCTCATCTGTTTCTGTGAGTACCGAGTTGTCTCCCCATGCGAACACGTTTGGCCAGGTTTGCTCATTTGTTTCTGTGAGCACAATACCGTGGTGCTAGAGGATGTCGATCAGTTCTATTGCTCGTCGATCCTGATGAACAGAGTCAGCCGTGGGTTTATGATCTTTCTCAGCCATAAGTTGTTGTCCTCTCTCAGCCATGAGTTGTTGTCCTCTCTCAGCCATGAGTTGTTGTCCTCTCTCAGCCATGAGTTGTTGTCCTCTCTCAGCCATGAGTTGTTGTCCTCTCTCAGCCATGAGTTGTTGTCCTCTCTCAGCCATGAGTTGTTGTCCTCTCTCAGCCATGAGGTGTTGTCATCTCTCAGCCATGAGTTGTTGTCCTCTCTCAGCCATGAGTTGTTGTCATCTCTCAGCCATGAGTTGTTGTCCTCTCTCAGCCATGAGTTGTTGTCATCTCTCAGCCATGAGTTGTTGTCCTCTCTCAGCCATGAGTTGTTGTCATCTCTCAGCCATGAGTTGTTGTCATCTCTCAGCCATGAGTTGTTGTCCTTTCTCAGCCATGAGTTGTTGTCCTCTCTCAACCATGAGTTGTTGTCATCTCTCAGCCATGAGTTGTTGTCCTTTCTCAGCCATGAGTTGTTGTCCTTTCTCAGCCATGAGTTGTTGTCCTCTCTCTGTTGTGGTTTGCTGACATTTCTCAGCCGTGGGTTTATGATCTCTCTCAGCCATGAGTTGTTGTCCTCTCTCTGTTGTGGTTTGCTGACATTTCTCAGATGTGGGTTTCTGTCCTCTCTCAGCTGTCGGTATCTTTCCTCTCTCAGCTGTGGGTTTCTTTCCTACTCAGCTGTGGGTTTCTGACCTCTCTCAGCTGTTGGTTTCTTTCCCACTCAGCTGTGGGTTTCTGACCTCTCTCAGCTGTTGGTTTCTTTCCCACTCAGCTGTGGGTTTCTGACCTCTCTCAGCTGTTGGTTTCTTTCCCACTCAGCTGTGGGTTTCTGACCTCTCTCAGCTGTTGGTTTCTTCCCCACTCAGCTGTGGGTTTCTGACCTCTCTCAGCTGTTGGTTTCTTTCCCACTCAGCTGTGGGTTTCTGACCTCTCTCAGCTGTTGGTTTCTTTCCCACTCAGCTGTGGGTTTATGACCTCTCTCAGCTGTTGGTTTCTTTCCCACTCAGCTGTGGGTTTCTGACCTCTCTCAGCTGTTGGTTTCTTTCCCACTCAGCTGTGGGTTTCTGACCTCTCTCAGCTGTTAGTTTCTTTTCTACTCAGCTGTGGGTTGCCCTCATCGCTCAGCTATGGGTTGCTGACCTCTCTCAGCTGTTGGTTTCTTTCCCACTCAGCTGTGGGTTTCTGACTTCTCTCAGCTGTTGGTTTCTTTCCTACTCAGCTGTGGGTTGCCCTCATCTCTCAGCTGTGGGTTGCCCTCATCTCTCAGCTGTGGGTTGCCCTCATCTCTCAGCTGTGGGTTGCCCTCATCTCTCAGCTGTGGGTTGCCCTCATCTCTCAGCTCAGTAGATGGTGGTAATTTGGCCAACGATCACATTTTGATTAGTTCACCTCCTAATTCGTCTAGCTGTCGATTATCCAGTCAGAGCTAAGCTTTCCCTCAGCTCGATGGCTTTCTGCTACCAGTCTGTTACTACTAATCCTATTTTACTTTAAGATATTCTGACAGATCAATATATTTCTCGCAACTATACCATATTCTAGCAGTCTGACTTTATCTATTTCTCTGTAATGATGTAAATACTATTCTGGCAGAAGATAATAATAAGAAATAAGAAAATCTTTATACATAGCTTCGCAGCAGGAGAGAATCTGATCATCAGAAGAGGTAACAGTACACAGAGTGGGCTGGCATAGATCACAAATGGGAGATAGTTTAAGTTAGGATAGCTTAAGTTGTTTACTCATAGTTAAATGTAAAATAAACGTACATTTTCAGACGCAGACAGAATAACATCGTCGATGGAAAAGTTCCATTTTGTTTGGAAAGGTGGGAATGGTAACATGGCTTGACACGTCAACATGGTCAGAAATTAGGTTGAGAAAAAACTCGGGGGCAAGTCAAGTTTATGAGGGAGGTAGCGTTGTTTTTTAGACTAAACATTAAATAGACGTCTAGATGGAGGTTTGTTCTGGCAATTTTAACACATAAGTCAAATAGGATTCGACCTCACGGATTGTTATTGGTTGCGAGATAATCACACGAGGACTAAGCGAAGAGCTTATGCAAATGAGACTGGAGTATTTAGCCTCATGCACAAGAAGATTTAGAGTTAGAGGCAGGATCAGAAGTAAGTAGAGAAGTTAGGACAGATCAGAAGTAAGTAGAGAAGTTAGAAGGACAGATCAGAAGTAAGTAGAGAAGATAGAGTTAGAGCACAAGCAGAGCAGACAATTAGAATCAGAGAAGAAGTAAAGAAACGAGTAGAATCAGAAACCTAGAGAACAATCCAAAATAGATAAGCTAGAGACAGTAATGACATCATTTAGTAGTGAAGTGTTTTTAAGTGAGATTCAGAAGATTTGTGCTCCAGAGAACAATAGTAAGTAGATTAAATATAATAGAAGTGTAACACAAGACAGTTGTGAAAGCAGGATAGAATGTTAATCGTCACAGACAATAGATACTAGACAGGACTCCATCACTATCGTTGGTAACCTAGCGAGTTGATCTAAAATAAAGAACAGTATTTATAATGTACGCGTACGTAAGACACTATTCATCACCTTTCAGTAAATCAATAGTTAATAAATGTATATACATATTATTGATCGCCTGTGATTGCTGACTACGTTAAAACACTGTTTTAAAACGGTGTGCTATTTATATGTGTGATCTGTGTCTAATCAAAACAGTTAGAAGTAGTCATATGAAAAGATATAAATAAGAAGCAAACTATGCAACCCTGGTGCATTATACATATAATTTGTTATTGTGACTATCACAAAGTAGCCCCCCCCCCCCCTGTCGAGAAAGCTAAAATACTCCTTGCTTTTTTCTCAATTCTTCATTTCTTAATTTGGGGACTTCCGTCTCCATGATGGCGGATATAGTCCACGTCCTCTCGATCGCTGCAGAAAGTGCATCCAGGGTCTGATTAATTTCGATTCTCCGTTGCACTTTTCTGCTTTAAAGTCAAAATGATGATATACTTAATACATCTGTGCCGCTAAAGCGAGGTCGTAAGCCGACAGCAGTCCGTTTTTGACAAATCAAGTGTTGTGAATGAGACCTTCCACCGTCTAGACATGATCTGCGCTTTACGTCACATTGGTGCTGTTCATGACCGTTGTTGGAATTCCTTGACGCAAGTTATTTCCATGTTACTCATTAATGTAAAATACTTCGTCAGCCCCAGTTTTTTCTCTTTGGGGAATTTGCTTCGTGTTTTGTTCGTCGTAGGCTGTTTACACTAGAGTAATCAGAAATCTAAACTGAGCGAGATTGTGTTCGGCATTGTTGTGTGCTACGTCATCGTAATGGTTCCCTAGATCGGCCGTGCGCTAATCTTACGGTCTGCTGTTTGATGTGCAACGGGGATAATTTGACGGCTAACTGTGTGTCTATATGTTCGGAATTGGAGTGAACAACGATGGCCTAACATCATCAAGTGCTACGACGATCATCATTTTCAAGAAGACGTGAATTACCCGTATTTGGTGGATAGGCAGCGGGAACAATTGAAGGCTATGCGTGAAAAGTGTTCCTTGTTACAGTTTCCTCATATTCCAAGTCGCATGTCTGTGTTAGTCACCTCTAGTGACTCGGGCAGATGGTGCTCGTAAACCTGGGAGGGCAGACCATCTAAGGGCAGAATCCCCTTACATAAAAGATCATCTGCTGCCTTGCAGGAAGATTGGGGACAATCAAACGATAAGGAAAGCAAACCTGAACAAAATGCTGGCTGAAATCGGATGCACTGGGCCACTGGCGCAGAACACAGTGCAACGTTTTAACAGGTATTCAAGCGGAGTGGATCTAACAGGCTTAAACAGACAGCTGTCTTCGTGTGAGAGTCTGGAGTCCTACTCTGATTGAGTCCTGATCGCAGACAGAGAGAGAGAGATTTCTGAATCTATTGTGTCTATTTCATGTCATTTGAATTTTGTTTCGGTTGTGGTTATTTTCTTTTTGTTGTTCTTGAATCTATAATTATTGTTGTATTGTCCATAACAGCAAGAGAAAAACAGCAAAAACAACAGTGAAGCACACACAAAAAACACAGGCAATATTGATAAGCATGAAGTAAACTAAAACAGAGTTGGACAGAAGAATCATAGGAAAAAACATATGCTAAAAAATAGGCACTAATTACAGAGATGTCAAGAAAATAATGAAAAAAAAAAAACTTAGTAAAAATTAGTAGAAAATAGAAATTAAAAAGATATACAGAAAATTCACACACGAGAGATAAGTAAAAATCCCATAAGCAACACAGATGCACAGAAAATCAACAAACAATAGAGATGCACAGGAAAAAAAAAACACTCATAGAATAATAGAAAATCTACACAAGAAAACAGAGATAGACAAAGAAAACAGAAGTAGCCAAGATGTGCAGATTGTCAACAAAATAGGACAGGACAGAACATCCACAATAAGTAGAGAGGGCATAAAGGGCACACACATTAATCGAGAATAATAAAACAACATGAACCTAATAGAGAGGCACATAACGTTCGCAAATAATTGATTACTAATGAATATCCACAGCAGTAACAAGCAACTACAGCACATCCACAGAATAAAAGAGAACTGCAGAAAATTTAGAGAAAAATAAAAATTATTTTGCATTCAAAAGTAAGAAAGAACTACAGAAACAAAAAGGCAGAGAAAGTTGACAACAACAACAGACAAGAAAATCACTGGAGTCTGTCGAAATGTGGTTTTACAGAAGAATGTTGAGAATACCATGGACAGCTAAGAAGAGTAATGAAGATGTTCTGAGAGAGGTCAAAGCAAAAAGAGAGCTAATTTCCAATATTAGGAAGAGACAATCATCATTATTTGGCCATGTAATGAGAAGATAACAACTGGAATGTATTGTAACAACTGGAAAAATTGAGGGACGAAGAGATAGAGGGAAGCAAAGAGAGAAAAAATAACAGACAGCTTAAGAGAATGGCTTGGCAGAAGGTCAACAACAGAAATGATAAATAGCTGCCGAGATCGAAAGTTGTGGAGAGACATGATCACCTACGCCACTAGACCTGGTACTTGATGATGATAAACTCTAATATAAACGTGATAATTAAATAAATAACATGTCCACACGATCACAACTATTATTTTCAATTGTTAACTCTAAGCTCCATAACTTTTCGTTACTCTCACTAAAGCTCATCGATAAGCTCGTAAAACATTCTCCGGTCACATGATCATTACCAATATTTTTATATCGTCCCTTTTTTGTGAAATCTACGAGCTCGTGTGAATGTTTTATGCATGTAATTAGGTGAGGTCAGTTGTTACGACACACACGCCCCTCTTCTCATCCTCAGGACACCGACTTAGAACAAATCTTATTTATAAGCTTGACTTAATGACCTCCCGAGACGGCGATAATTTATCGAAGTCCCTAGAGACTAGGAACTGAATTTGCGTGTTAATCCATTTTTCCCTGGCAGCCTTGTGCACAGGGGTCCCTCGCCGCACCGGCAGATAACTGTGACTTCGGAGGTACTCATATATTTTTTTCCGTCGATGAGTAATTGACGCCTCAAGACGGGGCCTCGCTGCTGAGACCAGGGGTGGTTGCCGCAGAGAGAAATCATAAATACAAATCCCAACCGTTGCAACCGGGATTTAAAACCCACAACCTCTCTGTCTTGAGGCCGGCGTCTTGCCTCGAGACCAACCAGTCCCTGGATGTGGAGAATAACAGCATGGAAACCGGTTTTTATATGGAGGTCAACAGTTTGTCTATAGGTCTTTCTCTAACGGTCAATCTAAGTTAAGGGACGCTGGCAACATGGGCGATAATCGTAAATAGTCAAGATGGCGATCCTCAAAAAGAGTCAAGACTTCTAAATTTGTCAAGTGAAATGCTGCTCCGTTAAATAACATTCACAAACTGTAGTCTTCTCTACCATACGGCCAACGTTTTCCCTGTTTGGGGAATTGCTGCCTAAGACCATATTCTCTATTCTATAAGCATAACATCACAAATTGTTTCCACCTCGTAAAATATACAAAACAAAGCTTTCTGCTAACTCTTGTTTTACTTGAGTGGACGGTTGTCTCTCTTGACCTTCTCCACTCTGGTGTGGACAGTAAGTTTTTTTATTTTATTTTATATCTCGAGCGATTTCGCTTCATCAAAGATACCCCTGTCTACAATCGCCACATCAAGAAATAAAAGCTTTGAAACGTTACTGTTTGATTACTACTGAATTTAACCAGATTTATTGTTAACACACTTCTTCATCCATTTTGGAACTATTATCCGTATATTTCTGAATGTTGTTTACTTTCTTGTTAATAAAAGACCATCATTGCGAATGGTTCTATTTTTGGATGCTTTTATGTTAGTACAGTCTTCATAGTTGTATCTTTCTCATCAAACCAGGTATCTCGTTTATGTGTGCAGAATGCCCAAAATGTCATGATGTGTTGGGGCCTGCGACGTCTCTGATTCAATGAATATATCACTCTGTCAATGGTAGCACATCTATGCCCTTTGCAATATATTCTTTCCCTGCTGAAACCTTATTTTTCCAATCCACCTATCCATCTATTCATATATCTATCCCTCCATGGACCCACCCTTTCGACCGTCTGTCGAATCAATCCACCTGGCAATCGATTTGTCTGTCAGTCTATCCATCTACCTGTCTATCAACCTATAGTTATACTATGATCTCTAACAAATATTTGATAAATATCTCTACAACTGTGTTGCAATTATTCCAATTAATTTCTTTGGATGTGCTAGCTTAAACTGGCTCTGGATAGGAAGATATGAAATCCGCATGCGCTAGTGATCTTCAATATACCATATGCTTAGTCAAGCGCCTGTGACAAGTAAAAAAAAAAAAAAAAAATCTCCACTGAAACAATACGTGTATATCTGGTCCCCCCCTCTCCCCCCTCCCCCCGCGTCAAAAACAACTTGTATTGTAAATGGGAATAATGATGATGATGAGTCCCGGAGGTTTGGCGAGCCGATATGTCTTAGGTATATTATTATATCTGTGATGTTCCCGATTGTGTCATATATTTCACTAATGAAGTAATTACCTGACACGACAGAGGTCATAACGAAAAGTTGTTTATTTCCTTCATTTTTTATGTGCACTTGGCACATGCCTCTCCAGGATATGAAGTAGATTTTGGAGTTGTTTTGTTGATAAATAATATGAGTTAGGGTCATTTCAAATCCCCGTCCCAAGATCTATAGTTCCGTATAGATTTTTACCTTATAAAATTAATAAATAATATCATTTTAACTGTTTACGCGACGATATCGACATCACTTGTATTATCAGCTGCTCTGAATATCTAGATTAAAGATATCCAAAGCATGGAATATTTCCAGCTATAGAAAACATTCAGAAACAACAGATAAAATGGTATGGCCACGTGATAAGACAGAAAGATCAAAACAAAATACAACGAGCCTTAACAAACGTAACGCGAACACCAGACCCAAGAGCCGACCACGAAAAAGATGGGTCGATGGAACAATAGAAAGCTTAAGAAACATAGCAGGAGAAGCCAACAGAAAAGCAAAAGACAGAAAACTATAGTTCCCCTCGACGTCGAAAGGCAAATGAGGAAGAGAAGAAGAGGGAGATGAATCCCTTTCTGAGGGCTAATATATCTACATTTTGATGAGGCTACCATAACAGTATTACGGGAACCGCGATAGCTCAGTGGTTAGTGTACTGGACTACAAAGGACAAGGTACAGGGTTCGATCCCAACCGACGGCTTCCAGGTTCACTCAGCCTTAAATGGGTACCGGATTTTTCCTGGGAAAGTAAAGCGGCACAGGCATAATACAGACCACATTACCCAAAAATCACGTGCTGAATGTCTGTAAAATGTATGTTCACTAACACCATATTCCCTATACGCCACTTGGCGTGACGGTGGCTCTTTACTTTTTTTCTTTTTTACCAACAGTATTAATGGGATGTTCACTCATAAACACGCTGCTCTCCCCTCAGGGACTAACCTCTGGTGCACCGCTGACCGCCAATCATTCTCCACGTTAAGATCGTCTGAGCACTCAAGTATTCACATGACATGAAGCTTGTTCCACCAGTTTTTTGATAGCTTGGTGCCACGCCATGGAAAACAGTCAATAACAGAACTGATAAATGCAATAACAGTCAATAACAGAACTGATAAATGCACTGTGGATAGAAGAGAGCCGCGATCGCTCAGTGGTTAGTGAACTGGACTACAACCGACAAGAGGTCTGGTTCCATCCTGATCGACGGCTTCCGGTTTCATCAAGCCTTAAATAGGTACCGGATTTTTTCTCTGGGAAAGTAAAGCGGCACGAGCGTAATACCGACCACATTACCCTAAAAATCATGTTTCGAAGGTCTATAAAAAGTATGGCCACTAACACCATATTCCCTGTACGCCACTACTTGTGACGGGGCTCTTTTCATTTTTTTTTATACTGTGGATAGAAGATTGTGGAAATACATGATCGCCTACACCAATCGGTATGACACATGATGATGCTGTTCTACCATGCACACTTTGATCATGCGTGTACAACTCTCAAATGTGTAACTAACCTATTGTGCCCACTCCACCTCGCTGACCATGTATTATCTTCACTACTATCCAGATGCATGTCGGTACTATCGTCACGATAAGAGATAGACTTACAATACTCTTCCAGAAAGGTGATATGGCAAGTTGCAATGACTCTTTTGATTTCACTGATTCGGCTGAAGAAGTTGTAACACGTATATCTAAAGTGTCATATACGTGTTACAAGTGTTGAAGTTCTTACACGTATATCTAACGTGTTATTTACGTGTTACAAGTGTAGAAGTTCTTACACGTATATCTCAAAGGTAATGCAACACTATGGCTTCTATATGAACAGAGCCCAGCAATGATGTCTTCTATATGAACAGAGCCCAGCAATGATGTCTTCTATATGAACAGAGCCCAGCAATTATCTCTTCTATATGAACAGAGCCCAGCAATGGTGTCTTCTATATGAACAGAGCCCAGCAATGGTGTCTTTTATAAGAACAGAGCCCAGCAATGATGTCTTCTATATATACAGAGCATAGCAATGATGTCTTCTATACGAACAGAGACCAGCACTGATGTCTTCTATATGAACATAGCTCAGCAATAGTGTCTTCTATATGAACAGAGCCCAGCAATGGTGTCTTCTAAATGAACAGAGCCCAGCAATGATGACTTCTGTATGAACAGAGCCCAGCAATGATGTCTTCTATATGAACAGAGCCCAGCAATGATGTCTTCTATATATAAAGAGCATAGCAATGATGTCTTCTATACAAACAGAGACCAGCACTGATGTCTTCTGTATGAACAGAGCTCAGCAATAGTGTCTTCTATATGAACAGAGCCGGGCAATCGTGTCTTCTAAATGAACAGAGCCCAGCAATGATGTCTTCTATTTGAACAGAGCCCAGCAATGATCTCTTCTATATGAACAGAGCCCAGCAATGGTGTCTTCTATATGAACAGAGCCCAGCAATGGTGTCTTCTATAAGAACAGAGCCCAGCAATGATGTCTTCTATATATACATATCATAGCAATGATGTCTTCTATACGAACAGACACCAGCACTGATGTCTTCTGTATGAACATAGCTCAGCAATAGTGTCTTCTATATGAACAGAGCCCAGCAATGGTGTCTTCTAAATGAACAGAGCCCAGCAATGATGACTTCTGTATGAACAAAGCCCAGCAATGATGTCTTCTATATGAACAGAGCCCAGCAATGGTGTCTTCTATATGAACAGAGCCCAGCAATGGTGTCTTCTATAAGAACAGAGCCCAGCACTGACGGAACCACCACGTTTCAGACCTCATTAACTCTTTCTGTTTCGACGTAGCTTGCTACTGCAGAAACCGGCTGGAATGTGAGTTTTGATCAGCTGTGATTCGTTGGCCTTGTACGGTGAAGGCTGCATGTCGTATAACTTGTGGCCCTCGATGCGAAGAAATATTTTAGAGATTCTAATCACTCCCTCCGCACTTAAAGATGAAAGATGTACACTAGCATTGATTGTTTGTTCCCTTTAAAAACTTGTATAATTTTTACTTTATTGTCGCATTCCATATATCATGGAAGAGTGCACTTTGACCTTCAGCTTTTATTTATAAAATATTCCAAGACGAATATAAAAAAAAATGTTTTCTGAATTAATGCATGCAAGCAATATCATTATGAACTGAGCTGAGGGTAAATGTATGCAAATATATAAATATGCATTCCATCTCAAAAGTGTATTTATCTCTATCTACATTTACGGTCTGCGGAAGTACACAGTTTGGTTACGTTGATATTGAACATGAAATACTTGCTAGACTGAAGCATTCTTCCTTGAGCTGTCAATTCTAACGTGTTCTTTGCGTCTAAATGTGGCTGGAACAGATGTCAAATACATTGTGGCATTTTTCTAGCTATTATTTTGGCATTATTAATGAACTAACAATCATTATTACCCTTGGACGAGCTAAGATAAGACAAACGCGACAGGAAAAGTGATTTTGAAATTGACCAGTTTGTTACTCGAAGGTAAGAAATATACAATTAATATCACGATTAGTTTGTAACAACCAGATTGAAATAAACATACAATTTAAAAAAGGGAAAAAGTGGCATGGTAACAGCTTTTTCTGTAGTCCCTCAAATTAGTCATCTTGTCTTTACAGAACAAAACTCTGGTAGTGGCCTCCAAAAGTTGATTTCTCGGTCATCCAAGCTGTCCAGGGAAGTTTCAATATTCTTCTACAACAACCCATCCTGAGGTCGCTAAACTTCTAATCATTTGTTTGTGTGTTGTCCATGATTCATTTCCATAAGTCATAATTGGCTTAATGTATCATCAATGGACTCTCTTCTTCATTCATCATCATCATTGGGTGTCTTCTCCGCATCGAAGGTTGGCTACGATGGAGCGCCATTCCACTGTGTCTCTTGCTTTGATGGTGCAGATTGTCATAGGCTGACTTGTCCATCTTTTGATGTTACTCGTCCATGTTAGTCTTGGTCTGCCTCTTTTACCTTGTATTTTCCCCTCTAATATTACTTTTATTAGATTAAAATCTTCATTACTATTGACATTAATTTGTAGTACAAAACGTTTTTAATTTTCTTGAATGCCAGTTTGGCCTGTGTTGATCTACTTTTTATTTCTGTTGTGCACCTTTCGTCTGTTTTTATTGTGACCATGTATTTGAAGCTCTGCTCTTGTTTCAGAGATAAAATACCAGTAAAATAAACAAAGGAAATAAACCACAAACAATCAAAGGCAAAAAAAAAATGTGTAGACTGGCAGTTTCTCCATTAGAGATTGAGCAGATATTAACTGTATACACACATAAATATCTGCACGAAACAGAGAAAAATAAATGGTTTGACAGTCAGTATCATAACTCCAAAAACAAAGCAGGTGATGGTTTCAGCAAAACAGCTCCAAACACAAACCAATTAAAAGATGCTCCAACAAGCAAATAAACTATCTCTTTCCCGGTCAGCAACTACTCTTACCAGATTAATCATTTTTCCCACCCGATTCTAAACCAAGTTTATCTTCTCCTAACACAGCTTGTCCAATATGACTATAAGGCTTCATTTGTTTGGGATTTTTACACATGTGTGTTTTTACATAGGTGACCAGTCGTCCCGAATTTTCTGGGACAGTTCCGATTTTTTACTGTTTTTTTCAGCCTATGTCCCGGATTGTTACTGTCCCGAATTTGTCCCGATTTTGGCCGAATTTTTAGCTTTTGTCCTGGATTTGTTAAAATACATTAGGGACACAAACGTTTACCAATTTTTCCAATATGGTAAACATCTCTTGGACTCAAAAACAGACATTATTCCGTTGTTGTGTAGAAAATGTTTAAAAAGTTGAACTGGCTGTTCATTTGGCGAAACAGTAACAGTAAAATGCGCTCCAAGTTTTCAATCTTCTAGACTGAAACTGAAGCTCAACAAGCAGAATGTTTGCGACCACGACATTTCATATTCTTATATATTTATTGTGTTACTTTCGTTTACTGACGAACTAATTCTTTTTATTGTGTTGGTTAGGGATAGAGGTTATTGCATTCATTAGATTTTATTTACATTGTGCTATTAATAAGTTACTTGATATTTTAATGTTTAAGAATTTATGCTATACATCATATGGTATAGTCATAGAAAATTATTATTTAAACTATAGTTAGTTTGTAAAGTTTGTAATTGTTACAACAAATGGCATTAAAATGTAAATGCAGTTTCAATCAAGATTTACAACAGGAATACCCCTTTCTAAAAAATGTACATCAGACTTCACTGTAAGATGCAGTATATGTGCCTCTGGGTTTTCGGTTAACCATAGTGGACGTGGTTATATTAAGAGTCACATAAATAGTGCGAGAGAGCCGTCGCTACAGCTGTATCAAGCTCGTCGTTAACAACATTTTGTCGAGCTGAACAGATTGGTGACAAAGAAGAACAATTAGCTGCTACAGAAGGTGCATTTGCCTATCATACAGTGATACACAATCATACAATGATACACAATCATACAGTGATACACAATCATACAGTGATACACAATCATACAGTGATACACAATCATACAGTGATACACAATCATACAGTGATACACAATCATACATTTAGATCTATGGACCTCACATCAAAGTTACTTCAGTTTACTTTAGAACCAAAATTTGCTTGTGAAAACAGACACCATTATTCGAAATAAATATTGTCAGTAGTTTTATTAATGACTGTTTAATGGAAAAATCTTTAGAAAGGAAAGTAGTTGCATTATGTACAGGCAACACAAATTCTAATTTTCGGGGCGCTGGAAGGAAAGAACAATGTTTTCATAAACCTGAAAGAAAACCTTGGACTTGGTTTGATAGGTGTTGGTTGTGCATGCCATATTTTCCACAACATTGTTTGAGCAGCTGCAGATGTATTACCTATTGATGTTGAGATGATTATTGCTAAATTTTATCTACACTTAAAATCATACACAGTTAGAGTTGAAAGTCTCAAGGAGTTTTTCCAGTTTGTGGACACCGACTTCCAGATGATTTTAGGTTTTGTACAGACTAGGTGACTTGCACTGCTGCCTGCTGTTGAAAGGGTTCTTCACATGTTCCTGCCCTTAAAACCATATTTTCAGTCTCAAGACAGATGCCCGATTTTTATACAGAAATTCTTTGAAAACCCCCTGTCTGAATCATGGCTTATTTTTGTTCACAGTCAGGCATCCCCTTTCCATGAAGGAAGGTAGAAAGTAGAATGACAAGTTGTCACTGTTTTTGAAGTAGCTGACAACATCAATGGGTTGAGAACTATCTTGGAGTCCAACCTGGAAGATGGTTTCTTGCCGTCAAGAGTTAAGCTAATTCTTGACAAGCTGGAAATGGAAGGAATTTCTCAGGATGAAGTGAACAAGTTTAAAGCATAGGTTTCTTCATTCTATGAAACAGCTTTAAGTTATTTGAAGAAATTGGCTGCACATAATTTTCAAAACCTTGGCCTATATTGTGATGTGTTTTAATTCGTTTTAAAATATAAGTATTATTCACTTGAGAAAGACTGAAGAAATTCCATTTTATTGATGGAAAATTTAAGTCAAATTAATCCGTCCCGGATTAGGGTTTCAAAAATATGGTCACTTTAGCTTTACATCCTGTATTTAATGATCATGCTCATCTTGTTTAGGTCTTGCTGTCACATGACAGAACCAGATCTCGCTGTTTATATTTCAGAGGGAAAAGACTAATACGATTTTGTGACGAAGACAAGCTAATAGCATGTAACACCAATCCCGAGTTATAGAAGAGAAAACTACAAACAAGGGAAAACGCTAGTACCAAAAGCAGAAACTAAACAGAGCACATAATAATTAAAGATCACATTAAAGACAGCGTCATAACAAAGTCATATTCAAATCACCAGATAACGATAAACGAGGAATGTGCATGCAGACGGAACACGATTGGTTGGATCCAAGAGGACCGGAGCTTAAACAAAAACAGGGAAAAACAAGATTGGTTTGCTCCTGTTATTGTGTGAGACAGGCTTGATTTTGATTTGTGTGTTGGACAGTCTCTGGTGGGAATAAAGATGTGGTTGGGGGAGGGGAGGTGATGTTGAAGCGAAACTTTGTTTAATGTTTACACTGTCTCGGTAACGCAATCTTATGTGGAACATGGCCTAATGTTTACACTGTCTAGGTTACGCAATCTTATAATGTGGAACATGGCCTAATGTTTACACTGTCTAGGTAACGCAATCTTATAATGTGGAACATGGCCTAATGTTTACACTGTCTAGGTAACGCAATCTTATAATGTGGAACATGGCCTAATGTTTACACTGTCTAGGTAACGCAATCTTATAATGTGGAACATGGCCTAATGTTTACACTGTCTAGGTAACGCAATCTTATGTGGAACATGGCCTAATGTTCACACTGTCTAGGTAACGCAATACTATAATGTGGAACATGGCCTAATGTTTACACTGTCTAGGTAACGCAATCTTATGTGGAACATGGCCTAATGTTTACACTGTCTAGGTAACGCAATCTTATGTGGAACATGGCCTAATGTTCACACTGTCTAGGTAACGCAATACTATAATGTGGAACGTGGCCCAATGTTTACACTGTCTAGGTAACGCAATGCTATAATGTGGAACATGGCCCAATGTTTACACTGTCTAGGTAACGCAATCTTATAATGTGGAACATGGCCTAATGTTCACACTGTCTAGGTAACGCAATGCTATAATGTGGAACGTGGCCCAATGTTTACACTGTCTAGGTAACGCAATGCTATAATGTGGAACATGGCCTAATGTTCACACTGTCTAGGTAACGCAATACTATAATGTGGAACGTGGCCCAATGTTTACACTGTCTAGGTAACGCAATACTATAATGTGGAACATGGCCCAATGTTTACACTATCTCGATAACGCAATCTTATAATGTGGAACATGGCCCAGCTCTCGTCTTTGATAACAGAAAAAAAAACAATAGAAAGATAGTGACAACATGCAAATAAACAAGAGAAAGATAGTGACAACATGCAAATAAACAAGAGAAAAATAGTGACAACATGCAAATAAACAATAAAATGATAGTGACAACAAGCAAATAAACAATAGAAAGATAGTGAGAACAAACGTTCTAATAGCCTGAAAAATGTACTCGAAGCAAAAGCAAATAGCACAGACTTAAACTTAGAATAATAAAGTGAAAGGACTCCAACTCCCTGTCTGGTGCCGACACTTAATAGTTAAACAAAAATAGATTATAGCCTTTAAGGTGTGGATTTATATATAAATTGGGAGAATTTGGTAGACAGAGAAGAAAACAAATCATACAGTTTTGAAACCGCTGAAAAGAAAGTATTACTGAACACAATTCGAACATGTCAATAAGACTGTCAAGAGATTAATAAAGAGATACAATAACATTGGGAAAGTCATTTTGAAGGGAAAATACAAGACAATGCTAAAGTAGACCGACAACATCAAGAGACATAAATTAAAACCTGCGAAAGCGTATAACCCCATTGAAAGAGAGGGTGTGAAATGACGGTCCATGAAAGGCAACCTTCGATGCAAAGACGGAACAAGATTATTTATATTGAACGGCCACACACAAATACGCTATTAGTACAGTATATAATACAAAGGACAAGAGGTAGGGTTCGATTCCAACCGACGGCTCCGGTTCACCCAGCCTTTAATGGGTACCGGATTTTTTCCTGGGAAAGTAAAGCGGCACGGGCGTAATACCGACCACAATACCCCAAAATTCATGCGTCGAGGGTCTGTAAAATTTATGGTCACTAATACCATATTCCCTATACGCCACTTAGCGTAACTGGGGTACTTTACTTGTACACAGTATATAATGTTTGCGATAAGCTTACTTTTTGCACTTTCGACAAATCGAATTGGTGAGAAAGTGCCGAAAAAGTGAGAACTTATTATTCTTATAATATGCTAAGTAAAAGTCACAGAACGCATTTGTCAAACAATATTGGCAAACCTGAGAATTAATTAACCGCTGAACTCAGAAGAAAGTATAAATGAAAGTTATACTAACTAACCCCGGTTTTGGTCGTTCTTATCTGCTGAACAATTTGTTTCACTGCTTAGATTATCGCCAGCCATGGACCTGATCTCTACACTGGTAACTGCTGTCTGTCTGCTGCTCGTCTACCTCTGGTCCCGATCGCGTCCTGACAAACGACTTCCCCATTCCCTGTTCGACCACTTCCCATTGTAGGGAACCTACTGTCCATGAAGCCAGACACACGTCCTTTGTTCAAGGCTTGGCGGAAACAGTGTGGCGACATATTCAGGTGAGTTCTACATGTTGATATTTGTTGGATGGTATATATAAGTAATAGGATAGTCTTTAGTTGGATGGTATATATAAGTAATAGGATAGTTTTTAGTTGGATGGTATATATAAGTAATAGGATAGTCTTTAGTTGGATGGTATATATAAGTAATAGGATAGTCTTTAGTTGGATGGTATATATAAGTAATAGGATAGTCTTTAGTTGGATGGTATATATAAGTAATAGGATAGTCTTTAGTTGGATGGTATATATAAGTAATAGGATAGTCTTTAGTTGGATGGTATATATAAGTAATAGGATAGTCTTTATACATGGCTTCGCAGCAGGAGGCAATCTGATCATCAGAAATGGACGTCCCTCTCACCGGTCGAGCATGACCGGTCGAGCATGTGTTTCAGCCCTTTAGCTTCGTGGCACTCTAGATGAGGTGTTAGACGCGCTTGAGCCATGACTCCTAGACGTCTGCTTATAACTGCATTGAACTGATAATTTATTTGATAACAGTTGAGGTGATATCTTTGCTTTACAAACCCTCGGCGGTGAGAAACAAATCAATCAAACTTGCTGTCATGAAGCAAAATATATTGTAGTGATAACATCACTAAGCGATACCAGGGATTAGATAACAAGACTTGATATCCTCATATCTTGAAAGTTAACCGGATCTAAATAAGATAATTGAGCAGAACCGGCTCAATGTTGGCTCCTATACACGTGACACAGAAGAGCAAATTGCTATTGTCAGCATTGGAACTATTCATTATAAACATCATATAAATGGGAACATACCCTTCGTCTGTCAGACACTGTGCATGAGGCTTCAATAACGACAATTGCTGAACTACTGGAAATCTCCATATCTAAGTAGCTAGAAACGGTGCACTCCCCCAAAGGCTCAATGTTAACAATAAACGGTCTATGAAGAAAAAAAGAAGCTCCAGACAATAATCAAACATAACACAAGAGCTTAGCTGGCACATTAAGATGTAAAAAGAAGAAGTTGATGAGTTGGTGAGTTCTTCAGACTTGTTTATTTGCACTATTTCTGTTGCTCGGAAGCTTCTTCTGCTTCTTTCCTTCCTCATGTGAGCGTCAAGAGATCAAATTCAATACTCACTAAATACATTTCTTAACTTGACACTCAGATTGTCTTATTTTGAATTCAACCTGTGACTTCTCTCAGGTACTTTAAGTCCTTTATGATTGTTTATTTGTATTTGTGTTTCTTGTTAATGTTCAAGTTTCGCTTTGATAACAATACTGTAACCAGTTTACAGTCAACATGTATAGGTATATATATACATCATCTCAAAAAGTTATTCAGATCAATCAAACCAATAGTTTCATCAAATCAGTAGGTTCATCAAATCAATAGGTTCATCAAATCAGTAGGTTCATCAAATCAGTAGGTTCATCAAATCAGTAGGTTCATCAAATCAATAGGTTCATCAAATCAGTAGGTTCATCAAATCAATAGGTTCATCAAATCAGTAGGTTCATCAAATCAATAGGTTCATCAAATCAGTAGGTTCATCAAATCAGTAGATTCATCAAATCAGTAGGTTCATCAAATCAATAGGTTCATCAAATCAGTAGGTTCATCAAATCAGTAGGTTCATCAAATCATTAGGTTCATCAAATCAATAGGTTAATCAAATCAGTAGGTTCATCAAATCAGTAGGTTCATCAAATCAGTAGGTTAATCAAATCAGTAGATTCATCAAATCAGTAGGTTCATCAAATCAATAGGTTCATCAAATCAGTAGGTTCATCAAATCAGAAGGTTCATCAAATCAGTAGGTTAATCAAATCAGTAGGTTCATCAAATCAGTAGGTTAATCAAATCAGTAGGTTCATCAAATCAGTAGGTTAATCAAATCAGTAGGTTAATCTGCTCGATAGATTCATCAGATAAATATGTTCATCAGCTCAACAGATTCGTCCAATCAGTTTTGTTCTTGACCTGAATAGGTTTATCAAATCATTACATTGATTAGCTTAATAGATTCATGTCATTAATACGTTCATCAGGGAGCCACGATAGCTCAGTGGTTAGTGAGCTGGACTACAAAGGACAAGGGGTAGGGTTCGATCCCAACTGACAACTTCCGGTTCACCCATCCTTTAATAGGTACCGGATGTTTTTTTCTGGGAAAGTAACGCGGTATGGACGTAATACCGACCACATTACCCCAAAAAATCATGTCCCGAAGGTCTGTACAATTTATGGTCGCTAACACCATATTCCCTATACGCCACTTGGCGTGACGGGGGGTTTTTACTGGTGTTGGGCAAGATACGTTCATCAGCTTCATAGGTTCATCAAATCGATAGGCCAATCAGCTGAAAATCTTCATGAAATCAATAGGTTCATCAAATCAATAGGCCAATCAGCTGAAAATCTTCATGAAATCAATAGGTTCATCAAGGCAATAGCCCCATACGCTTAAAAGATTCATCAAATTAATAATTTTATCAGCTCAAAATATTCATGAAATCAATATGCTCATCAACAAAATAGGTTCATTAGCTCAAAAGGTTCATTAAATTGATATGGGTATCATTTCCATACGTTCATTAAATCAATAGGTTCATCAAATCAACAGGTTCATCGAATCAATAGATTCATCACCCCAGTTGTTTCATCAAATCAACAGTTATATCAAATCAATAGGTTCATCAAATCAATAGGTTCATCAAATCAACATGTTCATCAAATCAATAAGTTCATCAGCTCAATGACAAATAAAAATGATAACCAGAGTGTGTAATCTACACCCAGCTGCACTCCACAGGTGGGCTAATCCACATATGAGTCTCGATGCTAACAATGGCAACACCTATAGAGGACAACATAAAATAAATGGTTACGGTTATGGTTAGTCGAAGGCCCCGGTATCACTGCAAACGAATTGAAATCCATAATTGCTCAAACCGCCTGTGCCAGTGGAATCGCCCGATTTAAAACTCATCTCACTGAAGGTTCCAAACAAAGAAAGGCAACTGCAGTCCACAACATAGCAGCTATAGCACGTGCCAAAAGATATAAGGCCAAGCGGCACCGAAAGTGAACGCAACTGAACTGACCTGCGTCATACGATATCATCATTCATCGTTAGCAACTGGAATATCGAAACACGATTCGGTGGAAAGCACAGCTCACGGTGTGCACAGAGCACTAAACTCAGTAGCTCCGACAGCAAGCCGGACTTGGAATATGAGGAAACTGCAAGAAGGAACACTTTTAAGACTGAGCCTCAATGTTTCCTGCCGCCTATCCGCCATATTGCCCGGAAGTCTCTCAAAATAAATTGTACGAGGACCTACAGAACATCTGAGACTGTTCCGAAAAACGAAAGCTGTAAATCTTTGGAGGCGGCATTTCACGCACATGATCTGACCACCATTCTTGGCCAACATGCCTGTTTCATCATTGCAATGACAAGACAATCGATCACAGTCGACGGCTGTTCACACAACCGCATGTGCATGAGCAGCACCTTCTTTAATAATGCAATAAAAACTGCCTTAAAAGAACATATCGAAATTCCAGACCTGGCCTTTTGAATCAGTTAAATGGCGCGCTTACCCACAAACATTATCTTAATAATGTTAAAAATAACCAGAAAAGTAAAGCCAGACCCTTATATATCAGACTAGGGCCATCAGAACCAAAGATCAACAAATGACAGCTACATTGCCCGGAAAGAAAATTCTGTTCATGGGAAAATTTAGTGAGCACCTGGAGAAAGCTGAAGACCAAACACATATGGATGACGTCTGAAAGAATCTAAAAATAGCATTTATGAGTAACCAATACCTTTTTGTGGTCAAAGGAAGTCCTCCAAAAAGGGCAATTTGGAAAAAAAATTCATGAAAGCTCATCCCATTGTTAGGAATAAAGACAAACGCCTTTTTGGAGCTTGAAAACAAATTATGCCTGGACTTTAAATTTAAGCCAAATTTAAGGAATAAAGACAAACGCCTTATTGGAGCTTGAAAACAAATTATGCCAGGACTTTAAATTTAAGCCAAATTTAAGAAATAAAGACAAACGCCTTATTGCAGCTTGAAAACAAATTATGCCAGGACTTTAAATTTAAGCCAAATTTAAGGAATAAAGACAAACGCCTTATTGGAGCTTGAAAACAAATTATGCCAGGACTTTAAATTTAAGCCAAATTTAAGGAATAAAGACAAACGCCTTATTGGAGCTTGAAAACAAATTATGCCAGGACTTTAAATTTAAGCCAAATTTAAGAAATAAAGACAAACGCCTTATTGGAGCTTGAAAACAAATTATGCCAGGACTTTAAATTTAAGCCAAATTTAAGGAATAAAGACAAACGCCTTATTGGAGCTTGAAAACAAATTATGCCAGGACTTTAAATTTAAGCCAAATTTAAGGAATAAAGACAAACGCCTTTTTGGAGCTTGAAAACAAAGTATGCCAGGACTTTAAATTTAAGCCAAATTTAAGGAATAAAGACAAACGCCTTATTGGAGCTTGAAAACAAATTATGCCAGGACTTTGAAAAGTCAAATTTAATCTCGAGAAAGCAGAAGTATAACAATAATCTAGAAGAAGTGACTTGAGAGCAATGGCATGACATGATCATATTCAAGTTTTTCTGCTGCGTACAACATTAGACGTCAATATTAATGAGTTCAAAGAAAGCGTTCGTCCGCTCAAGCCTGGTGACATCTCCATACAGATTTGTCCTGTTATGGTACGTGTGATGGATTGGTTGAATCATTTCGAAGCAGGGCGCCCAGTGCATGAAAATATAAAAGTACCTCGCGGATCAAGCATTAGTAAGACAGTACTCTTAAAAAATCAGAAATGCGAACTTTTCAGCGATAAGGCAAAAACGACTCCAAAGATGGGTTGTGAAATTCTCAAGCGATACTCCGAACAAATCCACTCCTGAATATAGATAACTCCAAACCATCACGTGACGAGTAAACTAAACGCTGAACCTACTGGGACCTTCAATATCATCAACGTTATGACTGGAAAAATAAACAGTAACTCACAATATTCATGTAAACGATTTCAAGGAATATCTTGATATTATATTTCCTCTCTTCTACAAGCTCTTTATCAAGAGCTGCAGAACTGGGGTAAATCCCCAAGATATGAGTAATGCAAAGATCGTGACTTTATACAATAATAATCGTCCGTCAGACGGTAGATGTACAACAGAGGTGAGATGCAGAATGGCTCAGGAAGAAGCAGCTTTCCATAACATGAAGAAGATAATATGCAATCCATTTTTGACAATAGAAACAAAAAAGAGTGTTTTTAAATGTTATATAGAACCAGTCTTAACATATGGGTGTGAACCATGGACAATAGGACAACAGACAAGAAAATCACTGGAGTATGTAGAAATGTGGTTTTACAGAAGAATGTTGAAAATACTATGGACTGCTAAAAAGAGTAATGAAAACATTCTGAAAGAGGTCAAAGCAAAAAGAGGGCAAATTTTCAATATTAGGAAGAAACAATCATTGTTTTTGGACCATAAACGTATATCTTCCTTTGAATTGATTCGCTGCTTATCGCCTTGGCAATTTCCCTCTATAATAATATTCTTTTATTATTATTTGTCTCCAGTCTAAACCACCGGAAACTACTATTCGTGCTGTTTCGTCCTAAATTGTTTGTCTTGCAACGCAAGTATTCAGCCCTACCCTATCCGGGAGATACTTGTCTTAATAGGAAAAATGCAGATACACAATGTATTTCCGAGCTGTGATCGCAGCCTTATGCTACAATCATGAGAGCACCTGCGCGAAAGACATTGTCCACGATAGCTAATTTTTTAGTTAGCTGAGTGACAGTGTTCCCTAGCGTTTGGCTTTTCGTGGCAAGGCGCTGTGCCATTGAGTACGGGTTCGATCCTGCTTTGGTCCATATAATGTTCTTTGTTTTTTTCTGTTGTTGATTATTTGTCATTTTTTCCGAGTGCTGTAAACATACCTCTTCTTCTGAATTGATTCACTGATTTTTGCCTCGGAAGTTTCCCTCCATAAGAATATTCATTTATTATTGTTTGTCTCATCTACGCCAGCAGATCTGGTACTTGATGATGATGATAACATGAATAATGGTGACAGGATTGCAACAATTACAGGGACATCTGTTTCCTATGTTTAGCAGGGAACGCTTTTGCAAGAGATTTTTGTAACGTGCCTTATTAAGCTGGCAGAACGTGACTTATAGTTGTATTCTACGACAAGTGCAGATTTAGAGCTAGAAGATAAACTACTGATAAGGTTGTCAAACATCGACAACTGCAGAAAAAAAAACACAGGGAACAAGACTTTTCAATGCTTTTGTTGACCTCACAGAAACATTTGATACCGTGAACAAAAAAAGAACTTTATGCAGTCCTAAACAACAGTGATGCAGAGGACTCTATGCAGTCCTAAACAACAGTGATGCAGAGGACTCTATGCAGTCCTAAACAACAGTGATGCAGAGGACTCTATGCAATCCCAAACAACAGTGATGCAGATGACTCTATGCAATCCTAAACAACAGTGATGCAGAGGACTCTATGCAATCCTAAACAACAGTGATGCAGAGGACTCTATGCAATCCTAAACAACAGTGATGCAGATCTATGTTTGCTTAAAATGAATTTATCATTTCAAGAAGGAATGAACGTCCTAGTACCATGGTAGTACATATGAGAGTTTTAAAGTCAAGAGTTATTCTAAGCAATGTTGTGTTCCTTGCTCCCACACTTTTCAGAATCATGTTTGTTGCCCTCTTTCACCATTTATTTTTAGCATCCGTCAGTTACATCGACATACACTCAAGATCTGATGACCCTTTATTCAGTCTAGCTCGTTTGAAAGTCAAAAGGGAGATAACTGAAGCTTTAATAAAAGATCTACACTTTACTGAAGATGCAGCTCTGGTTTTTCTTAACGAAGATACTTGGTCATCACTATTGAAAGCTTGACTAAATCTTGCCAATTATTCTAGCTAATTGGTGACACAAAACTATTATTCTAGTACAAGGAATCACCGGGCCCACTATCTTATTCTTGAATCGAAGCTCACTTG